>BSQZ01000002.1:14512500-14897500 GCA_033239005.1 Lamellibrachia satsuma | reverse complement strand
CCTGCCAGGGAAGACATGGCGAGAGGTGTTCGTCCCCTGTACATAGATGTGTGATGTGAAGCACTGGGCCTGCCAGGGAAGACAACGCGAGAGGTGTTCGTCCCCTGTACATAGATGTGTGATGTGAAGCACTGGGCCTGCCAGGGAAGACATGGCGAGAGGTGTTCGTCCCCTGTACATAGATGTGCGATGTGAAGCACTGGGCCTGCCAGGGAAGACAACGCGAGAGGTGTTCGTCCCCTGTACATAGATGTGTGATGTGAAGCACTGGGCCTGCCAGGGAAGACATGGCGAGAGGTGTTCGTCCCCAGTACATAGATGTGCGATGTGAAGCACTGGACCTGCCAGGGAAGACATGTCGAGAGGTGTTCGTCCCCTGTACACAGCAATAAGATGGACACTGCTGTGGCATTTTCATCATGATGTTGAGCATCGTTTGAGAAAACGATTAGGCTTTACCATTAATTGCAAGATACGATTATGCAATGTACCGTAATGATAATCTCGATGCATGTTTATTGATTTACATTAAAAAGATATAGGTTGATTTATATATTTCTCTGTGTGTAACTGAGAACTGAGCAAACCTTTTTTGTTACACCTAGCCAAAATTTTGACTAATGCCTGGTTTGCCAACAGCAAGACAGTAGTATGATTTGGAGTGACACCGACACTGAGCATCAGGGCTGAGACCTACCTGTATAGCCCACGGAGTAGAACCTGCTATGAAATCCGAACTATATATGAATCTTCAGCTTATATTAAAAATATGTTATGTCTTGTCTATATTTAAAAATTGTTGTCCATATTTCAGAATGCAAAGGCAGTCACAAGTAGACTGCTGCCACGTGTTATGCGCCAGCCTGATATTGTTGCATACAGGCAGCATGTCCGGGAACAGCTCCTCGGCAAGCAGAAGGACAATGTGTTTTGCGCCAGCCTGATGTTGCTGCATACAGGCAGCATGTCCGGGAACAGCTCCTCGGCAAGCAGAAGGACAATGTGTTATTCGCCAGCCTGATGTTGCTGCATACAGGCAGCATGCCCGGGAACAGCTCCTCAGCAAGCAGAAGGACAATGTGTTATGCGCCAGCCTGATGTTGTTGCATACAGGCAGCATGTCCGGGAACAGCTCCTCGGCAAGCAGACGGACAATGTGTTATGCGCCAGCCTGATGTTGCTGCATACAGGCAGCATGCCCGGGAACAGCTCCTCAGCAAGCAGAAGGACAATGCAAACGATGCTCAGGTCGTCTGTGACCTTCCGTTTTGCACCAAGCCTGAGCTAAGTGGACCAAAGAAGATTTTATAGGTTAAATGCAAGTGTTGTTCGCGATGGTGTCATTTGGTCTGCGCTAACCTGAGTATAGCTCCAAACAAATTTGTTTGTGTCATCTACCAGTGCACTAGCATGTGATGACGCTATAACAGGAGAGCGGATGGGGGGGGGAGGTAGCGGGAAGGCAGTGGCACTACTTCAACCGTGCTTACTTACTGGGCCTTCTTTTATATTTCACCCTTTTCTCTGGTAAATGCTTTCACTTTGTGACTGTACTTGGAGAGTGTAGTCCATAGCCTTTGTTGGAGTATATGTATACATTAAAATTTATTCGTTATATCCAAAATTCGTTATATCTGAAATTAACCACCAACTCGGTCATAGGGGAAGGTCGGGTAAAGTGGGCCCCTTAAGCGCAGATTGACCTACATTTGACATTTTTGTACAAAAAAGGTTAGTTTGTGTTACACTACCCAACTAAGTATCTAAACTACTTTTATGCATAATACTGCTACTCTATCTTAATAAATAGTATAAGTCAGATGTGTTTTAATATACACCCATTTCTTTATTGATAAAAACATGGCAGCCAAAGTGACCCCCCGCAAAGATGGGCGATGCCACTTAATCATCGACGCAAATTTCGCGTATAAAACCGCCATGCTCATACCCGGCACACTCACGGTGTGCTCACTGGCCACACACCCACATTGCATTCAGCTTTCGCCTCTTCTCCTGCTGGAATGCAATTCCGAACAGTATAGACAAGGCGTAATGCCGCTGTCTTCCTTCTCTTATTTTTCTTCGATATTTTATCAGCTTTCGAGTGCTCTCTCTTCTTTGAACTGCATGACCTTTGTTGTGGGCAGGTTCCCAGGTTACATTCGGCCTCCAGTGCGGTCTTGTATTGATTACCCGTACTGATGCAGGTCTTCCCTCTCTTTGTTGCTTTCCGCACTGTAAGCCGTCACTGCATATATGTTATGCATCAGCTATCGCATCAATTAGTAATTAAGTCATGTACAAATGTTCATGATACAAATTATAAAGATAAGAATTAACCGCACAAAGGTTGGACGATTAGCATATATCGTTAGTATAGATCGTACACTTATCCGCACAACGGTTCGATTAAGACAGATCATACGCTTATCCGCACAGCGGTTCGATTAAGACAGATTGTACGCTTGTCCGTATAACGGTTGGGCGAATAGTATTAGCCGTACGCTTGTCCGCACAACATTTGGGCGAATAAGAAAGATCGTACGCTTGTGCGCACAACGGTTGGGCGAATAGCCTTTACCATCCAGTTTTCTCTTAACAGTGTCATATGCCTGCATTTCTTCGTCAGTTAAACTGAGTGATACTAGTACATGCCTCATCGCCAATAGTAATACTGTAGATCAACGTGTTTACTAGGTCGTTTTCGTGTTTTCTGGACAGCCCTGACGCTTGTCTAAACCGCTCGAATCTTCTGATCCTTTTCGGCCATTCTTCTGGATTCCTACAATCCATTGGCTGCGGTGGTGTTATTTGATACGATGGATTTTTATTCAGCAAATATACTGGTTGGTGTAGTTTTCAACCTACTTAATAGAATATGCCGGTCTTTTTTTAAATCATAAGAAACATTTTGTGCAAGAAATCGATATACCAAATCACTAACAGCTACTTCGTCTATACAATGCAAACAAGTTATTAAAACAGTTGTTCTGAGTGAAGAACTTACGAATATTAGACGTCCGAACCATGTCGTGCGAAACGAGGAAACCAGCGGAAATCAACCTGTATCTATGGCAAGCCGTACAGACAATCGTTTTTCATTTTACCACTTTGTTCCAATTATTTCAACTTTTTATAACGATCAGGCTTGTCATAGCGCTTTACAAAACACGTACACATATATTTGTATTCAATATATAACGCTAATGCAGTAATTTTTTTGTCGTATATTTAACACATGTTAATTATTCCTACTTTTATGACAAAACTGGCTTGCCATACATCTACCACAAAAAAAGGCCGATTATATTCATCACGTGGCCAAGAACGAGACACGCGTCAACAGACGCTCAATAATAATGTCTGGTAAGCACGCAGTCGGTTTTATTTATCAAAGTAGGTTTATCATAAAAGTGTATCGTGTTATATATCAAAATATATTTTGCTTAGAAGAGACTCTGTATCGTTACTGTCGTAAATAAATGCTGTGACGTCTCCTGCAATGCGATATCAACCGATATTTCAACGGGTTGAAAACAGGAGTGGCTTGAAAACTGCACCGGTAGCTAAAGTCTATAACAGACACATGTTCATGAGACTTATCGTTTATTTCCCGCCTACAACCGCGGTGTCGCATCCCGGATAGTCCCTGCAATGTATATTTAATAATGCTAATGCCACACCTTGTTCCTGTGAATATTATCAATTGTAGGCAACATTCCTTAGCCTATAATACCCCTTACTCCAGATAAAAATATTACTTATATTCTCCCCCAGTACTATTCGACTTAGGAACTCCCATGTTATAGACAATATTATGTTACTGTAACATATGATATCATTATAATAATTAACAAAATTATATTCGTGGAATTGTCAGATGCTAGATAAAATCAAGTCGAGCCATGTAATGTCACTGTAACTTAAAAATAGAATATGTTGCAAATTACATTATACAAATTTATTGTCAGATGCCAAATCAACTTATCAACATTTCCTAACATTGACGACAGTAGCCAGTCGGTTTATAAACTTAAATTTGAAAAGTCAATCAGTATTAATTTAAATATAATAAAATACAAACATATTCTTTTTAAAAATTTACACAATATTATATGTAACATTATGATAGCAATATAATAAAAAATCGATATTCGTCCAATTGTATGATGCCAAATGTCGGATGCAAATAGAAAGAAAATGAAGTATAAACTGTCTGACAACACGCAGCAGGATGATATCAAGGCTGGTAGCGTATCTCGTTCGTTGCGTTCGCCTTTGACAAGATTCTCCCAGATTGTGAATAGCGCGTTTATACTGACGTGGCTGCTTCTCCGTGTCGTGGTAAGCGTTGTCTCAGGCTAGGCTGTCAATCTGTCGTCGGCTATCGTCACCCCTCTACCCAGCAAGGTCATGAGTAGATACAATGTTGTCTTGAGTTGCCTTGCTGTTGAGGCGACGATGCTTTGTATACACCTCGACATCATTGTTCGTCTTGGTACAGCGGAAGAAGACGGACCTATAAAGGAAACATAATGAGAGTAACATTGTATTGTTTTTATTGCGTTGATACTCGGAAAATGGTGCGGCAAACATTGAAAATGATGGAGACAATAAATTTTTTTTAAATTGCCTGACTTGATTAAGAACACGGGTCCAACACACACAACAGGAAAGTACCAAACAGCATCCCGTGGAAGATTGTAGCTGTTATGCGACTTATACTATTTGGGGGACGAATATAAAGTGTAGCCCCTGCGAAAACATATCATATATCAATGCAATCTTATGTGTACTTACCATGTACTTGTCGGCCAAACGACGCTGTCCACCCACGTCACCTGGGTGTACCGGCACAACTCTGTCTGGGTGTTTGTTACGCCGTCGGTCGTCAGGTGCTGCAGGAGTGTGTCGATGTGCTCGTGCGGTATGAGCGGCAGAGCGAGAAGTTGGCGCGAAGGCCATGGTCACGGCAGTAGACCGTCGGCATGCCGACTTCCTGCATCCGCCGGTACACAGCCTGCGTCCAGTGAAAGTGGCAGCCCCGAACCCCGACACCTGTCCACTCTGCAACCATATATGACATGTATGTCATATCATGTGAACGATCGCTGGTTTAACATCCATATTGTGAGACACACTATCTGTACTCCTGATATTGAACTCTATCTCCTGTTGGTCTTACTGCCTGCCGCGCGAGTTCGGTAATATATATTTGTGTATGTGCCTCCCAGCGCGAACTACGCCAGAGCTGCAGACATCATCAACCAACACATGCAAGAACTTGAGTGTGTCCAGCGGCGTATCTACGGAAAATAGCGCCTATGGCAAACACTGAAATTGCGCCCCTGTCCAAACATCTGACACCCATCTGTTAGATAACTTTACCATAATATCAGCTCAAAAATACAAGTCAAGCTCGTTAATCTTTTAATTAACAAATTATGGCACTACATAAAAATTACAACTGCACCTTCCTTGCTTTCACTGATGCAAATTGGTCTATGATGTGCTCAAAGTCAGTTTTTTGTTCAGATCGCAGAGTCTGCCTTGACCCGTGGAGGCTCTCAAATACGAAAGTATTAGTTTTAACTAGCTGAATGATCTCTAACAGCTGGCGATGGAAACTGCGATGGTTAGCATTATCTGAATAGCAATGCGAAGATTGTAGCAGGTGCAGGCGACTCCATGGAACGTGTCGAACTACTTGTTCCGGGATTTTCAAAGAAGGGCATGAAGAACTTGTTCTTGGCTTCCTCCTCCTCCAACTTTCGTCTCTTCCGTCCTTCAGCTCCACTTTCCTTCTTCGTGGAGAAACGTTTCATGGTCTTCTTACACAATGCTCTGAAATAAGGAAATTGCACTTTTAATAAGAACATTACATTTCATAGATTTTGCAAAAAATTCTAGACTACCTCCCTAGTTTGCGCATGAGAATAGTCTTACTGCCAGTTGGCACTGAGCAGTGGTACTGTGAGGTATGTGGTCATGTAGCTCCCAGCACTGTATTTTTACCTAATAATTTATATAAGTGGTTTAACAATCTGGACGTCCTAGTGCTTCTCACCCAGGATAATCAAAGACAGATCATACATCTGAAGAAAATTCTGTTTTCACTATCCGAGGATGGCTTGTCTGACTTTAACAGAAACTGCTCAGTGGCGCCCCCTTCAAGTGGCGCCAAGGGCACGTGCCATACCTGCCATGGCTTAGGTACGCCACTGACTTTGTGTCACCTAGTGCTCCGAAGTTGATTCTTGGTGACTTCAACAGCTTCAGTTTGAAAACGTCAATTTGTGAAATTCAACTATGATTTGGTTTTAATACCTAGATTTATTACTAAGATAATAATTTACATGTTCTGATGTGTCCTCCCTGTGCCACGTTTCTTTAATGACGCTGACAAAGAACTGTTGTGCTCGGAGTGGTGTGTGTCCTGTCTGCTTCTGCTGTCAACGAGTGTCATGGTTGCATCCGCTGTCAACGAGTGTCATGGTTGCTTCTGCTGTCAACGAGTGTCATGGTTGCATCCGCTGTCAACGAGTGTCATGGTTGCATCCGCTGTCAACGAGTGTCATGGTTGCATCCGCTGCAAATGAAGCGTAAACATAAGTGATTTGATCTCACCTCATCAATAATTGATCTCAATGTGAAAGTAAGCCAGTGTGGGATCACCTGGAAATGCTGCGGAGTAGTCAGATAATCTTGCAAATACCAACATTTTTTCAGCATGAAAACGACTTACATGTACTGGCAATGGTAGCGCTTGATCCGCCTGCCCAGCGAGGGCCAACTTCCTTCAGGAAGGCCAGCCTTTCCTTGAATGTTGCCATTCCCTGTTCTGCAGCCAAACTGGTGAGGTCCTTGGCCACAGCTAGTGCAGTGGGGTACTTCTGGTGGGCTGATAGCACTGGGGCATCACAAGGTGTTCTACAAACGGTAGTACCTGTAGTACTGATGCCAAGGCGACATTTCAGCCCACAGGAAGTCTCGTAGTATGCAGCCCTCCATCTCGCAGCCACCAACTCTCGGTCGAATGATGCCAGGCATTTCATCTTCCGGTATGCAAATATATACCTGCATGACGGCATCCTTGTCTGACGGAATGAGCACTCGCACATGACAAGTGTCTCAGAATGATAACTGCTTGGCAATTAGTGAATATGCGTAGGGAGTCACCTAACCGGCATACTTCAAGTCTTCATCTGTGATGGCTGGTTGTCGAATTGCAGGAGTCTTTATTTGCTGCATGATGTGGATGTGGTTTCTCCCTCCTCTCAGAACACGCGGCACAGCAAAGAATTCTGAAAAGAAGATATCTAGGCTTTGAACAAACACTCTTGATCTTCCCGTTCATAATCTCCAAACGGTTGTTTGTCAGCTTACCTAGGGTAAACTTGTAGCAAGTTGCCCATTCTTCCTTGATCGGCAACCAATTCTTGTCGAAGAAGTAAATGACTTGCCGCACCCCAAAGTTCTTCAGCATGTCGTAGTGCTCATCGAATGCAGTAGCTGATTTCGCGAGCGCCATCTTCGCAAGATTTCGAGTATTCTATCACGAGTACCCGACCTGAGACCAATTTTCTCCAAGGAGAACTCGTGCTTAAACGAGCGCAGTGTGTGGAACGGACACAGCTGCAACGCTGCATCAGGAAATGCTGCGTTAACCTTTTTGAATGATTGCAGCATCTCTTGAAGTCACATTTTCAGTAACCGTCAAGTAGAGACCAACAATTTCAGAGTGACCGTTGCCATCGATTGCCATCAGTACGTAAAGTGGCATCAGCAGTTGTTCATTTGTAAGTCGCATCAAACAGGAGAACTTCGGGGTAACTGTCGTAGATGGTTCGCATAGTGTGGTCTTGAAAGAAGATGCCACGAAAACCATCATCATCACCAAACACTTCTACAACAGACCCTAAAAGGAAAAGGGTTGAAGTGTGTCATTGTTAAATGGTTCATAATTTTGTCACATTTTGCTGGTGCTATTACTTATTCGAAGTTTTTAACGGATAACAGAAGTTAATTTAAATACAAATTAACGAACAGTTGAAATTTAAAATGTAACAAAGTTCCATAATAGCCAGCCATAAGATTGAAAGAAGTTTTTTGCGGATGTTTCTTGCAAAAAAATGTTTTAAAAAAGTTTAAAAAAACGCTGCATTTAAGGAAGCAATGCATGTAAAATACTGTAGTAAAAATAGTCATATCAACTACAACCCAGCTGCTTAATGAATATTGCATGTTTATTCGCTGCTTGATATGTTATAACTAAACCTAGAACATAAAACATTGTTTAAACAAAATTGTTTTTACGATATTTACCTGACATGTCATGTTGCACTTGCTTAATCTTATTCGACAACTCGGAAAAACTTGAAAATGGTTCACCAACGAACTCCTTCCGAACGTCCATCTTATAGCTGAGGATCCTGCGCATGCGCAGAGGAATTTCGGCTAAGCCGGTTCATTGCGCATGCGCGTCTTGACTCACGGAAGATTATCTACGCGAATATAGGCTACGGCGACCGAAAGAATATCCACTTCGAAAAACGTAACTTGCACATGATATCTACATCAAATGTGAATTAATTAATGAAGTACATAAAAATATATCAGAAAATACAACCTAGACACCATGCGAAAAACAATAGAGACATCAAAGAGCTTGAACAATGTCACAAGAATACACATTCTAGGCCAAAATAGACTGATAACACTCATAGACAATCAGGGCAGAGAAATTCAAGACCGGGATAAGATCTTAGAACGAATAGAAGGGTTTTACACCGAACTTTATGACAGCGACCAAACCGTAACAATACGCACAGACCCAAGAGAAGTACCATCAGTAACAACATGGGACGTGGAAGCCGCGCTAAAGAAGAAGAAAAACGGGAAGGCAACAGGAAATGACCAAGTCAACATCGAACCGTTGAACGCAGGAGAGGATACCATCGCCAAAGCCTTAGCCAAGCTGTATACAAAATGCATATCAGAAACACGAATCCTCACTACCTGGAAAAATTCAAAGATGGTGATAATCTTCAAAAAGGCAACCAAAAAGACATAAAGAACTATAGGCCAATATGCTTGCTATCGAACATCTACAAGCTATTCACGAAGATTCTAACAGCCAGACTGGAGAAAATACTAGACGAGAATCAACCCAGAGAACAGGCAGGATTCAGAGGCGGGTACTCAACGACATATCACATCCATGTCATAAATCAACTGAAGGAGAAGTGCCGCGAATTTAACATACCTCTCTGTATAGCATTCATTGAAGGCCTTCGACTCGGTACAAACCCAGGCAATACTGTCCAAGGGATAGAAGATTTAATAAGATTTAACAAGATTGCCAATGGGAGGTGGACAAGAACAATGAGAGGTGGACAAGGATTTAACACGATTGCTATCCCAAACAACAAGTTCCAGATGGCAAGTGGACAAGGAAGCCATTGGCTTATCGAGAGTCCAACAATTTTCTCATCTATGTGTAGCCCGCCCTTATCAGATATCTGTCAATTCTATTTTTAAACATATTCACACTACTAGCATTAACACAATCATTTGGCAGTTTGTTCCATTCATGTATCACCCTCTGTGAGAAAGAGTACTTTCTCATGTCCAACCTACACTGCTCCTTTGTGTCCTCTGGTTCTACTGCCTTCTTTAAGTTTGAAGAACATATTCCTATCAACATCCTCATAACTGTTCACTATTTTAAACACTTCTATTTGGTCTCCTCTTAGTCTCCTGGTCTCTAGTGTTGTCAAACCACATTGTAATAAGCGACTTTCGTAACTAAGGTATCATAATTCTGGAATCATCTTAGTTGCTCTTCGTTGTATTCTTTCTAGCTTATCTATGTCTTATTTACAATATGGCCTCCATGCTTGAATACAATTTTCCAAATGTGGTCTAACTATTGCTTTGTACAGGGGTACAATTAGATGTTTCTCCTTATACGTGATAGTTCTCCTAATTAGCCCTAGAATTGGTTTCCTTTCGAAGCAGCAATCCCACATTGCTCTGAAACTTTCATGTCAGCATTAAATGTTACTCCTAAATCCTTTTCTTGTGTGGTTCTACCTAGTACAGCATCCCCCATTTTATATTCCTCGTCCATATTTCCATGTCCTATGTGTATACATTTACACTTCCCAAAATTGAATAACATTTGCCATTTTTCTGACCATTTAACTAATTTATCCAGATCATCCTGTAAACTTTGGTTATCTGTATCATTAGTAACATTTCTGAATACTTTTGTGTCATCTGCAAATTTGAGTACTTTGCTAGATATGTCATCCTCCAAATCATTTATATATATTAAAAACAGTATAGGGCCTAATACTGATCTCAAAACAGATTTCCAGTTTGAAATCTCACCATCTACTATTACTCTCTGTCTTCTGTGTGTAAGCCACTTTTCTATCCAGTTGATTACATCATTGCCTATACCATGGGCTTTTAGTTTAAGTAACAATCTTTGATGTGGCACTTTATCGAAAGCTTTCTGAAAATCTAAGTAGACAACATCAACTGGTGATCCGTCATCTACCTACTTTGTAATTTCTTCTAAAAAACATAAAAGATTGGTTAGACATGACCTTGCTTTTAGGAATCCATGTTGAGATGTATTTATTAATTTATGTTTTACGAGGAATTCCACCATGTGGTCTCTAATTAATGTTTCGAGTAATTTACATACAACTGATGTTAAACTCACTGGTCTGTAATTTTCTGGCTTCTTCCTCGATCCCTTCTTAAATAGCGGCGTAATGTTTGCTTCTTTCCATTCTGAAGGAACTATTCCTTCTTCTAGTGACAAGTTAAATAAGTTTGCAAGTGGTGTACTAATTTGATCAACAATTTCCATTAGCAGTTTTGGTGGTATCCCATCAACTCCAGGTGATTTATTATCTTTCATCTTCTTAATTTTCTTTGCTATCATTTCAGGAGTTACAAATAACTGCCCTAAATATTCTGATTTATTGCCCTCAAATTTAGTCAGTGGAACTGGAAGTGAGCTGATATCTTCTGTGGTAAAAACTGAGCTGAAATACTCATTCAGGATCTCTGCCATTTGGAACCCATCTGAAATTATGTTTTCACTGTTGTTTTCCAGTGGTCCGACCTTATCTCGAACTTTCTGTTTACTCCTTACATAAGCATAGAAACTTTTGCTTTCATTTTTTATATTACCTGCCAATTTTTTTTCAAAGGTTCTTTTAGATTTTCTAATTTCAGTTGTAGCTAGGTTAAGTGCCTCTTTGTAGTTGGTGTAGTCTTCTACATTTCCAGTGTGTTTATAGACCCTCCACAGCATCTGTTTGTGAGCAATTTTTCTAATAGCTTCTTTTGACAGGTGTTTTTTCCTGGATCTTTTCCCTTGTTTTCTTAATGGAATAAATTTCTCAATAATGCCCTCAATCTCATATTTTAAACAAGTCCAGCATTCTGTTGCTGTCTTGTTCTTCAGCAAGTTATTCCAATCTATATTTGCTAGATATGTTCTCATCACGTTATATTTGCCTTTGTTGAAGTTCCTCCTGCATTGTTTTTTATATGTATTCCCTGTCTTTACTTTTATATTAAAATGGATTTGGTTATGGTCACTTGAACCCAAAGGTTCGTGTACTTTAACATTGTCAACTAATTCATTTTGAGAAGACAAAATTAAATCTAACACATTCCCACCTCTGGTTGGTTCCAAAACATGTTGAGTAAGGAAACAATCCTGTGGTTAGAAGTAGAAACTGATGGTCATCCCCTCCAGCACTATCTAATGATTCCCATTGTATATGGCCATGGTTAAAATCACCCATTATAACACATTCTTCCTTGCTCACCTCCCTTATCGCCTTTTGTAATTTTACATCTTCCTCTTGTCCTATGTTAGGACTACGATAAACTACTCCTATTGTTAATGTTGAGTTCCTGGTAACTATGTTACACCAAATTGCTTCCACACTATCTGCTTCACTTTTCAGTGTAATTTCATATGCTTGGATAGATTCTTTAATATACAAAATTACTCCACCTCCCCTTCTTTCTCGTCTATCCTTCCTAAACATTACATAGCCTGTCAGTGCTAACTCAGCATCTACTATATCTTCATTTGCCCATGATTCTGTGATGCCTATTACATGAGGATCAATATCTGCTACCATAATGTCTAACTCACTTTTTTATTTACTATGCTCCTGGCATTTAAGCATACACATTTAAGTTCATTGTCTATAATGATTGGTGAACATTTCTTTGGACGTGTATTTGTAGCAGTACTCCTTTGAGTTTTCTCTGTCAGTTCCCCCTGCGCATCTAGTTTAAATAATTTATGGTACCTGTGCCCTCGTCGACAACTCTGACAAACTCACATGCAAGAACTGCAGCGCCCTTCCCTGTCAGATGAAGTCCATCTCTCATGAAAAAGTCACCTCTTCCCACAAAGTTTAACCACATGTCTACGAAGCCTACTCCCTCCTCCATACATACCTTCTGTACCTGTGTGTTGATCGCCATCCTTCTACAGTTCCTATATTCCTCACCCCTGCCTCCCATTATTGGTAATATCCCCGACAATACGATCTGCCCAACTCGTGCCTCTTTAAGTGTCTTGATCAACCTCCTGTACTTACCAACGATGGATGACGTTCCCTCCTTCTCTGCATTGTTCGTTCCCACATGCACGAGAACAGCACCTCCCGTGCCACCACCCATGACCTGTCCTGCCTTCTCTGCGATATCCTCTACTTTTGCCCCTGGTAGGCATACTGTTATGTCATCTCCTCTATTTACAATTTTATCCACTTTCCTAATGATGGAATCCCCCATAAATACCCGGGCTTTCCTCGCTTTCCCCTGTGATACTACATCAGCAAAGCTCCTTTCCTGTTGCACACTACTAGTATGCCCCCTTTCTCTCATATCATCAACCTTTACTGTCTTACCACCTGGCAATCCCTCTCCACTCACCGCTTACCTCTCTTTTGTTGCATTCTCTGCCTTCTGCCATCTTTCTTCTTCTTACCAGCTTTCTCCCTCACATTGCCACTGCTCTCCTTGTTCTCCTCGGTCTCACCACCTCTGCTCTCCTCGGTCTCGCCACCTCTGCTCTCCTCGGTCTCACCACCTCTGCTCTCATCATTCTCACCCTGCCCTGTCATCATCAAAATCATATGCTTTAGCGCAATCACCTGCTCCTGCAGATATTTCAGTCTTACACCCCCTACACACAAAATGGAAATCATCCGCCTGCACCTCCGCCCACGAGTTTACACACCCGGACTTTGCAAAGTCTATCCAGCTGTCGCAGCTAGAACATATCAAATTAGATGCATACATACAACTCATGAAAGATATATACACGGACAGCTCTGTGACAGTATATCTTCACAAAGAGAGCGAGAAAATAAACATCAAAAGAGGAGTGCAACAGGGGGATACAATCTCATCCAAACTATTCACATCAACACTCGAAAGTATCTTCAGAAGACTGAACTGGGAGAACAAAGGCCTAAAAATAGACGGAGAATATCTTAACCATCTCCGTTTCGCAGACGATATCTTCCTGTGCACCGAAACACCACAAGAACTAGAAATAATGCTACAAGATCTATGCGAAGAAAGTAACCTAAGCGGCTTGAGGATGAACATCTCAAAACAAAAGTAATGGTGGAAGACAACACCCCAATATATGTTAATAACACTCAGATAGAGAATGTGGAGAGTTACGTATACCTAGGCCAACGCTTCAGCCTTAGGGACAAGAACCAAGACAAGGAAATCATACGACGAATTACAGCCGGCTGGACAGCATATACAAAACATCGCGACATCTTCAAAAGTAACTTTGCTATCTGTCTAAAACGAAAGGTTTACAACCCGGGTGTACTGCCAGCTATGACATACGGTGCTGAAACATGGTCACTCACAAAACAAGCTCAGAAAAAACTAGCGGCCGCGCAGACGAAAATGGAGAGGAGTATGCTTAATATAACATACCATGACAGAAAGACAAACACCTGGGTGAGAGCAAAGACAGGAGTCACAGACGTGATAAAACAACCAGAAGAATGAAGTGGTCTTGGGCAGGATACATCAGCCGACTCAAAGATTTAACAAGATATAAGATTTGCCATCCAAGCCAAAGGCCCAGATGGCAAGTGGACAAGGAAGCTTTTGGCTTATCAAGAGTCTAACAATGTTCACCTACTTATAACCCGCCCTCCTGATATGTGTCAACCTTGTTTTTAAACATATTCACGCTGCTAGCAGTTACACAATCTGTAGACAATTTGTTCCATTCATTTATTGTCCTCTGTGAGAAGATGACAGATGGACAAAGCGCATTACCACTTGGAAACCATACGGAAGGAAGAGATTAAGAGGAAGACCAGCAAAACGATGGAGAGACGACTTGGATGAGTATTGCAATGAAACCACCTGGCAGAGAACACCGCAAGATAGGCAAACTTGGAAACAACATGCTGAGGCCTTCGCCCAACCACGGGACAGTACGGCTGATATACAGATAGAACAGATAAAAATATTAGGAAGGCACCAAAAAGTGCAAGCACTTATTTCCATTGTGGTGCTTAAAAAATCACAAACATGGCACTGGTATTATCTTTATAAACGACTCCTAGTATAAATAAATTGTGATAAAAATAACAAAGTCCCACATACACAAGCAGGTACCACGCAGGCTTCCAAAACCAAGAAGCGAGCAATCAGTGAGCCACCCCCGCTGACCCCTCTCCCCCGGAGCAATCAGTGAGCCACCCCCGCTGACTGCTCTCCCCTGGAGCAGTCAGTGAGCCACCCCCGCTGACCGCTCTCCCCCAGAGCAATCAGTGAGCCACCCCCGCTGACCGCTCTCCCCCGGAGCAATCAGTGAGCCACCCCCGCTGACCCCTCTCCCCCGGAGCAATCAGTGAGCCACCCCCGCTGACCGCTCTCCCCCGGCGCAATCAGTGAGCCACCCCACTGACCGCTCTCCCCCGGAGCAGTCAGTGAGCCACCCCGCTGACCACTCTCCCCCGGAGCAGTCAGTGAGCCACCCCCGCTCTCCCCTGGAGCAATCAGTGAGCCACCCCGCTCTCCCCCGGAGCAGTCAGTGAGCCACCCTGCTGACTGCTCTCCCCGGGAGCAGTCAGTGAGCCACCCCGCTGACTGATCTCCCCTGGAGCAGTCAGTGAGCCACCCCCGCTGACCGCTCTCCCCCCGGAGCAGTCAGTGAGCCACCCCCGCTGACCGCTCTCCCCCAGAGCAATCAGTGAGCCACGCCGCTGACCGCTCTCCCCGGCGCAGTCAGTGAGCCACCCCGCTGACTGCTCTCCCCCGGAGCAGTCAGTGAGCCACCCCCGCTGACCGCTCTCCCCCTGGAGCAGTCAGTGAGCCACACCCGCTCTCCCCCGGGGCAGTCAGTGAGCCACACCCGCTGACCCCTCTCTCCCGGAGCAATCAGTGAGCCACCCCCGCTGAACTCTCTCCCCCGGAGCAGTCAGTGAGCCACCCCCGCTGACCTCTCTCCCCCGGAGCAGTCAGGTACATCATACTATACATTTGTTTATTTCCAGCAAAAACATTTCTTTCAAGAAGCTCTGTTGACATTTGCTGTAGTTCTGTTCAGAGTGGGTCTCTAATGGTTACTATAAAGCACACACACTAGTGTCTCAGTGAGTTGTGGTTGGTTCAGTTCCAGCCGGTGATACGGGGGTTGCAGAAAGCTCCCAACAACACACCTGGTTGTGGGCAGTCTCACTGAAATATACAAGTGTTTGTAAATATTACTCTATCCCAGAAACAGTAATATAGTAGTTTAATCATGTAGCTAATGTAAGAATATTAGTTCACCACTAAATCACAATTAAATGTTTTAAGTATTTATTTTAAATAAATTGTTGTAATAAAGGTCTACATGTTATGAAATAATCTTGCTGATCTATTTGTTGATCCTATCCATGTACTACCTGCATCTTGCTGCTGTCTTTATTACAACAGTATTGTGCAAGGTCGGTCGGGCAGCACCAAGTTGTCAGCTGCTTGGTTGTGTCGACATTCTCGAAGGTCAATACCGAGAAGTGGACGATGAATGTATACCCGGCGAGAGGGTAAAGGCCAACATGGTTGCATCACTAGTTGAGAGAGTGGATCTCTCCACTCTTAAGAGCGATGTCTGCCACATGGAGTCCATAGTGCATCATCTCATGGTGAACATCCGGCTGCACCATACTGCATGAATACAACTAACATTTGTGAGAGAATAGAAACCACAGAAATCGGAAGACTGACAAATTTTGTCATACGTGATGTGATACCACCTATGAACCTGTGTTGTCATACGTGATGTGATAGCACCTGTGTTGTCATAAGTGATGTGATAGCACCTGTGAACCTGTGTTGTCATAAGTGATGTGATAGCACCTGTGAACCTGTGTTGCTTCATTCCTCTGATGGGAATGTTTCTGTATTTTGTTTGTGTTTGGAGTTATGAACGTTTAATTAACTCATTAATCTCATGAAGGTAGTCATGTATGACGTTTAGGTGCAATAAAATGAAGCAAAATTTAATTTTGATTTAATTTAGATTACGCTTGTCTTGCAGATAAAATGATTACTTTCGGTTGCAATTTAAGCTAACCTTTTTGTAGAGGTTTTATTTAAGCTGTTACGTTCTACAATGGGTTTTCCGAGCAGCACAGCTTAACACTGAATGATATTCTGCTTTGTACTGAAATGTGTTTTGTGTAAAAAAATTAACAGCCACATATACCTGCTATACATTATTTATGGGGTACACCGATTCATACTTCTTTTGTTGTGGTATGTGATGTTACATGTTATTATAAATTAAAATAGTTGGAAAAATGTAACTATATTTTGCATGAAAACAATTATGTTTTTTGATGGACACCCTTTATAATATACAGTTGATTCAGCATATATGGTTAAGTAAATAAAATTCCACACGTTAAATCAAACTGTAAGCCGCACAGATAATAAATATTATTGTATTGCCATTGGACGTTGTCAGTGACACTTAGTATATAGTTGATTATTCTAACGTTAGGCATCACCCAATTCCGTGGTAACCTGGTGTCATTTTTTCAACTTTGTCCCAATCCGTGAGTCGGAGTTTATGCTGAATTAGCAACTATAATTGTTCATTTAGTGTAAACGTCTTAGATTTATACCTTTTGTAATATGCACTATGTCATCGTCAATGACAAGGTGAACGAAGTTATTCTTTATTTTAGACAACTCAACTATACTATATAATGTAGCATAATCTATAAACAATGTCAATGAAGTTTCTTCGTGGATTTCGTAATTAATATTGATACTCAGATTTCAACGAGCTATTGCTATAAAAATTATTAATGTAACACTTATTAACTTTATAATATGTGCTAAATAATCGATGCGTACGCAATTAAGTGTTTTCTTCAGAATAAACAGTCGTAGGGCCCTAATTCCATAACAGGCAATGCGCGAATGTTTACGCGAAGTAACATCGAAAAACCTAAATTGTTGGACTCTCGATAAGCCAATGGCTTCCTTGTCCACTTGCCATCTGGAACTTGTTGTTTGGGATGGCAATCTTGTTAAATCCTTGTCCACCTCCCATTGTCCTTGTCCACCTCCCACCGTCCTTGTCCACCACCGATTGTCCTTGTCCACCTCCCATTCACGGTGCTCTGGATAATTTATGCTTACCATTACTTTTTTCTCCGAGCTCATTTCCATACCACATTCCGTTGGTCTAATTTATATTTTTTTCATGGCAAATATCATATTCCATGATTCCACGAAACTAATGCCAATCCATTCAAGAATCATGATTTGGCTTAGGTAATGCTGTGGCATGACTTAAGCATTTAAGCATTATTAATACGTGTTGAATTGTTTGAAGTTATCGAATTCCAAGAAACCGCAATGTCGATCCAATCACACAGGGACTGTAATTGAATACGATGGGCGATTCGTAAACATTGATTATTCTGAACGTACTCAGCCCACTGACCTAAGTACGGACACCTCAGTTACAAGGTCAGTGTCACAGGCCGTTGTCACCTTGGCCAGACTGTGTCAATTAGTAAACTTATCTACACACAAATCAATACAAACCAACAGTGAACACTGCACTCGGTAGTGAGTGTTAGCATAAGCAATGCCATTGTTGAAACTCCTCATGCATGTCGTGTACGTAGGCGTTTTGTTTGACATCGACTGACTTGCTACATTATACATGGACTATCAACCAGCGCTGTACTACTTTCGCCTGTCAACTAAAGTTCTTAACGATTTTAGTTTGTTGAGCCTCTGACCTCAGGTTTCTGAGAATAATTGTTATTATTATTGCTGCTGGCGCTGCTGGCGCTGCTGGCGCTGCTGGCGCTGCTGGCGCTGCTGGCGCTGCTGCTGCAGAGAAATAATTGCAGATAATCCAAACCCAAATGGAACTGTGAAAGAAAGACCAGCCCTCCACGCTGCTCAGTAAAGCTACGTGGCAACTACTTGACTCAGTGTAAATATTGACATAGATTAGCCGATCACATTAAAGGAAACCAACTCATGTCGTCGATCAAGGATCGTCATTGTGCCACGCTGTTGCTTCGGGTTCAACAAGGGTGAGGTCCTGCACTTAATAACACACTATCATGTAACAGTTTTAACTCGGGACGCGGAGAATTGTCCCATAGGAGGGTGTTTATGACATTAGTTTTCATAATACTCAGTTTCCCGTGACTACTGTATTCTGTCTCTGTCTCTGTCTCTCTCTCTCCCCCCTCTCTCTCTCTACGGAGTTGTGTGCTGACAGTGATTGAAAGAACTACATTGTGTGTGAACGCCTTGTTTAACATATTTCTGGTTTATGGCACAGCCCTTTTTGAACAACAAATAACTATTGCATAAATTGAAATATAGATGTGAGTGAGTGAGTGCGTGAACGCGTACGTATGGTGTATCATTCGATCAAGTACGAATCGCTTTATAGATACAATTCCATTAACTATTTCATACTCCATTCAATAAATCATATTCCATTCACAATTGGCTGTTATGTAAGAATCCGGGGATTGTGTCCCATTTGGTAACGAAGATGAAAAGCTTAGTATGAAATTGTGAACACCTACATTGTTATGCACACTGTGGATCAGATGTATAAGTGTGCATGTAATGACATTTGCATCGTGATCCACACGTTCTTTGCTATAACGCGCCGTATGATATAACAAGTCCGCATACAGGGCTAGTTGGCACAGTCGACCGTGCCTGGGATATAACTGTAATATCATTAATATGATACATTTTATGGATACGAACAATAAATTTGATGTACATGATGAAATAATCTAACATACTTTCAACAAAAAGTGACTAAGTGAAAACTGTCACCACTAGCTACGGTCTCCCCTATGTGGGTACGTAAACACTACATCCCTGTGCGGAACTGTATTATATTTTCTGCCCGTCCCGCAACCCAACAAGATGCTACCAGTATAACATTTACTTTAATTGATCTTATGACCCAAATATAACACTTTTCTCTTTTAATGAGCGATAATTTTAAGCGATTTTTTTATCATGATGTTATGGCTAATAGTTTTTGTCAAG
Source organism: Lamellibrachia satsuma (assembly GCA_033239005.1). NCBI lineage: Eukaryota > Metazoa > Annelida > Polychaeta > Sabellida > Siboglinidae > Lamellibrachia > Lamellibrachia satsuma. Next base: position 14,877,868 of record BSQZ01000002.1, on the reverse strand, counting down.
ATTTCATATTGTCGTGATGACTGGACGACGAAAGTCTTGAACGGAAGCGATTTCAACCCAATGGCCTGTATACAATCTATAATAGTTCTCACGCATCGTTGTGACAAACGCACTCAGGAGAACCAGGGGACTTTTGATATGTTGTTCAGTACGGTATTTTGTACAGTACGGTATTTTGCAACTATCCTGAACAAATTAGCTTTGCACTATTTATTTCCGTCTTGGGTCCATTTTGACCGTCTGCTGAACTATAAAGTTGGCATGAAATGCACTATATATTGGCGTAATCAGCGTTTCAACATGCACCTTCAAGTGAAAATGTTGCCTCCTTTACGTTCGGCCCCGTTACGTTATGATTTTAATCCACTAATTTAACCAGATTTTACAAGATTGCCATCCAAAGCAAAGGCCCAGATGGCAAGTGGACAAGGAATCCATTGGCTTATCGAGAGTCCAACAGTATTTTCATCTCTGTGTAACATGCGCTTCCGAAATATCTGTAAATATTTGTATATACATACATACATATATATTATACATTTATGAGGAGTACGATTAGATAGAAAATGTGTGTAATCGAGTGCGAAATAAATAAAAATCGTCATGTTATTATTCTCATCAATGTTATTCCAGATAAAATCAAACATGATATTAAAATACAGTCACTGTACGTGCACTATATATAAATGGAGAGAACAACCTGCGTGCCCTGTGGTTGGGACCTGAGCAACAGAAATGTGCACAATAATTTTTCTTTTTATGATTGTAACCATGATTAGATTACTTTAGCAATGTAATCGAGTATGGTTACGTTTATTTGACCTTTTTACCAATGTAACTGAGTACGAGTATACGAAAAAAAATTGTCGAGGATTACAGAAGATAACGACTACTGAATATAGTTACTCCATCTCTGATATATGAATTTTATGTCCCTATCAATGAGAATGTGAACAAATATTGGACCATATTGGATCATAGAGGTGATATGAGTTGTGTGCTAGCTAGGCTAATCACAGTTTAGGTTAAATTTACCGATAGTCCAAACCACACAATGCTGCTATATAGTCTTTCTTATTGACTCGTCGACTGCGACGGTTGCTGATTGTAGTATGGTTTGACCACAATCATATCTGAGTCAATATAATTTCCTTGGAAATCAACCAGAACGAATACATGTTTATATTCTGTAGTAACAACTAAAGAACTGAACCGTGTTATTTTCCAAGTGTCTATTATGTTCAATGTCTGTAGCAAAGTAAGTAGGCTCAAGTAGACGAGTGGGTAGATATAATAACACTTTCGGTCGACGGTGCTGTCCGATGACAAAGAATCGATCTTTTCAGGAATTGCCTTCAGATGTCCAGCCTTCATGATTTTGTCGTGACCTGCTGACCTGGGTTCTGGGACATCAGTTTGACATCGTCACAGTCCAGTTTCTCAACATGCACGCGCACGTGTGATATGCGTCGAATTAAACACTCAATTCAGTTGCTATTCTTCTACAACATTCCAAAATAAATGTGAACATGTTTACCACGCGCACACACGCACGCACGCGCGCGCGCACACACACAGGATGTGTGTGTGTGTGTGTGCGCGCGCATGCGTGCGTACATGCGCGCGTGTGCGTGTCTATGTGCGTTCTGAAACCGAGGAAGTCATTTCCCTTGGTCTAATACGCGTGCGGACTTTGTCAGTGCGCCCCATTGAACTGACAGCCTCGGCAATCACGACGTGCGTGTTCACCGTGTAACACCAGGGAACAATGTGAATACGTTTGGCCAAATCGCGATCTACCCGCATGCTGCACATCCCCTCTCCAGGCTGTACAGTTAGCGTGCGCTTGTGATTGAACAGGCCAATTTGCGATCTGAAGACCGGGCCGCGACGATGACAAGATAACGAGGATGATGATAAGGATGAGGATGACATCAGGTTGATGATGGTGAAGGTGATTGATGATGACGAGGGATTATAATTATGATAACTTTGACATGATGATGAAGATAAGGAGGAGGAGGCGATGATAAAAAGGGTGAGGATGATCATTATGATCATGATGATGAGGAAGTTTGAACGACTACAGAGGAGAGCAACTAAGTAATTCCAGATCATAGATACCTTAGTTATGAATAACGCCTAAAAGAATGTGGTTTAACAAACTTAGAGAATGGAGGTTAAGAGGAGATCGAACTGAAGTTTTTTTTGATATTGAATATGTATGACAATATTTATAGAAATATTTTTATCATTCAAAAAAGATAGTACAACTAGAGGACATGAGGTAACATTAGTAAAAATAAGTGTAGATTGGATATCAGGAAGTACTCGTTCTCACAGAGAATATTACATGAATGGAACACATTATCTACCGATTGTATAACTGCCAGCCGCGTGAATATGTTTAAAAACAAGGTTGACACATATCTCATGAAGCGTGTAGATGAAAAAACGTTGGACTCTCAATATTCCAATGGCTTCCTTGTCCACTTGCCACATGGGCTTTGCCTTGGATGGCAATATTGTTAAATTATTCAGATAGTACGGGTGTTACTGGTACTAAATAATCAATTAGTCGTACCGAAGTCGTCCGAAAGAGATCCATTCATCAGCAGCGGATGCAGGGGGATCTTAATGGTTTTAAGACCCCCTAGACCATGGAGGGGTTTTTAGACAATACTACCGCGTAATGACTGATCTATGAAAATATGCTTCTCTCGGTCGACACGACACGAGGTTTCAGATGACGCTTAATGAGTAACGGTTTTTTCGTCCTACGATCACAGCGTTAGCCCACGATTAGTCTAGCACGTGATGCTGGAGACCTTACAAAATATTTACTTACAGCCAAGGTCACAGAGACCATATGGGAATCTGGTGAAAGACCCTGTTTTTGGAATACAATATGCGCTTGGCACCGTAATCAGTAAATATATAATAAGGCATATTACGTGTATGGTATGTTGTCGAGCGTTGGCGTATTGACATCATTGCAATTTTAATTTAAATTGCGCAAACTTACCCTCAGCTTAATATAATTAAAATACATTTCGGAACGGCGCAAAGCAATTGTTTACTTTGCATAACGTATCATTTGTTTTAAGCGCCGTGTGTGATACATTTCCATACCTATTTTGCTCACATCACACACCGGCAGGCCTGTGTCGGGCGGTTAAAATCGATGAGTTCACCTAGCACATTATGACCGCGTGACGGAGTTCATTGTTACCGGTCAAATGTTTATTATGTTGCTGTGATCACTTGAAGCCATCTCTCATAAACAGCGAGCAGCGGCGATCTACGCAGTGCGCTGCACAACCATGAATAGAATTGGTCTTCCCGAAGACGGAGGGGGCAGGAGACCCACCTTCGCCAGACTTGCTATCGTCGTCGTTGTCGTCCTGGGAGCTGTCACTCCCGGCACAGCCACAGGTAAGGCAACGTTAAATTGATCCACCGTAGCCACAGACGTCGGAACCGGGAGATCTGAGTGGGCTGGCCCAATATTTTTGGTGGGTATATGTTGAGTATATGGGGCCCACCACATACACGGGAGGGCAGTTGAGCCATCCATGTTTCCCAGGAAACTACAGCAGCGACAGCCACGTAATTGCGATAGCAGTTACATGGTAGCACATAATGAATGAACGTATTATTGGGACACGATTGACGTAGAGTATTTGCAATTTGTCACAACGGTCAGAAAATGTGAGTTAAAAGTGTGTTTTTGTTGGTGTTTTTCGAATGTTTGGTAATTGTGATTGATGTCCGCTGGTTTTACTCATTGTCAACGCATGTAATCAGACTGTATTGTCTGTGCGCTCACAAATGGTTTAACTATGCACAGGGAAGAAGATCATTTACATAACTTTGCGCATTATTGAGACGTTAATAAAAAAACTTAATTGTCGAAACGAGGCTAGTTGAGCCACCCCAGGACCGAGTGAGGGTTAGTTGAAGAGGGGTTACAGAACGAAGCGTTCTTTGCCCTACAATACATCAACGAATTCATTTTTTAGAGCAAATTGGGACATCGGAAAACTACAAGGCTACATATTAGCAATTAGTTATGCTGGTTGCGATTGACATATAAGTCTATATTAATTAAGTGTGTCGATTTATTAATTAAGCGTGTAGACTTGTCAGAGACGTGGTATACCCAATGGGTAGATGTGTTGGCCGAGTTGTTATGACAATTTCGTACAACGCAAACAAACTTGGCGGCCACAGTTCACTCATTAGCTGCAACAATCAAGGGTTACGAATCTCGCGGCAATTAGTTGATAATGAGTGTCAATGGCTTCTTGGTTGGATGGTGACGTCACGTGTTAAGAAGCCTCCATTATTGCCTCTGATATGTCAGTAACCTTTGCTGTTGCCTTCTGGTAATCTGTATCAATCATGTTTTCAACTCCTTGTGGCAACAATCGCTTTTCTCAATTCTATACGGGGTCGGTCAACGAATATTAGTCTCATATAACCCCAGATTTCGGATAGGGTGGGACAATGCACCCACATAAAGCAAGACACCTCCTATTTATCCAGAAGGAAGTCAGAAGTTTAGCTTTATTGATCATACTTATGCTGTTAGCTTAGCAATACAATGTCTACCTCACAATAAGTTGCTATCTAGATTTTAATCATTTTATTTCAAGATTAAAAACATTAAATAGGTGTTTTTTGCGACTCGCCTATGGTAGGCATTTTGCCCCAGGCTTTGGATTTTATATTTTACTGAATGTTTTTATTGAAATGCGTGGTTATTATTGAAATGTCAACAAAATAAAAAATACTGTTTTAAAACAAACTAATGATCACACTATTAAGCCGTACACAAACGTTATCTAAAATTACATTAACTTGTGTCAAAATAGCTATATGAGACTACATAAGACACCATCAAAGAACTTACATGTAAGCATGTATGTTAAAACAGTTCATGGTGATAATTATAATTATCTGTAACCACATGCTCTGGTCAGAATAGTCAGATTCACAGTTTGGACACAGGAAATGTGGAAATCCCTCTGTACACTTATCATGTGCCCATTTCAAGCACTGCTGGCATTGAATTCAAACTTCCTTCGACTGGCTATTTCTGAAGTTGTCCCCGGAAACTAAGCAAGGCCATCCCTCCTCGTCGTCGCTGCGTCCAGAGGACATCTGCTGTCTGCGCCTTTTCGGCTGTGCGTTTCTGGCTTTCCCCTTTCCCGTCCTATTCCCCAAACTCTTGCCCTTGCACTTGTTCTGAACGGTTTCCTTCTGTTCCAGCGCTTGCTTGAAGGGAGGCGAAGTAAGCCACACCGTAGATTCTGGCTTCCGCGTTCTCTTCCTCGCAATGGCGAGTTTCGGTGTGAGAGAGAATATTCGTACTAAATCATATGCTCTGAGAATGTAAGCAAGATCTGTGTGTCATGACAACATTAAAGGTGCGTGCTTTCCTACTTGGCGCACACATTTGATGGCCACAATCTTACCAGGCTTCTGTACGTTCGTTATGCCGGTTTCGTCCATATTCTACACCCTGTGGATTCAATTTGTATCTTGCGGCAAAAGGTGTGGAGAGTGATGACCAGAAGGTTGCGTTTCTGCTACACATGGAAGCAATGGAGCTCCAGGAAATCTTCTACCAAATCGTACCCGAAAATGCCCAATTAACATTCGACCAAACAGTTCAGACGTTAGATGGATATTTCCAACTTCAAACGAACCTACCATTCGACAGACTTCTTTTTCGAAAGATGGAGCAGGCACAAAACGAAACGATAGACAAATTTATGTATCGCCTACGACAGAAAGCAATATCATGCGGGTTTGGCAATGTGGATGAAGCTATCAGAGACCGGGTAATAGAGAAATGCAGAAGCATGCACTTATTTTTTTTTAACAGCATTTGCTTGTGCGTCAGTTGATGCTCCTGGTTTTCCATTGCATTTGTTTGAAGGTCTACTGCTTCAAATGCTCTGGCGACATCTGGTAAATCTTTCAACAGAAAATGGAAAGGAAAGGGAAAAGGCAGTGTTACTGGAAGAACAACATCTCACAGGCAAACGGAACAGAGATGCTACCGTTGCAATTGAAGGGGCATTTTGCGCGTGACGCACAGTGCCCTGCACGCGACCAGGTGTGTAAACAGTGTGGGAAGCGTGGTCATTATGCAGAGTGTTGTACAACACAAGGGTCTGGAAAGCCAAAATGGAAGACCAGTGATACCATCAACCCAAAAGTGAAAACCTGTTACAAGGTGACCGGAAACAGTCAGGGTGAAAACAGAGACGACTATGCTTTCACAGTTAACAACACTGGAAACGTCTCGGGAGTTGTGGACCTAAAGGTCGGAAGGGTGGCCATAACCTCAATACTCATCGACTCAGGGGTAACCTGTAACATTATGGAAAAAGCCACATAGGAGATGCTCAAGAAGGATGGTGTAAAATGCGTGTCACGCAGAACAAACAAGAAACTGTTCACATATGGACAAGAGAAACCCATTGAAGTCCTTGGAACATTGGTGGCAGAGATTGAGTGTGAAAACATTGACAGGAAGTGTGAAAGTGAATACACTGTCATAAAAGGGACTGGTAAAACACAAACTAACTGTGCCTGGTTGTGCAGAAACAGGAGGATCGCGGGCCAGTACTCCAAGGAATTCACCAAGCATGAATACTCCGATGAAGACACCAAACTTGGGGTCACCGCATCGAACGAGGTCGAAATGTTTGGTGCAGGTACCTGTGAAGTACCAAGACTATGTAGTGAAATAAAGTATGCACGTCAGATACTGAGGTGAGCCTAGCGCTCTCGGGTAAAGGCTATGAAAGCCTAGTGGCAAATATGTTTGGACTTTAATTAGCAAATATGCTTTGGACTTTAAATGGACAACATGTGGACTCTAGTAACTAGCTTGGAAGCTGAAGGCTCAACAGTTGCGATTGAATTTGTTAAACTAGGTGTGTGGTACATACTAGTAGTCTAAGTTGTTAATTGCGTGCCGGAAGTATAAGTTTAAAGGAGGAAGGTAATGTAGTGTTCAAGTAATGCGAGTTGAGATGAGGATGATGTGTGTTGTGCGCGGTGTACGAAGAATAATAAATATGCGTGTTCAGTTAAGTCAAGTGTGTCTGATTACAAAGACAACAGGCAGGTGTGAAGGGGTGCGTCTCCAGCACTTCTCTGTAGACATAAAAGAACTGCTTAACGTTCGCTTTGTTGAACGCCATTGCATGCCTGTCATCTTGCTTTCCTTGGAGAAAGGGTGACATATACCTGCCTTTTTCGCCACCTCGAACGCGAGACGTCTCCCATCAAAAGACGATAGACCATACACCGCTTTCTACGTGAACTGCACGTGTTCGCATATTACCGTTTCAATTGCTTTGGGCAGTATGAGCTAATTGTGGCCGTAAGACCAAATATAAGTGTTTAAAATAGTGAATGGTTATGAGGATGTTGATAGGAATATGTTCTTCAAACTTAAAGAAGACAGTAGAACCAGAGGACACAAAGCAGCATTAGTTAAGGAGCAGTGTACGTTGGACATGAGAAAGTACTCTTTCTCACAGAGGGTGATGAATGAATGGAACAAACTGCCAAATGATTGTGTTAATGCTAGTAGTGTGAATATGTTTAAAAATAGAGTTGACAGATATCTGATAAGGGCGGGTTACACAGATGAGAAAATTGTTGGACTCGATAAGTCAATGCAATGGCTTCCTTGTCCACTTGCTGGAACTTGTTATTTGTGATGGCAATCTTGTTAAAAAGATAACTGCACAACTCCTGTCTGGAACATTGTGCTGTCTCTGTGCCTACGAAGTGTATGGCACGTATCGCGGGTACACCATCCTTGGTAGCTGGCAAGACTTCGGTCAGCAGCTCACTTCCATAGTTACCCCTTTCAGTCTTTATTTTGTAAATTCGAAACATATCCACGTAAATGAAGTAATAATTCTCAACCAATTGTACAAAAGAATAATTTTAACACATGGTGTTCAAGGGGCAAAATGCCTACAAGTAGGCGTTTGTCCCTTTACCTGGTGAGCGTTGTGCCTCAGGTTTGATAGGTTAACAAACATATGATGGAGTTACACGCGAGGGTCAGATATCGCCCACATCTGACATACTGTATGTGTGATATATAGGAACAGTATGCATTGCTATCATTTTGTTCAGATGTTCTACTTATTCTTTATTCCTTTATAAACAAAGTTAGCTACTAATTGGTTACTAAAAATAGACTGCAAAACTTTAAATGCCATTTTCATACTCACGTTTTCTGTAGTCTTCTCGTGCGTTCACCCAATGCATTCGCCTGGCGGCAGCACCAGTCAGGACATTGTTATACGCACGTCCGTTTTTAATATTTAATGGGTAGGCGTTACACCTCACATAGGCGTATTGCCCTACCTTACCCTAATATCTCTAGACATAGACGTATACTGACTAACTCACTGCTGTGTTATTTAGACACCATTTTCATCATATTAATGGTTCTAAACAGTGGCGTTTTTAAAATGGGGGCATTGGGCCATTCCCCTAGCTATGGCTTAAACATTTTTGTGTCTGTATTTGACCTGTTGCGCCACTACACGGTAGCACAGTGAACTAAAACTTGCCCCTTGCGAGATCCTAGATACGCCACTGCGTGGTTCCAAAGTCCAATTGATTGTCTCAAAAAATAATGCCCGACGGGTGTATGCAGGGACTGATCAAGGCTTGTTAGCATGGGAGGGACGTCCAGTGTTAAAAACATACGATTTTTATGTGCTTAGATTTCCAGTCTATCATCGGCGGCAATGAGCGGTGAACAGAAAATTCGTGAAAATAGGAAAACATGCCCAACTTATTTTTCCTGGTTTTTTTTCAGGGTTGACACTATTACAAGATATAACATAATGTATATAATTTGATTGACTAACTGAGTAGCCTATCCTTTTCCTCGACAGCTGTGAAAGATCTTCATTTGCGAAATACGTTAATGGCAAATGTTTGGTGCAGCTACCTGGTGTATAGTTTCCCAACATGACACCCCTTTCCACAGTTTGAATCTGCCCACAATCTCACGCATGCTAACGCTCATCTAATCCGACAGCGATGTGATCAACAGTTAGACTCGGTCTCAGAGATTGGAATAGGACCACCCGCCCGTTAAGCTGTCGTCTGTTGCCAGTTGGATTAGTTTGTTTTTCAACTGGATATTATTAGTATGATCATATTGCTAAGCAGTTACAACACAACATGCTAAATTATTTACATGTTCAGACTCCAGTAGTCCAGTATGCACGGTGCACGGTTACTTTACAAAATTACAAACGGCATGTCAATAAAGGTGAAATTGAGGTGGGCCCGTATTCTAGACAAGTGTCAGCACATATTTGTGGAAGAGTTTGCTATCTGTCCGATGTTGGTTTTGTATAATTTAGAATGGGAACACATGTTTTTCTCACTCAAGAAAGATAGCAGAACTAGAGGACATGAGGTAAAATTAGTAAAGGATCAATGTAGATTGGACATCAGGAAGCACTCGTTCTCACAGAGGACAATAAATGAATGGAACAAATTGTCTACAGATTGTGTAACTGCTAGCAGCGTGAATATGTTTAAAAACAAGGTTGACACATATCTCAGGAGGGCGGGTTATAAGTAGATGAACATTGTTGGACTCTCGATAAGCTAATGGCTTCCTTGTCCACTTGCCATCTAGGCCTTTGGCTTGGATGGCAAATCTTGTTAAATCTTGTTAAACATCCCAGTCACAAAACACAATCTATTGGTTTTATTTATATGCTTATGTTTCCATTCACATTGACAATAAGTGTGTAATTTGAAAAATAAGCGTCACATGGATATTTGTTTTAGTGAGTCAAAACGAACACACATGGCATAACTACACAAAACTAGGGGCCAGCTGACCCCTGAACTTTCAAAATTAGGGGTCAGCAATGAAATTTCGGTGCCAATTGACCAGGATAGCAGGTTTTGTGTATTAATATCTAAATACTATGGTCGCGTGTAACCCCGGTCTATGTAATACGGCCTAGAGACCATAGCGATGAGGGAAAAACAAGAGAAAGGCCAAGTTTGCGGAATTAACTATGTGAGTGAAAAGAGTGATGTGAAGAATGGAGGAGCTGAGGGAGGAGCTTGATGGGAAATAGTTTCACGAAGAAGCCGGTGAGGAGTTCCGAGTTAGTTAGGGAAGTGGGCTGAATGGAATGGAGAAGAGTAAGATCGCGATTGACATGGGAGGACTGTTTGAAGAAAAATTTGATGGTAGTAGGAAGGGAGTGGAGAACATCACCGAGTGATGCAGGTGCGGATACAGGTGGCGGATACAGGTGGCGGATACAGGTGGCGGATACAGGTGGCGGATACAGGTGGCGGAGACAGGTGGCGGATACAGGTGGCGGAGACAGGTGGCGGATACAGGTGGCGGATACAGGTGGCGGATACAGGTGGCGGATACAGGTGGCGGAGACAGGTGGCGGAGGCAGGTGGCGGAGGCAGGTGGCGGAGATAGGTGGCGGATACAGGTGGCGGATACAGGTGGCGGATACAGGTGGCGGATACAGGTGGCGGATACAGGTGTGGATACAGGTGGCGGATACAGGTGGCGGAGACAGGTGGCGGATACAGGTGGCGGATACAGGTGGCGGATACAGGTGGCGGATACAGGTGGCGGATACAGGTGGCGGATACAGGTGGCGGATACAGGTGGTGGAGACAGGTGGTGGATATAGGTGGTGGATACAGGTGTGGATACAGGTGGTGGATACAGGTGGTGGATACAGCAGTGAAATGAGAACAGTGACAAGAGACGGAAAACAAAAATCTGTGACAAGTATCGATGCCAGTCTCACCGCAGACTTCAGGTGTAAAGAGGAGAGTTACGTAAATACTTAATATACAATACGCTTGTAATGGTGCGTGTGCGTGTGCGTGTGCGTGTGCGTGTGCGTGTGCGTGTGCGTGTGCGTGTGCGTACGTTTGTAATGTATATTAAATATAGTATGTATATGTTTGTGGGTGAACATGTAGGAGTATATATAATATACTGAACTCCATCTTTTTAATTTTTTATTAAATCGTGTCATTAGAATTTGGAAAGTGCCAAATATCATGACAAGTATTTCCCAGTTTAATAGCTGAATAACAATACGTTTTTAACATAAAACTGACCAATTACTTTTTCTTCTGAAGTTGATAATGCCATGGGACATTCCTGTGGCTATTCCCATCGTTGGGCACCGGCAGTCGTTTTTAACTATATTCTCCTAGCAATAAAAAGTGTACGTTCACAAAGTCATGCAGTTAATTCAATATAATATATATATATGTGTGTGTGTGTGTGTGCGTGCGTGTGCGTGCGCGTGCGCGCGCGCGCGTGTGTGTGAAATTCTTAAAGTCTAGCAATGACTTTTGACAAGGTCCTATTCCAGAGCACCTTAGATCTAGATCTACTAATGATTAAAGATTATGATTGTGCATATAACAAAGTGCAGGTGTGATATGTGATATGTAAAACTTGTAAAACGGCGTTCATTTCGACGTGCAGTGCACGTACAGCAGTGACGTGTAGTGGTGCGAAACTAAGTATCGAATGGCACAGCCAATTCGAGGGTTCCTCCGTCCGCAGAGCCAGAGGTTGGTATTTGTACGGTTTTACGTTGGTTGCTAACGACTTACGCAACTAAATGTTTCATTTGAATGATTTGCGTAACCTATGCAAGTTGTAACATTGGAGGTCCGACTTGACTTTTTTTTAAGTAATACAACTTACAAAATGAATTCGCCAACTGGCGCCCACTAGTATTAAAACAACATTCGCCAGGACGATATATATGTGGGCGCCATTCCCGCAATTGACATTGTCGAGACACAGCTCGCAAATTTCAGCCTAATTTAAGGCCTGCTACATTTACTTCGCTGGATTGCATATGGCTCTAACAATAGCAATGGAATATCACGATGAAGCTTGCCATATTCTTGACGCTTGAGTATAATTGCATAATCATAGCTATAGTTATTGTAAGTAAATGTTTGCAAATATTATGATTATATTATGAATGATGGTTGTTATTGTGTGTCCTATACATGTACAGTCTCACAACACTTACGTTATTATGTCTTTCGATCTGGAAAATTAACAACATTTTAAAATACTAATTTAAGGGAAGGGGTTTGTACTAATAGAAACATTTTGACAGTTGTGAATGACGCCTTACCCTTAGACTTCGTCTATCAAGACAATTGTCAAATTAAATAAATTCTTGCCAAGACTCTATCAAAGTCTAAGTGACACTTGACTTTTTGGTTTCCTAGTGCCCTGTTGCTCATTGTGTTGGCGTGGAGACTTGGTAATTGTTTAAATAACTAGTTCTAGGGACCAGGGCTATGGATAAATGCAAGTATTACTCCTGTAGTAATGGACTGGTAACTGGTGGCCACATAAACATTGGTGAAATATTGATAAGACCTGTCACATTGTATACAATACAGATCTTTGGGAGAAATACAGCCATACACCATTTTAATATGGATTTGCTTCAAATGGAATCAAATCTTGATAAAGTGGGGGAAGGTGGGGCTGGGACATGTCAACAACATCTAACATATAATGCTAATGAACCATTTATGCCAACATGGCATAATTTGGCCTCGTTAACTGATACATGCAGTAGTTGACAACTGGCAGTTACCAGACTGCAACTCCAATAAGAACAACAAATATTATGTAAAATATAACCTGTGTGTTTAAGACCCTGTGGTCAACACTCATTACCCTGTAGTTAAGATCCATTACCCTGTAGTTAAGACCCATTATCATGTGGCACAAATGCACAGACGTGTGGAAATATGGTGTCACCACACCTGTGCGCATGTATTGTGGGTGTGACTTGTGTTTCAGTGCAAATATAAACTTACATTAGCATTTTGTATTTAAACATTTCTGTTTGATAATGCTTTACATATGAAAATAATATGATAATGAAATGAAATTGTGAGATCAGACATTTGTTTTGTTACCTGATTAGGTGCTACTGTATAAAACAGTTCTGAAACCACAAACCACATAGGTATGGACATGGGGTCAATAAAACTGGTCATGCCCCACCTTCCCCTACACATTTTCATCTTTTTTTTGTCCTAAAATACTTTTGGTTTCGTAGCCTGATATGGCACTCAATCACTTCCGTTGAAACCTAGCAGATTTTTTTAATATAAGTATATTTTGTAGTCTGAAAAATGGCGACACTAAGTCAGAATATGAATGCTACATAGGCTGATTGTCCAATGAAAATGTTATACGGATTTGTACAGTTTTATACATAATTCAAAAAGAAAATGAAAAAATAGGCCTAAAAATATTGCTAAATCATCCAGTTTTGTATGCAAAAATGCTCTGTGTTGATATCTTCGACAATCTGGTATGCTGTTCAATTAATGTGCTCTACTCTCTATAATGTTCTACTCTCAGGTGGTGTTATTAGTTGAATTGTCTGTTTTTTTAGTGAAATACTTACGATTATCAAAATATCGAATGAAGAAAACACATTTTGCAAAACGTGGCTATTGTACAAATCTGCCTTGTATACTCACCTGGTTCAAAGAGCCTCACTGTACAATAACGTGCAACACAGTAAATTTATGAAGTAAATAATCAATGTGTTCTACTGTGTTCTCTTGTGGTGTTGTTAGTTGAGTTATCTGATAGCTTAGGCCAGTTTGGTAGCACTGAACATATCTCTGAGACACTCAAGAGGCTGTCTATAACCTCAATGGTTGGTGCTTGAAATGTTTGCTATGTAAATGATACATCTTGAGTTTTGTACGGGGTGATTGGCCACATACCAATTTAGACAAGAAAACAAGTTTTAATATAGAGAAAATATTAAGAAACACAGTCATTCTCCTTTTTGTAATCATAAGTACACAACTGAATAGAACTACAGGTTCAGCTACTGAAGTTAAATTGTATTTGTTGCAGATGCCTCGAAAGTCATCAGTGTGTCACCACGCTACGGCAGTCTGAATGGTGGAACTCGGATCACTATTGCTGGACAGGGTAAGTAAACTCTTGGTTATTGACAACCAATAAGGTAAGTAAACTCTTGGTCATTGACCACCAACAGGGTAAGTAAAATCTTGGTTATTGACCTCCAACATGGTAAGTAAACTATTGATAATTGACCACCAACATGGTAAGTAAACTATTGATCATTTACCACCAATAAGGTAAGTAAACTCTTGGTTATTGACCACAAACAGGGTAAGTAAACTCTTGGTCATTGACCACCAATAGGGTAAGTAAACTATTGGTCATTGACAACCAACAGGGTAAGTAAACTATTGGTCATTGACCACCAATAGGGTAAGTAAACTATTGGTCATTGACCACCAATAGGGTAAGTAAACTATTGGTCATTGACCACCAATAGGGTAAGTAAACTCTTGGTCATTGACCACCAACAGGGTAGGTAAACTCTTGATTATTGACCACCAAGAGGGTAAGTAAACTATTTGTCATTGACAACCAATAGGGTAAGTAAACTATTGGTCATTGACAACCAATAGGGTAAGTAAACTATTGGTCATTGACCTCCAATAGGGTAAGTAAACTATTGGTCATTGACCACCAATAAGGTAAGTAAACTCTTGGTCATTGACCACCAACAGGGTAGGTAAACTCTTGATTATTGACCACCAACAGGGTAAGTAAACTATTTGTCATTGACAACCAATAGGGTAAGTAAACTATTGGTCATTGACCACCAATAGGGTAAGTAAACTATTGGTCATTGACAACCAATAGGGTAAGTAAACTATTGGTCATTGACAACCAATAGGGTAAGTAAACTATTGGTCATTGACCACCAATAAGGTAAGTAAACTATTGGTCATTGACCACCAATAAGGTAAGTAAACTATTGGTCATTGACAACCAATAGGGTAAGTAAACTATTGGTAAGTAAAATCTTGGTCATTGAAAAACCATTAATAATTAGAGCCAATGTGATTTCAGCAGTTTAAGTGTCGGAAGGAGAAGAAAACAAATAGGACCATTATCGATGCCTCACCCCAGACTTCCGGGACAAAGTGGAGACCAACAACTAGTGGCAAGACCTGAACATTAATTAATTTAGTTTAGCTTCATCTTCTCTGTTTTATCTCCTGATAAAAGTATGAAGTTGATGCGTAACTACAACAAGGGTGATTATTTAATAAAAACTATGATTGATTAACAAATATGCCTGAAAACTGTAATAAAATTTCTCAAACAAATACTATTCGTGATAAGTTGACACCCCTGAAGCAAGCACGGACATTTACAGGATTTTCACGAAACCAGTTCAACTATGGCGAAGGTCAGGAGAACATTGGCAACAATGTGACATTGGTGTCCGACACCAGGTCATACCTGTGTGACATCCACAAGGATGGCACACACGAGAAACAGATCACGTGTTACACCAGGTAGGCATGACAGTTCTTGGAATCCCCATATTAAAAAAATCTCAGAATGTGTTTGGGAGGTTTTACTGTACCAACTATATGAGACTCATGCCACAAGGTGCATTAGTAACATTGAAACAATTCATAAGTGCTAATGTCTTTAGAATAGTAGTAATATTTGAAGAATGGAGCTACTGAATTCTGGAGAAAATATATTTGTAATAAATTCTTCAACTACAGCAGGCTGGTGGGAAGACAGTGGATTGCATTAGGAAGGAAGGGAGGAGAAGAAAAGTACTATTAAATAAAATGGCAATAAAAGCCAATTTAATACTACTAGAACAAATTTTAATAATGTGTGTGTTGCCTGAATATGTGTTTTGTGCATGCGCATGCGTGTGTATCTTCATTTGAAATAAATGGTTGACTGATTTAGTAATGTTTGATCTCAGGCCGATGAAGGCAGCCTCCTACCATGTGCGTGTATCCGTCAATGGCGCACAGCTGGCGATGGCCGACTACTGTAATAATCGCCCCAACAATGCTGCCTGTTCATTTATTGTAAGTTGACGTCTTTCACCTTTAATTTATACATTTTCTTAATTGTATAACATCAGTGCTTCATGAGTATAATTTCTCTAGGAATGCTACCTCCAAACTGGGTGCCTAAAATATTAATTATGACTAGTTATATATATATGACTACCCAGTATGACTGATTGCCAACAGTAAACATGAAATTGTCATGTTTTATAAGTTCTTGCATGGCATAGTCGCCCTGGACCTCACTCCCAGCTTATACCCCCTGTAAGAACCTCTCAACACATGCATTCCAAAGCCTTTCAACTTCCCTTAATCACTAAGAAATTCATCCAGTACAGCTTTTTAATCTGTACAATAGCCAATTAGAACAACCTGCCAGCCAACACAGCTACAGCACCAAGTTTGGAGATCTTCAGACATAGGATTTAACAAGATTTGCCATCCAAACCAAAGGCCAGATGGCAAGTGGACAAGGAAGCCATTGGCTTATCAAGAGTCCAAAATCTCCAGCTTGCAACATTAATTCATGTTGCATCTTTCACACTATCAACTTTTCCTCTCCTTAAATTGCAGCTCCACATGCACACTATCATCCTTTCTCTTTCTTCCAAATATTGTATTACTTTCTCTTACAGCACTTTAGCACATGTGCACACACACCGAGTCAGTAAGCCTCAAAGATAGGGTCGATTCATACCCGGAAGAAGAAGAAATTGACACAATTAATGGTTCGGTGCACAAGTTTAATGAAATTTCAACGCATATTCTTTTCAAAGACGCCTTTTAGTGCACATTTTAAAATGGCCAGCGAATAGGGGCACCTATTAAGGAGAGACGTGGACATTTGTGAATTAAAGCATTAAACTTGTTTCTAATTTTTTTTTGTAAATGGGTCATTCCATATGAAATCAACCAAAAAAAGCTAAAATGTTCTTGACCCCCCTCCGATTTTATTGAAATTTGGCACACATGTTGGACCTATACTGAAATTCACCTATGCCAAATTTCAGACTTGTGAATGAAATATTTTTAGAATTAATGCATTATTTATTTATTAAGAGTATCTTTCGCAGTAGACAGTCGTCCGCCCCACTCTTGAGCTAAGGGTAGAGATCTTCGCCGTGATTTTTCTACACGCGGATTTCGGCCAAATGGCTACAGAACTAATAACTTAAGTTTTAAAACCGATACGCACTAACCGTTTCACATGTGTATTCCGTGACATACAACCGACACTTGGGTGTCAAATCACGACTGCGTGTGCTAAGAGTGACTAATTAAGACAGGTGAAACAACTTTATTACGGAAAAATTTCATCTTGTAAAAAGAAAAACCCGTCTTATTTTTATTTTACCCGTCGTCGTCAGACATCTTCAAGACGGGGAGACAGGTCCCTGGCTAAGGGCCTGCTTCCTAAAGATTTGATCAAAATTGAAGTTTGCTCAATTTGGGTATATCAAGATCAAATGCCAAGGTCAGTGACCTTTGCAACAAAATATAAAATGATTAATAATCTATGGATAAGGCAAAGTCTTAATGGCTTTATTTTTAGTCCAAAATTAGCATTTATGACCATTAGAGCCAACATTATGCATACATACATGTATGTATTAAGATGTGACGTGAAATTGCGTGAAAATAACTCGCTTCAATTTGCTGTAACTCAAGATCTTATAAAGGTTCCACTGTAATTTTTTGTATGAATCTTGTTGATACAATGACCTAGCTAATGATAACATTTCATCCAAATCAGGTTTACTAATTTTTGGTATATCAGGTCAAAGGTCAAGGTCAAAGACCTTCATAAATTTTTTTCCTCAGCTACCATGTGATGCATATATGTGTGTAGGACAATGGTTTAGCTTCAGTTTAAGACCAATATCAGTAATTTAGCATCATTAGGACCAAAGTTATGTCTACATACTTGCTAATGGCTAACACAATTTATAAATTTTTTGTTGTTGTTAATATGAAATAACTCTAGTAAAAAATATTTCACTCACATGTCTAAAATTTTGCATAGGTAAATTTCACAATGATATTTCGCAAGTCTGAAATTTCACATATATACATTTCACAACAGGTCCGATGTGTGCAGAATTTAATTAAAATCGGAGATCAAACATTTTGTTGGTTGGTTTCATATGGAATTACCAAAGCTCAATACAGCACTGACAGGAGTATGGTGCAGATGGCTGCATGGAGTTTTTTTTCTCAAATGTTGCTACATTTTTCAGGTAATGTGTTATAAACCTTAACCGTGACCAACATTTTGAGCAGCCAAACTAGAAAAATTGTAGAAAAGAAATATTTATATATTTTGAAGAAAAGGGAAGAAGATGTATACAAGCTGCACACACATTTTAAATAAATTTGATCAGCCCATTTAAGAGATACCAGGGTACAAAAACCCATCAAAATCCACAGTGGATCTAATTTCCATGTGACCCATCGTAAGACAGTTCCCACAGTTTCTTCTTTTTTAATAATGACATTCCCTGAGACTTTCAGTTTTGTAAGGTAAAAAAACTAAAAAAAATCCTCTTAAACACATTGTAGGTATATAGACTTATATGGCAAGAAAACATGTTACCAAATTCAACGTGTTGTTTATTTCTGTCAATACTTGTGTTTATGTTAAACAGGTGCGGGATAGAAATACACCAAACATCCAGGCACTGATTCCTCATTCAGGGATCCCAGGTACCTTGTGTTCATACAGTCACCAGTTGTTTGTGTGTTCATACTGTCATCAGTTGTCTGTGTGTTCATACAGTCACCAGTTGTCTGTGTGTTCATACTGTCATCAGTTGTCTGTGTGTTCATACTGTCATCAGTTGTCTGTGTGTTCATACTGTCACCAGTTGTCTATATGTTCATACAGTCATCAGTTGTATGTGTGTTCATACAGTCATCAGTTATCTGTGTGTTCATACAGTCATCAGTTGTCTGTGTGTTCATACAGTCATCAGTTGTCTGTTTGTTCATACAGTCATCAGTTGTCTGTGTGGTCATACTGTCATCAGTTGTCTGTGTGTTCATACAGTCATCAGTTGTCTGTGTGTTCATACTGTCATCAGTTGTATGTGTGTTCATACAGTCATCAGTTGTTATACAAGTTTATTATTTGTCTGTGGTTTATATGTGTAGTTTGTACTTTAATTGCTACTGGAATTAGGTGGTGATATGTAAGTCGTAGATTTGGTACATGGATATTTACATTTTTTAGGTTTAGATTAAAACAGTGTTATAAAGGAGGGAATCTACCAGATTTTGCATAACTGATTTCCCTCTTTTTTTTGGACATATTCCTTTATTACTGAATGGTTAATATCAAATAATTTATATGACATATTAGGTTGCAAGTAATCTGAAATATGGAAATGTGAAATGATACCCCAATTTGTAGGAACAACTGTGGATGTATACGGGAAGATCTTCACAGCCTTCTACGGCAGTAACATTCTCACGGAAAACAGCACCAATGGCGTCATTGCCAAGCTTCTACGGTGAGATAAACACTCCTATCTTCACATCTTCATTAGCTCAAACATGACTAATTAATACTGTCTGCTTTACCAGTTAACTGCAAACTAATGTATGTGTAGAAAGTAACACTGCTAAGTATATCATATAAAAGGTCTCCCCTTTAATTACTAAAAATGTTGAAGGCCAGTCAAGCACTCTTGTGTGACATGTTCTTTTGTTACTCCTAATTTTGTTATAACTAATAATTTACTTTAATAGGTATTTTTTACCTGATCAAGTCCAATGCTGCAGATTTCACAGGTGGATCCGTGATATTACAGGCGTGGCCGTGATATCATTGGTGTGTCCATGATATCATGGGTGTCTGCCTATATGTAATGTCCATGACATTACATATGGGTTATCCATGCAACTGATCAACCAACATTTAAGTGTAGTTACAATTCCATAGTTGCACATGGAAAACATTTAAAGCATATATAAGCACAATATATAAAGTTGGCTTATCTTTCAGGGCCTACATGGGTGGCATCAACTGTAAGCATGGTGTTCAAGGTTGGCTTATCTTTCAGGGCCCTCATGGGTGGCATCAACTGTGTGCATGGTGTTCGAGATTGGCTTATATTTCAGGGCCCACATGGGTGGCATCAATTGTGATCATGGTGTTCCAGGTTGGCTTATCTTTCAGGGCCTACACTGGTGTTATCAACTGTAAGCAGTGTGTATAAGGTTGGCTTCTCTTTCAGGGCCTACATGGGTGTTATCAAATATAAGCACAGTGTATAAGGTGGGCTTATATTTCAGGGCCTACATGGGTGGCATCAACTGTAAGCAGAGTGTATAAGGTTTGTTTATATACCACAGCCTACATGGGTGGCATCGACTGTAAGCAGAGTATATAAGGTTGGCTTATATTTCAGGGCCTACATGGGTGGCATCAACTGTGAGCTGCTGGATGAGCTGGGCAACATGTATGTATATATCAACATCCTACTTTAATTGAAGCTAACCTGCATGGTTTCATATTTGGTGCCTTGCAATTTATATGTTCAGACAATTTAGGTAATTATTCAACAGCATTTGTTAAAAGCCGTCATCATGATAATCAACCAGATTGCTGTTTTTTTTGTGACCTGCTGTTCCACTATGTTTAAATATCTCTGTCACACATTCTACAATGATGTGATACTTCACTTTGACTAATGCATTGTTCTAGTTCTACCTTGTTGTGAAATTCAACTTTCTTTATTGTTTTGTATCATACAAAGTTGTGCCATGGAATGAGTAATTAATGTATCACAGATGTGATTCAAGATTAAGTTCACATTACGTACACCGCTGCATATTAGTACAATTTAAGGAATATTAGTAAATGTTCTTTGAACACTATTTAACTGACAGCAAGGAGCTGTTGTTGGATGGGGCATCTGGAGAAAAGACTACTGGCCACTTCAAATGTTCCATTGATTCAAAATATATAGGTGAGCTGCACTTATTAATATTGTAGTTAAGGTGGCTGGGGCGGCTAGCATGTCAATTGATTTTTTTTATTTCTTCATAACATGCTAGGATATACTGAACTAAATGCTGACACCACAAAAAATCACCCGGCACTAACATCATATTTCGCCAATCCATCATTTAAAAACGCAGTCCTTTTGGAAATCCCCTTGAGTTCTTGGAAAAGCGAGAGTGTTTCCATAGTAATGACTGCGTACGCTACGATGTTCGAACCAGCTATGTTCGTTCGCCGTGAACATAGACCACATCGTCTGGTTACTGTAATGCTAGTACACATCAGTATTATATCTATCTAACTAAATCATGTACTGATGTACCAAGAAATATCAGCATTCAGTGAGCATTAACGTAGTTTATCGTGTTTTTGACATGAATGGAAATGTAGATGCGTATATGACCTGGTGACCCCGCGGGATAACGGGCCAGTCAAAATTACCATACACACACCTGCCCTGTGTTTGTTAGATGGCTGGCATAACCAGATAAAATAGACGACAGCACGTTACAAATATAGATTCAAGGGCTATTGTGGTGGAAAATTAAGGGGGCATGTCAATATTACAAATGGCCATTATGTTTTGTCAACAATACATAAAATGCCAGTGAAAAACCATAAATTTCAACGCCAAAACAAGCATTTGTTGAGATTGTGTTTTCATTAATAACCAGGAAATGATTTTTAAAATATTGTTTGGAAAAACTAAAACATTCACGACTTTGCAATTTTTCACATGGACATGTTTTACGTGCACGCAACATAATACAGCACTAAATTATGATTGGTCAAGGGTTTGGTCAAAAATACACTGCCACATTAGGCTGCATAATTAAACTTTTGCTTCATTCAAGAAACAATGTTCATTTGTTGCAAGCTTGAGTTGTTCTGTAGTATTGAAATATTCCACTTTGGGAATTAGATGTTTTTGACATATTTGAAACCTTTTGTAAAGTTCTTCCTTAAATTTTACTTCATAATTATCCTGTGCCTCTGTGATAGCTATGCCAAGAGGCGAGTGATTAACAACTACTGATTGTGTTCTTTTTATAGGGAGAAGCAATGCACAATAGCCAATTGAGGCAGTCACCATTGTTAGGCAGTTAGCATTCCCAGTTGGAGAATGGTTGGGTCATCCATTACATGTCCATCAAATCAGAGAACACTAGTGAGAAAGCTGTCAATCAAACTGTCAGGAGGAGGGTTAGAATCTTGTACCCAGAGAGGGATAAATAATAAGCAAAATGTTGCTATTTGCAAATATTTATTCACTATGTTTATCTACTTGAGTAATGTGAATGTCTGAAGAATTGTGAAATCTGACATTAATACACAATTAACATTGGCACAATATATAATGACAAAAGTATACAAATTGTTATTACACAGTATGACTGAAATGGCCACCAGTCAAACTGTTTAATAACAGTGCCTTATTTCCAGTCATTTCGTGTAATGACTGGAATTTTCAGTCATTTTGCGAAATGCCTGAGTGAAACAGTCTTTTCCCGTAATGCCTAAACATGTCAGTCATTACACGAAATTACTGATTACGCAGATTGACTGTAACATATATACAATGAAACCTGTCCATAGCGGACACTGCATTATATCTGTTATGGAGAATTTTATTAAGTGGATACTCACTAGGTGGTACCATTGCAATTTGTTATGGTGGCTAATCGGTACTGTTGTGAATGGTACAAAGCTACGGTTAATAAAAACAGTACATGTATATACAATATATTATGTGGGCCATAAACTTAGTTGTCATTAATCACACAGCGTTACTGCATTCCACTGCATGGAAACCAGCCGGTGTATGGGGCCTATGATGGATCCCATGTGATCACCCTTTCTTTTGTAACCCTTCTACAACAAATGATTAATCCAGCTAGTGATCTAAAATTTTATTGAAACGGATTGTATGTGGTCCACTGCTGTCAGCTGCATAGTAACATTGACACATTTCTCCTTGTTCATTCACTTTGGTTGGAGCTTGGCTTCTGAGAGTTACGCATTGAGTCAAAACAAAGCAGGGCTAGGGTTACAGAAAGTCCAGCTGAAATGGCTTTGATGTCCAATAGAAGCCAAGGAGTAAAAGTTTACACAGCTGGTGGCCGATAGGCCAGCCTAGGCTAGCTCTGGGCAGGAAGCTTGCCTTATTTGGAGCACATTTCTTATACTTCTTGACAACATTATGTAGTTGGTATAACACAGAATACATACTTAGCAAAGTTAGTGGGTATCAGCGGTGGCTCAGCTAGATTGACTCACCGGATTGTCAATGTACATTGACCTGTCTGCAAGCGGCAGGGTGACTGTGAATGGTTCGGTCCAAATCCCCTGTCGGTTGTTCACATTGGCCACGTGGCCGCTATGGGCAGTTAGTGGACAGTGCAAACTAATAACAAGTAATTTGGGACTTTCAAAAGTGTCCATTATATACAGATGTATGCTATGGGCAGGTGTCCAGTAAGGCAGCTTTTACTGTTAATGAATGTTTTAATTTTCTTTTCATTTGGCTCCATTTGTCCTCAGTCATGACTGTAATGTCCCAATGTCCTCAGTCATGACTGTAATGTCCCAATGTCTTCAGTCTTGACTGTACTGTCCCAATGTCCTCAGTCATGACTGTAATGTCCCAATGTCTTCAGTCATGACTGTAATATCCCAATGTCTTCAGTCATGACTGTAATATCCCAATGTCTTCAGTCATGACTGTAATATCCCAATGTCCTCAGTCATGACTGTAATATCCCAATGTCTTCAGTCATGACTGTAATATCCCAATGTCTTCAGTCATGACTGTAATATCCCAATGTCCTCAGTCATGACTGTAATATCCCAATGTCTTCAGTCATGACTGTAATATCCCAATGTCTTCAGTCATGACTGTAATATCCCAATGTCCTCAGTCATGACTGTAATATCCCAATGTCTTCAGTCATGACTGTAATATCCCAATGTCCTCAGTCATGACTGTAATATCCCAATGTCCTCAGTCATGATTGTAATATCCCAATGTCTTCAGTCATGACTGTAATATCCCAATGTCTTCAGTGTGTCATTGTTAATGTGTTTAAAACTTGCAGGTGGCATGAACCTGAGTTTCATCATAGAGAATGAATATGGCCGGTAGGTGTATTCTACATTTTAAAACCAGTCAGTTATTTTTTATATGCCACTTTCTTGGCTGTGGGTTCTACACTGTTACTGAAGTGATGAGTAGGAACTAACAAAGGTAGTTTAAAGTAGACAGTTACCTGTGGACTGTGGTATTGTTTTCTGCCAAATTGTCGTACCATGTGATAATCTAGTATGATATTGAACACTTTAGCAGCAGTTGTAGCTGGAATTTGTGCGTAATATGTGCACAAACGGTCATTCTGGGGCAAAAGTAAAGTAGTTTAATCTGCCTTTTGATTTTTGATTCTTAAGGTGCATCATAAATGCAAATTTGGAAGACATTTGTGTGCCATAGTTTAATATAATTTTGTTTATTAAATACTGATTACTTTTTAGATCAATGCCTGCCCTACAGATGTTGAGGGTGCTGAGCCATGACAAAATCTGCATGTTTGAATCATTTGCTGGTAAGTAATGCCATATTTCACTTTTCCTGTCCAAGGGCTAAGTTTTTGTTGTTAAAATTTTGAACAAATGTGGTGAATAAAATTACCAGTAGAACGGCATGTGTGAACATAAAAACTCCTTTTGCACATTGCTAGTTTCTTATGGTAGAAACTGCTGTTTTTCCAAATAATTTCTTAAAGGGACAGGTTGGCGACCACAGATGATGCACCCCAACATTTCATTTACTATCATCACATGACTGAGATTCATCCTTTTGTTCATTGCTCGCCTGACTCTTTCCTGTCCTGTGTACATTATTGTCACATTCTTTGCTACGTCAGTCAAATACCTGTACATTAGAACGCGGTAATGAAGTTCGTTTATTAGCGATATATCATACAGACACACACAGTCGCTGTCAGCCGACAACGCCCATAGCAGATCAACACCGAGCCAACCCAGGGAGGGCTCATTAACGTTACAATTATGTCCCACAGAGGTGACAGAAGTGACTTGTGTTCACTGCTGGGCTGACTCTTTCCTGTCCTGTGTACATTATGTCCCACAGAGGTGACATAAGTGACTTGTGTTCACTGCTGGGCTGACTCTTTCCTGTCCTGCGTACATTATGTCCCACGAAGGTGACAGAAGTGCCTTGTGTTCACTGCTGGGCTGACTCTTTCCTGTCCTGTGTACATTATGTCCCACAGATGTGACAGAAGTGACTTGAGTTCATTGCTGGGCTGACTCTTTCCTGTCCTGTGTACATCATGTCCCACAGAGGTGACAGAAGTGACTTGTGTTCACTGCTGGGCTGACTCTTTACTGTCCTGTGTACATCAGGTCCCACAGAGGTGACAGAAGTGACTTGTGTTCACTGCTGGGCTGACTCTTTCCTGTCCTGTGTACATTATGTCCCACAGAGGTGACAGAAGTGACTTGTGTTCACTGCTGGGCTGACTCTTTCCTGTCCTGTGTACATTGCGTCCCACAGAGGTGACATAACTGACTTGTGTTCATTGCTGGGCTGATACTTTTCTGTCCTGTGACTTTGTAAATTATGTCACACAGAGGTGACAGAAGTGTCTCCGTCATCCGGGGGGACGGAGGGTGGCACCTTCCTTCACATCCATGGCACTGGATTGGACGACACAACCGATGCCAAAACACAAGTGCTTGTCGGAGGTATGTGAGCTGTTTTTTTTAAACTATATCAATTGTCCAGCTGGAATAGCTTGATTTAAAAAATGGCTTCAAGTATATGAAAGTCCACATAGCTTCAGTAAGGTGAAAATGTTTTAGTTTAAGTAAAATAATAGTGAACATTTTGAGTCCTTCCACAACATTTTTTTCTTTTTAATATTAGCACCTTTTTAAAATGTTTATGTCATTTTAGTAAATTGTAATCACTGAAAAACATTTTAGTTAAAAAATTTATGACATTTATATACACACATACAGATACATACATGCATGAATGAATGCATACATACATACATACATACATACATACATACATACATACATACATACATACATACATACATACATACATACATACAGATATATACATGCATGCATACAGACAGACTACTGCATGCGTGACGTAGGATTATGGCATGGCCCACGAAATTAAAATGCTGTGTGTTCAACAAGGTTTTCTAGTAAACCACTGGCATGATATTCTTGCAGTTGCAAATGGTTATATTTTAGTAACTCTTATAAGCATAGGCTCACAACCATGCATGCATGCTTGCATACATGGATATACATAGTGTTTCACTGAACCAAGACAATTAAGATAACTTTCACTTTGCAGGTGCTGTTTGTGACATAGAGTCAGTGAAGGCAGATGAGATCGTGTGTCTCACTCCAAAGCCTCTTGACTCAAACAAGAATTCTTTCGAAGGTATGTTTTTTACTTTACATTATAAATGCTTGTTCTCCATGACCTGTTATCAACAGTTATTTGTAGATTATATAGCATACAAACTATTTATTCTTTCAAATGTTAGTTAGTTATCAGTTTTACATTGAGATATTTGTCTCTTAATGATGACAGTGTAAATGCTTCAGTATAACCTGTTGCCAATTTCTCCCTGTATAGGAATAGATAGGTAGTATGCAGTACAGCATATAAACCAGGTTAACTAGAAGTGCATGTGTAATATTAGTCTCTCATGTTGTACAAATTCAATGCAAAAATGCAGGGGTGAGATTTAGCTGTCGCCTGGTCTACACTGGCGCCCAAAAATGGCTTCTGGCGACTTTATTTTTGACGTCAGTAGCCCGCCTGGTGACTCAAAATATGGAGCTGCAATATTTTAGACCCAGCAAAAATAAACGGAATGTTAATAAACATCTCAGAAGTGTTGTCCTGGCTAGTGTTAACCATAAATCGTGTGTTTGTGACATGTTTGACATTGCAAGAAATGTTGCCAAACCGTTGCTGAAGCGATATCAATAGGGAGTATTCATTGTATTTTT
Source organism: Lamellibrachia satsuma (assembly GCA_033239005.1). Taxonomy (NCBI): domain Eukaryota; kingdom Metazoa; phylum Annelida; class Polychaeta; order Sabellida; family Siboglinidae; genus Lamellibrachia; species Lamellibrachia satsuma. The sequence goes on along the minus strand of BSQZ01000002.1, from coordinate 14,850,801 downwards.
AATCAACCACATCGACGCTCAACATGTAACTGGTCATGTTAATAGTCTTGGTGCTGCGTGGCGCCAGCAAAATGCCTTTCCCCAGGACGGGATTACGTGTTTGTTTAAATGTGACGGTCATGATAGCAATGGTTACCAAATGCCTCAGGCCAATAATGGCAATATGCCATCAGTATGCTCGAAAGTATTACCAGAAACAACTGTATCACACACATGATGCAATACTCGTTGCATGTTCAAAATGGTGAAGGTCGCGTGAATTTAGACCCATGGGGCATCGATAATTGTATTGGTTGTAGAATAGTAGAATATCTGCTTTCTACTGTCTTTTTATTGGGCCAATATGTGGGTGCGTGCTTTCTACTATAATTAATATAAACTGCCCATACGGCGCTACATACTCTCAAATGGTTTATGTACCGAAGTATTCACCGCGGCATGCATGGTTTCTGCGATTGTTAGAAGTTAACGTGTTACACAGTGAACATTTGATTTACCATAAAAACCACTAAGAACCCTTGATATATGGGGTATTTCGAAAAAATAAAGGCATTACGTTTCATTCGTGGGGGTCGTAGATTAATCCCTGAAAGTTTGGTGCCGAGGTGCAAGCCATCTAGGAGGAAAACGTGAACATAACCACATATAAACATACATACATAAAAACATACGCTATCTTGATTATAGTTAGATATAATTATCTTTATGGTGCGTGGAGTGCTTCTGGTGAATTAACTGTGAACCTGACAGAGCATTATTAATAAGAATTAATAATGCCCCTTTATCTCTAGACTAGGGTAAAATCAAGTTCTGTAAAAAAATCTGCAAAACTATTCAGTTCACAGGACATGATGTCCTGTGACGCTTGGAGACTTTTCGTGTAGACTGTTGGTGTACCATGTTATGAAAGAAAAACAACCTGTGTATAATTGTATACTGTATTTTATTCAGTATTATGTATCACATTCTATTGATCCTGCGTTGAAAATAAATGTTTCAAAACTGTTTGTTTTTGACGTTTTTATTTGTCACTGATGTCGTTTATACACTCTATCTTCAAAGTATTTACTTTCTATCATCAAAGTATTGATTAGCAAGTGGGCTACCTAAGATGCTGTCGGGCTACTTCACTTTGCAAGGTTGGTAACCTGACTGGCTACCTTATATGACTTGCTAAATCTCACCCCTGAAAATGTGTGAAAGATCTAATATGTTGGCTCTCAGGTAACCATGGTTGGCGTCTGGAGATCTGGGACTCAACTGCAATCCGAAAATTTGATGAACTTGATGAGATTGCTGACATGAATGAGACATTGAATGGTTACAATGTATCATACATTGAGGAAGCTAAGTACACCTACACCAACGATCGACATGTTGCCCGACTGTCTGGCTACTTTGTTGCCCCTGACAGTGGGAAGTTTACCTTCTACATAATGGGCAAAATGCTCGCCAAAATGTACCTCACATCTGAGGACTGCAGGGTACGTACAGGCTGTGGCGATTATATTTGGAAGCATTTTTGTAATAATCAGTTATGAAGCAAATCTCACATTAAGAATGTATCCCACTTAAGTGTGCAACATGGACGAAGTTGATGACTTCACACACACAAAGTCAAGGAAGATGGCACTGACAGACACTAAATATGTACCATTAATTTTGCTTTCAGACTGAGATAGCTAACTTTACGACCAATACGCGTGAGTGGAAGACAGCTGAACCAGTCACGCTGAACAAGGGTAGTAGGTAAGTTTATATAACATATGCTAGTAAGTCAGAACCCTTCTTTTAAGACCACCCACAAGATCAAAGAAGTGTGGTCGTAAAGCAGGTTTGATCTTGTGAAGGGTTTGATACTGAAGCACTTTAACTCTAGACATTGGTAGTGTTGCAACTTTATGTCAAGATCATAAAATTACAGGAAAACCTCTGCTGTAGACAGGTGTCCACTATGGATACCTGTTTATAACATACATCTTGATACATCTACAGTCACTCAGTTTATTTTGAGATATTCCCTTATGTTTGAAATATGTTTTTGAGATATTCCCTTATGTTGTAAATTTTTTTTTAGAGATCCCCTTATGTTGTAAAAATGTTTTGAGATATTCCCTTATGTTGTACATTTGATGTTGTTAAGATATTCCCTCATGTTGTAAAAATGATCTGATGGCTATGAATCTGGTGAGATAAAACAGTTGACTTTGTACATTGTGGTAGATTTAGTATTTTGTTGGGTGTTGCAGACAACATAAGGGAATATCTCAAAACATTGATGTATTGCATATCATGAAGCTGCTATCATTTAACCCTTTTGAGCAACCTGAAATTTGAAAGAAATATGTGTTAATATTCTCTTTGATAAAATGCACGGATATGAATCTGGTGAGATGAAATATTTGACTTTGTACAATGTGAATAGATTTATTATTTGTTGGGTGTTGTAGATATCTCATGGAGATCTTGGTAAGTAGTGGAAGTTATAGTATGAGTAAGATTGAAGTGGGCGTTCACCGCTCCAAGTCACCCTACAACGCTGCCCAGACAACCTGGGGACGAGATGAGGAACAGACAATCACCACGTCCACTGTCATCCAGCCCGAGATACAGGTACACACTCTAGAATAAAAAATTATGAATAATGAACCATATGTAAATTTGACCAGTCTAGTTTATCTGTTCACATTCGTGAGCATTTATCAGTTTATGCTACTCAGAGAGTTTTATGTTTCACCCATAGCAGACTTGTTCTCATCACTGTGTGTTGTAGGGACACTCTAACATGTGCTACATCAGTAGATACATTGTCTGTCGTAGTTTCACCTTCACCACTATGTGTTGTAGGGACACTCTAACATGTGCTACATCAGTAGATACATTGTCTGTCGTAGTTTCACCTTCAACACTGTGTGTTGTAGGGACACTCTAACATGTGCTACATCAGTAGATACATTGTCTGTCGTAGCTTCACCCTCGCCACTGTGTGTTGTAGGAAATAGACCTGAGTGGAGTGCCAGAGACACAGCCAAGTACACAGGAGGTGCAGACCATCTCCATTGATGCTACAAATACTGCATCTCGCTTCAGAGTTGGTCTCAGTGGAGTCTACACAAGTCAGTTAACACTTTTTACTTAACAGGTTTTAGTAGTTTTGAAGACATATTGATATTTCTGCTTATCTGTCCAATATTCCATTAATTCATTCAGCTAGCAAGCACATTAATTAATTTTGTACCACTTGGTTTGTCATATCATGATGATGTGTGTGTGTATCTCTCTTGCCGAAAGTGCAAGAGAATCGAAGTAAGTCAGTTGTCAAACAATTCTTTTTCATCAACAGTCTACTAGACACTACTTGATGCATGAATTTTTATAAATCTTTTATATCTGTAAAAACCTTTTATTTAAAGCGCTCATATCAAACGGTGGTAACAGGCATTCTAATGTAGTAGCTGATATGCTGTGCATTGCAAGAAACAACGCATAAGTGTGGTTTATTAATAAGAATTAATAATGCCCCTTTATCAACATACATGTTTTTGTATATATATGCCCACAGATATTGCTAGAGATTAGGTAGCGAAAACAATTCTCTACACAGCATAGACAAATAAATCATGTATCTACCGATGGTTAAAGTAGTTGGGGGCGGCTATTATATGCTTGTCTTGAATTCAGTAGTTTCAGTAGAAGTGTTTAAAATAAATTAATCATTTCTTCTAAGAAATGTAGTTGAAATACTATATAATATTTCAGATTAGTGCAATTTTTTAATTTATTTGGTTATGTTACAAAATAAAATAAAAAAAATTTGTAAATGTAAAAAAATAGCCACAAAATGCCAAATAATATAATTTTGAAAAAAGCCCCCCAAAATAAATGACAGATATATGTATGGCAGTGTCACTGATAACTTTGAGGACATTTTTGGTAAATATAAACCAATTACATCTGCCTCTCCACCATAAGTTTGCAAAGTTGAATGACAGCCTACAGTGGCTTAAACTGTCCACACAGTGGGAGCGGTGGTCTAATGGTTAGAGCACCCTGTCAGAGTGGTGAACCTCCGAATTCAGCCTAAGAGACACAAAGTGGCCAAACTTAAAGATTGGGCTGTTTGGAGTATAACTACTTGAGACTTGAGACACAGTTGCTGTGATTCTGGAAATGATGTTGATGGTATAATTGGTTTGCCATTCAAATGATCCCCTGAAGGCAGACATGCCCCTGGTTGTAGTAACATGAACAAGAGGGGCGCGGACTGTCGATCAAGAGGACAGTGGTTTGAGTCCACCTACTACCATTTCAGAACATTAGGCAATTTTGTTCCTTCCACTTTGTCTTTCGGAAAAGACTAATATATGTTGTTACCTTCTATCTTGTGTCTATTCCATGGGAAGTCAAATATCCCACTCAGGGAAATGAAAAACCTATCGTTGACTCGCACAGTCCATGTGGGCACAGTTCATGTGGGCACAGTCCATGTGGGCACAGTACATGTGGGCACAGTCCATGTGGGCGCTGCATGAACTGCTGCCTAAGAACTTGCTCTGATAGTGGAGTAAACACAATGAGAACCTTGTCTAGGTTAATGCCAGGGCTATATAAGACCACACATTATTATTAAGAGTATTAATTAAAATTTATATTGTAATTTCCTCTCAAAAAATTATTTGCATTCTTGTAGATATATTTTTGGCCGACTCACAACATAACATTTCATTGGCAGACTGATGTTGCCGAGTCGGCTGAAATATATAGAAAGAATGCAGAAAACTTCTTGATAAGTAATAACCATGTCAGTTTTAAACGTCACATTCCAAGAAACCAGACTAATAATTACCTTTGTGCATGTTGTCAGATTGGCTGACTGTGGCAGTGAGTGCTGAGGCTCTGGCCAGTGAGTTGTCCAGCCTGGTGACTGTGCAGCCGGACACAGTGTCAGTCAAAAGAAAGAAGATTGAAGACACCTACAACTTCACCGTCACATTCAAATCAGACAGAGGTAGGCTGTAACACTGTTGCTCCTGGGACTGTTTGCAAACAAATATCTACAGTAATTTGCATTCTGTTAAATTGGCAAAAAGATCTGAACTTGATACAGTGTTAAAAATATCAAACAAATATCAATGTTAAAAAAAATCTGCTTCAACTTATTAGTTTTAAAAGAGCCACCAAACCTAGGGCCCAAAGCTGTTTGCATGAAAAAAGCCATAATGTAAATGTTATTAACTTGTATATATTTCTGTTTTGCCACCTCCCATTTAAAAATGTGTCCCATCCTGGCATATATATATATATATATATATATTTACCCGGATGGCTCACCTATGCTCCGGGGTGAATTCGATGTGTCTCTGAAACGGCTCCTCAGTTTTTGCGGATACAAGTCTAGTTCATTTAAGGGTCACAGTTTTCGCATCGGTGCAGCTACCGCAGCGGCCTTGCGGGGGGAGTCAGATGCACAAATCACGGCAGCAGGCAGGTGGAGCTCAGATGCTTTTAGGAAGTATATCAGAATTGCTTAAAAGGGTAGGTCGCGGTGGGGTGGTCACATGTTTGTGGGTGACCTTGTGGCGAATTGGCCCCATCTGTTTGTAATTAAATTTGTGTATTGGTGGTGGAATGTCTGTATTCTTTGCATTACATGTTCATGACGACTTCTTGATGTATATATATTATCGTCATGTCTGTAGGAATATATTTATGCAATAACCAACACAAGTCCGATGTAGTAGAGATTGAAAAGGGCCAAATAAATGATGTTTTATTGCAAAGTGGACTGCTTATCACGCGGCCACTTTGGGAAGCACATTAACAGGAATGTGAGCTCCTCAAAGCAAACCAGACAGGAACTGAACACATGTACAGCCCCATCCGGCAAGTTTCTCAGAGCCCACATTCCTACAAGCATGACGATAACATATATACATCAAGAAGTCGTCATGAACATGTAATGCAAAGAATACAGACATTCCACCACCAATACACAAATTTAATTACAAACAGGTGTGGCCATTTCGCCACAAGGTCACCCACAAACATGTGATATATATGCACAAGAGTATTAGCAAATTATATCCCTGATCGAATAGCTATAATAAAATAAAAAGCTATTTTGGACAATATTGTGGACATGGGATAAAATGGAATTTTGAATCTCCAACTGAAAATTTTTCATGAAGTTCTTGTGTTTGGACAATGTTAAGGTCATAAAAATTTAATGTTATTTATCCACAACAGAAAATTGCCATGTGCTTGGCTAGCCGCTAAAAATATATCGAGGCCACTGATTGGTTGTTCAGTTGTAAGTCAGCCAATCAAAATGCGTTTTGCATCGTATACATGTTTCTTATTGTCAAGCGGCATTGGACAACCTAATTAACTGTTGACCAATCACGTTTAAGCTTTTATCAGCTCTTGTGTTAGTTTCAACGGTGGCTCACTAATGGGTTTGTTTACCTTATGAAGTATGGCAAACTTTTGACTCTCATAAAAAGACTTCACTGGTAATGCCTCTTTGTGCGGTTCATAAAATCAAGTAATGCACATGTGTTCTGCCTTTGATACACACCGATATCGTTATTTTTTTATTTTAGGGGCCAGCCAGACCCCAGATTTTTAACTATTGGGGGCTGGCAGTGAATCTAGGGGCCTGCGGGCCCACAAACCTCCATTAAATTCGAACCCTGCTAACTCCAATTCAACTAGTTATTGATTGCGATGGAATGATGCAATTCCATTGTCTAAAGATACAGACTACTTCCCTGAGAAATTGAAGCTTTTAATAGTGGCATGACATTATTACTATTCAACTTTATTTAACATTTTGGCCGACTCTTTCGGCCTTCTTAGGATGACTGACATCGCTACAGGCATGTCACATGACCAAGGTCACATGACACAAACTGGAGAAGAACTGGTGGGAGCTACTAAAATACTATCAATTCAGGGCAGGTTATGTTTGATCGATGTTAGTTGCTTTCTTGATTTTTATCCTAAACCGATTTTCTTCATGGTCTAATCTTGACGTGGTCTAATATCCTTACATCTTTCATTGAACAGTGATGGCCTGCATTTTGTTTGTGTTCACTGACTGCTAATAGGGGTTGGCGATGTTCTTTGATTTTTGTGCCTAGTGTTCTCGCTGTCTTCCTGATGTAATGCTGTGCACATTCTGTGCATTGTATGCCATAGGTAATCCCACACTGCCTCCTCTGCTGCTCTGCTTTTTTGTATATCAACTGTGACTTCAGGGTGTTGATTGGTTTGTAATATACTGGGAGGAGCTCCCACAAGTCCTACAGTTTGTGTCATGTGACCTTGGTCATGTGACATGCCCATAGTGAAGTCAGTCCGCCGAGTGAGTCAGCTGAAATATTAGAAATGAATACCAGTTTCTTGAGAGGTGTTCATCATGTCTGATGTCACATTCCAAGAAACTGGTACTAAATTAAATAGTTTTCATGACTGAATTGTTGACATCTCTGTTTGCAGGTTCATGGCCTCTGCTGAACATTATGTTAAGTGAAGATACCGGTTTGAATGGTAACGTGGAACAAAACGTTAAAGGTGTGCCTTCCTACAAGACGGTCACATTTGCTTACAAGGGCCTGAGGGCTCCTCCAGTCAGTGTTGATGCAACATCTACAGAGGTAAACAGCAAAGACTACTGGCAAAATCATAGCTGTTTTGTTTTATGCAAGAGACATACTTTCCTATGTAAAATGTGTGAAAGAATCATGTAAGAATATAGTGTCATGACTGTGTCCTTGGTAACAGTCAGTGGTGTCATGTGATAAAGTAAAAGTACTTTGTTACAATACTTCAGTAGTTATTTCAAGTAATTGGCATGTAACAAATACAATTTTGAAAAAAATACTTTTACTTATGATGAAGTAGTTTTACCTAAAGTAACGTGACTTTTTACTTTGTTACTTTCATTTACTTTGCAACATATTTTTGTTACATTTTTTGCAAAACCGCTACTACTGGTGGCACTCCATTCATCAACAACATTTCAAAAACCATGCCTATTTGTTGGGGATCCTGTTGCTAGGCCAAAAGCTATTAATATTATCCAATTGTAGGCCAGTTCGCGATCATATTTGCATACAAACCTCTCTTTGGGATGTCAATGCAACCACTCTTATATATAGGTCAATGAACAAAGTCTGCCAAATATTGGCATACGTCAGGTCAAGGCCATTGACATAATATGTCACCTCGAACACACAACATGCTTGAACTCCATCTCAAACCATGGTGCAAATGTCTCCGTTGCACCATTGAAATGTATTACTCAGTAAGTTTCCAATACGTATTATAAATATTAAAATTTGCGATTTCGACATTGTATTGATGATGCCCATACACTGATACAATTCTGATATTTGTGAGGGAACATACACCGTAGATTGAGAACTGCACTAATTTCTTTCCATTGTCAGCAACAACTTTTCTGGTTTACGGCATTAAACATTATTTTACTTTCACAAATAAAATTCATGTTGGGATGTCTAATAAATTCATAATAATTATTAGTTAACAAAACAAAACAGTAAAGACTTTGTACTCTGCTATTTGGCAGCATCTTTTCCCAGTCAGAGACCCCTCATGTTATTTGCACTGCCTTACAATGGCTTATTCACAGCAAGCCTCTGGTGCACATGTCTGTCTGTTGATCATTGCTAACCCCACACCAAGTAACCAACCCAGCTAGTTGCTAAAGCCTGTTGTTTCAATGTTTGTGTGAGCTGACACAACATTTGGGAAGACATGGGATGGTGGGGAATCACAAGCTAGATGGCTTCATCAGCTAGGCACAACATTTCTTTATTCCTTCAACTATAGGTAGTGTTAACAGCAGAATATTACCCTTGACCAGTTTCCCTGAGAGGCCACATTCCAAATTCTACTACTAGACTAACCTCCCTAGCTCCTCAGATCCAGTCACACCTGGGCATATCTGTCCTGTTCTATAATCTAGCTCCTTCATACCATAGTGGAACAGATCAGTAAAAAGACAGGCCTCATCTTTCATTTTGTCTTTAAGTGACACTGTTTGATGTTGTCAGCTCTCATTAATGAGAATGTAATTTTCCAAGCATCCCAGTGAGCACCCTGTTCAAGGGTAGCAGACCAACTAACCAACTAAGGCTGTGTGGAAACACTGTTAAAGCACAGAGTGGTGGCAAAACAGTTGCCAGATGTAAGCTGTGTAATTTATATAATATTCTTCTTGATGTTGCTGTTCTTTCTATGCGTTCTACTTCAAGTACTTTTTTACAAAATACTTTACTACTCTTTCGTAGTAATGATTATAAAACAACTTGATAATAGCAATTTATGAAGAAAATTTTTGCCTTCTAAAAGGCAACATATTATTCACAACACAGGCTTTCTGTCTTTATAGATGCATACCAGTGTCACATTTGTATTATAAAGCTGCATGTTTTTGTATTTCAGGTGGAATCTGCCATCAACGAGCTCCTAAGCGTCAAGTGTCCAGCCAGTATTATCAACCCACCAGGAGACACCACTGACCTCCTGCGTGATTACGAGGTTGAACGTGAGCAAGGCCGGTATGAGAATGGCGATCGTGTGCAGTCAGAAGAAGCATTCTGTGGTCGCACATCACTGCACAGCAAGTCCGGTTACTTGTTCTTGTTCTCGCAGTATGACAAGAACAACAAGCCAATCCGATTGAACAGCAACCCTTGGGTGAGTATAGATATTACTGATAATAGCCTTGCGTTTATCTCTTCACAATCTTTCTATATTCTTCTTTCTTTCCTCTGTCCGGCCAAGTGTTATTTCATGATGATATATTTTCTGTTATGAATATTATTATGTTTTATTGCATTTATGTGCTAACGCTTGATGCAATAATGTATTTTTTATTATCAAGCAGTAAGTTGTAATAAAGTTTTGTTAAAGCGAAAAACAGCTATGCACCTAAAACATGTAATAAAAACTAACCATTTGCAGCCACAATCAAGAATATCACGCCACTGATTTACTAAAAAAAATTTATAAAAGTGGGAGCTTCTGGTCAAATCTCAAGTTTCCTGATGGCTGACATATTGACCATTGTGCTTGGGCTTGATGAATAAGTGACCAATAAGGGACAAGCAGTTATTTGACCTTGGTGCTGCTGTAACACGTTAAAGACCACTAGTTTCAGGAGGTCTACTTCCCATTCCACTATTGACAATACAGGTTTCTCAGGTTTCTTGGTTGATAAATAAGTGACCAATAAGTGACAAGCAGTTATTTATACCATTATTGACAGTATACTATATTATCTTAGCTTTAATTTTATATTTAACTTGTAAGTATGCTATTAACAGACTTCATTAATATTTAATAAACATATTAGAATTTACATAAAAGCACCTTGCCATCTGTTTGTCAGATTGCTGGCATAACCTGACATTGTAGACAACGACACATTACAAATACAGATTCAAGGCCCATTGAGGTGGCAAATTAACAGGACATGTCAATATTACAAATGGCCATTATGTTTTGTCAACAATATGTAAAATGCCAGTGAAAATCGTCACATTTCAAGCATGGTACATGTATCTATTGACATTTCTGATATCACTAACAATCAGGAAACGTTACCTAATTCAAGTGTTTTTCAAAACTGCAACACTTACGACATTGCAATTTATGATTGGTGAAGGGTTTGTGTAAAAAATACAAGCAGACGTAAGCTATTGGTGTAGTTATCAGTGACACTGTCATATTTATATGTATGTCATTTATTTTTTAGGAATTTACTAAAAACGATATAATTTTGCATTTTGTGGCAATTTTTTAACATTTACAAATTTGTTTTAAATCTTGTACCAAATTTAAATCTCATAACCAAATAAATGAAATTTTTTATTAATATTATATAGTATTTCAACTACAATCTGTGAAGAAATGGTTAACTTATTTAACAAAATTCTACTGAAACTACGCAATTTAAGACAAACATATAATAGCCGCCCCAGCTACCTTATAATGTTCTCTACACCATTCAAGCCTGTGTTGTCGATGTCTGCCTGTCAGACTCACACCACTGGTCTTCTTGCACTTAGGCCAGCTGCATGGAGTCTTTACTCACTGTCTGGGTGGAGACAATACCTCCAGAAGCATTTCTGATTTATCTTTGAAGAATTGTAGTATTCAAAGTTTGCTTTGTCAATGCTTGCATTATTGACCCATTTCTACTGTGCACATCACCAAACATGTACTCCTTGTACTGATTAAATTTAGAAGGTATATTTTCTCTTCACCACTGACTTCAGTGACTCATAGCAATATTTAGTCGTCCTCTAGGTCAGTTGGTTACAGACAGGCTTCTAGATGCACAGTTATCCTCTTGATTATTTGGTGACAGACAGGCTTCTAGATGCACAGTTGTCCTCTAGATAGGCTTCTAAATACATAGTTCTCCTCTAGATCTGTTGGCTACAGACAGGCTTCTAGATAAACAGTTCTCCTGTAGATCAGATGGCCACAGACAGGCTTCTAGATACACAGTTCTCCTTTGATCAGTTGGCTACAGACAGGCTTCTAGACTCACAGTGGTTCTGTATGTCAGTTGGCTACAGACAGGCTTCCAGACACACAGTTGTCCTCTAGATCAGTTGACTACAGCTTCTTGATGCACAGTCGACCTATAGATCAATTGGTTACAGACAGGCTACTAGATGCACAGTCGTCCTATAGATCAGTTGTTTCACACAGGCTTCCAGACACACAGTTGTCCTCTAGATCAGTTGACTACAGCTTCTAGATGCACAGTCATCCTATAGATCATTTGGTTACAGACAGGCTTCTAGACACATATAGTTGTCCTCTATATCAGTTGTTTACAGACAGGCTTCTAGATGCACAATTGTCCTCTAGATCAGTTGGTTACAAACAGGTTTCTAGATGCATGTTGCATTCTCTGCTGTAGATGTGCCTGGCACACAAAGGTTACATCAAGGTATTTTTGATGAATTTCGTTTTCTACATTGAAAACCAAAAGTATGAGAAAAACTGGCAGTGGTTTCTAGTGAGTGGATTCATGGCTCAAGGCTCACAGTAAGTGTATTATATAAAAAATGCTACTGTATAGTTAGCCATAATAGTTACTCTCCAATACATCAGTACTGCTGTACTAATATGTCTTATCGTAATCAATACAAACATGAATTTAATTGTATATTCTGGTGATGTTATTGTGGCCGATTACTCACTAATGACAGTTTTAATGTTTATTACAAAAAGAAAATTTATAAGACATCATAGCAGCTTAAGGGTTGATGATGTATTTTACTGATATAAATGTCAGAGGAATATTTTACAGAAACAAACACAGATATAAAATCATGTTGTGTTTTGGTAACTATTGCCCTTCACTGAGGACAACAGATTGTGTGACTGTTTCAAGAGTATAGATGTTTTGTTTTAGACCCATAAATCAATGACAAGTTTTATGCCATCAGATGGAGCTACCAGTGCATCAATCTGCTCGATATGATCCGAGAGCGTCACACGGGAGCCAGCAGTGTTGTCCTGAAGTCCCTAAAGCTAGAGCGAGACCCAAAGTCATCCTTTCAGGACATCTTTGTTGATGCACTCTACATTGGTCGTGTACCAACCATTGATGACCCGGAAGGTAGATTTTTGTAAATCCTATGATTTTATTTGTTTAATTTCATATGTACTATTTGGTATTCTATTGAATTTCTCTTACATTTGGTTAGTGCAGTTTCCATGTTACCTATCATAAGTCATACTTATAGAGATTTGATGTAGCAACATATTGGTATAGTTATGGTTTTAATGGTTAGTTTTTGTGTTATTTGTAGACTTGTTCCTGCGCTAGAAAATTCAAGTGTATTGCGTACGCTGATTTTGACCAACTAATATAAAATGTTGTGATTTCATTGTTTTGTTTGCTATTTCATTGTCAGGATTTCAGGTCAGCAAAGGTCACTGTTGTCACAGTGTGGATGAAACAGAGACAATTGCCACCATCATAGCTGCCTTGATATTTGTTTTGCAGTGTTGATGAAACAGAGACTGTTGCCACCATTCATTGCTGCCTTGATATTTGTGTTGCAGTGTTGATGAAACAGAGACTGTTGCCACCATTCACTGCTGCCTTGATATTTGTGTTGCAGTATTGATGAAACAGAGATTGTTGCCACCATTAACTGCTGCCTTGATATTTGTGTTGCAACATTGATGAAACAGAGATTGTTGCCACCATTCACTGCTGCCTTGATATTTGTGTTGCTGTGTTGATGAAACAGAGACTGTTGCCACCATTCACTGCTGCCTTGATATTTGTGTTGCAGTGTTGATGAAACAGAGACTGTTGCCACCATTCATTGCTGCCTTGATATTTGTGTTGCAGTGTTGATGAAACAGAGACTGTTGCCACCATTCACTGCTGCCTTGATATTTGTTTTGCAGTGTTGATGAAACAGAGACAGTTGCCAGCATTCACTGTTGCCTTGATATTTGTGTTGCAGTGTTGATGAAACAGAGATTGTTGCCACCATTCATTGCTGCCTTGATATTTGTTTTGCAGTGTTGATGAAACAGAGGTGTTGATGAAACAGAGACTGTTGCCACCATTTATTGCTGTCTTGATATTTGTGTTGCAGTGTTGATAAAACTGAGACTGTTGTCACCATTCATTGCTGCCTTAAAATTTGTTTTGCAGTGTTGATGAAATAGAGACTGTTGCCACCATTCATTGCTGCCTTGACATTTGTGTTGCAGTGTTGATGAAACAGAGACAGTTGCCAGCATTCACTGCTGCCTTGATATTTGTGTTGCTGTGTTGATGAAACAGAGATTGTTGCCACCATACATTGCTGCCTTGATATTTGTGTTGCAGTGTTGATGAAACAGAGATTGTTGCCACCATTCCGTGTGAAGAGTCTCACTGTGACAAGTTCAGCCAACAGGACCTACCAAGTGCAGATGCAGCCATGGGAATGCTATCAACCTGACATATTCTCTTTGTGGAACACAACAGTATGTACACAATGGCTACGAGAGATGCCACAAATATTGCTAGAATGAATGCGGGAACATATTTTTAATGTGAATAGCATCATTTTCCAGTGCAGATTTAAGTAAATTTAAGACACACATGTGGTATGCATATAATTATGTGACCCAAAATGTATTCATGCATTACTGGCCATTACAAATGGGACAGATAATGTCACCCTGAAAATGTCAAAACTGTATCCCTGCCATAAACTCACACATAGAAACTTCAATCTCAGACTTATTTAGAACTGAACTGGAGATGTAGTCGGTCTCTGTTGAATCAAACCTAAAGATGAACTGGAGATATAGTCTGTCTCTGTTGAATCAAACCTAGAGATGACCTGGAGATGTAGTCAGTCTCTGTTGAATCAAACCTAGAGATGAACTGGAGATGTAGTCAGTCTCTGTTGAATCAAACCTAGAGATGAACTGGAGATGTAGTCAGTCTCTGTTGAATCAAACCTAGAGCTGAACTGGAGATGTAGTCAGTCTCTGTTGAATCAAACCTAGAGCTGAACTGGAGATGTAGTCTGTCTCTGTTGAATCAAACCTAGAGATGACCTGGAGATGTAGTCAGTCTCTGTTGAATCAAACCTAGAGATGAACTGGAGATGTAGTCAGTCTCTGTTGAATCAAACCTAGAGATGAACTGGAGATGTAGTCAGTCTCTGTTGAATCAAACCTGGAGATGAACTGGAGATGTAGTCAGTCTCTGTTGAATCAAACCTGGAGATGAACTGGAGATGTAGTCAGTCTCTGTTGAATCAAACCTAAAGATGAACTGGAGATGTAGTCAGTCTCTGTTGAATCAAACCTGGAGCTGAACTGGAGATGTAGTCAGTCTCTGTTGAATCAAACCTAGAGATGACCTGGAGATGTAATATGTCTGTGTTGAATCAAGCCTATACCTCAGCTGGAGATGTAGTTAGTCTCTGTTTGTTTTTCCTCCTTGGACTGTCTTTGTCTTTCACTCTGTGTCACATGCCATATCTTTGTTGTGAGTTTGACCTGACAGACATGTGTGCTCCATTGCAGAATGTGACAGTGTCCAGGGTGCAGGCAGCATCTGAGGGAGTCAGCGGGTATTTCTCCCTTTCCTGGAACAGCAGTGACCCAGTTGGTAGGAGATGACATTTCAGCTTTGTAGATAATCTCAATTATGACCATAGCACCAGAAAATATTGTTAATGATGTGGCATACTGTATTAATTGTGTTCGCAGGAATTTGATTGAGAGTGTTGGTGTCGCTAGTAAAATGACAATAATTACTTTGCCAGATCCAGGGAGCGAACAGATGAGCAGTTTGATTTTACAATAAGTACGAGAAATATCGATTTTAATCAGTTGCACGGGTAGATTAATGGGATTTATATGACACAATCATGATGAAATGTTAGCTAAAATGTTATTTGACAGTAACAAATACATATATGAAGCAAAAATTGCAATACCCATAGACGTCAATTATAATATTTGATGTGATTGTAGAAATTCTTGACTACATTGATGCAGAATAATAACGCAAGTCCAGTGTAGAGTGAAATAGGGCAAATAAATTACATTTAATTCAGTAATCACATGCCATAATAATGCGAACATTCACCATCAAAACAACACACCATTGCAGCAAGCATGCCGGCCCACAGAGGGTGTGTACATGGAATATCTACAATTCACAGATGTATTACACTGATAACGATACTATTTAATTTTCTAGTACTAACTATATCACTACTGACTAGCATTTACCATTCACACTGTATCTGTCGGGGTCTCCACCACAAGGTCACCTGAAATCCACTGTGACCAACCCCCATCAATTCATATTTTTCATAGTTTTAATCTCGTTGTAAAAATGTGAACCATCAACATTGAAAGTTTCTGGAAATGATAAACCCTGCAACTTAATGCACTTTCCTCCCATTAAGTACAGTTACTCAATTAGTCATACATGTGACTTAGACACCAATACATTTCACAGAAACAGCTGGTTGTGGAATATTGTGGTGTGGTTTCTACTGTCATAGTTAAGCCTTACCCTGCTACTTGTCCATGCTGTAATGGTTCTTGTCCCCTAATAATCCAACCATTGTTGTCATGCAATCACATGAGTTGTCACCATGTCACAGACGTGCCTGCACACCTGACCACTGAGGACATGCAGGCGCTACTGCAGACCAACATGCCTGGCATGGGTGTCATCAATGTCCAGCACACTGGGGACTGCACTGGACGCAAGTGGACAATCAAATGGCTGACAACTGCCGGCGAACTCCCACTCATGAAGGTCGGTGTCCGAGTATGTGTAAAGTCAGATCTCTCTTTATGACAGCTTCTCATTTTGTGGATTTAACAAGATTTAACATCTGATATCCAAAGCTACAAGCATGTGGGCAAGAAAGCCATTGGCTTATCAAGAGTCCAACAAATTTATCATCTACATATAGCCAGCCCATATCAGATATCTGTCTATTTTATTCTTAAGCACATTCACACTGCTAGCATTAACACATTCATTTTACTACTTCATTACTTAGGTTTACCTATCATCACATTATTTATGTCATCTGTTGTCGAATGTTGAAACTTGTCTGATGCAGGAATAAGGAAACGATGGATACATATATAAAAGTTGGTAATGGGCATATTTCATTGCCAGTTGGTTAGCATTACAAACATACCAGGAATATAAAGTGAACATATAAAGCATTGTTTACCGAAGCATTCACCAAAACAATGCAATGAATACAATGCATGATCCCACTATAGTTATACCCAGCTCAGTGACTGTCTAGGAACTTTCCTTATTGAAATCAGAAGGTCATGTCAAAGTGAAATGTTGCTCCAGCACATCAAACTGCTGCAAGACCAACAGGTTGGTGGAGAGAAGCCACAACACAGTCATTTGAGTTGTTACTAGATGCCAGTAGGTTGACAGATCTGCTGCACATTGTAGGTGATGTCAACTGAAGATATGCGCGGGCCCAATGTGACAGTAGCAGTGAAGCAAGAGACTGCCGGGGGTCTGTTCTACAACCCTCTGCCTGGCCACCTTCTCAGGACACATCATGAAACTCCTCAGGTAAATCTCGTTCTGTGTCTCTACAGAAGGTTGTATGTGATTGTCTGTTGTGTTGGTTTACTTGGAGCACTTGTGCAGAGACGGATATGCACTTAGTCTGCCAGAGTGATCAGTGAAAAAGTTGATTAATTTCCTCAGATGATTAGTCACAAAGTTTGTATAGCAACATTTAAGATTTATGACAAAAGTTTAATCAAATTACCACTGCATGTTGTAGTTAAGTGTATAGTATTGGTTTAGTATTGAGCTAAAATGTACATTAAATTGTGATTGGTTGAAATAAGATTTTAAGACAAAGTTAGAATCTAGTGTTGACTTTGAGTGTGATGTTCCAAATAACCTAACCTAAAAGTTCATATTTTACTTACAGAATAACTGTTTATTTTATAAATCACATAATTTGTCATGTTATACCAGTGCATATTGAACCAACCGGACCACCTACTTATAGAGTAGGTCATGTCTTAAATCACATCATGGTATCATACGCTTTATCACTAACATTTGTAGTCATTAGTGAATGTCTGAGTTGGATATAACATGGCCATACCCAGACGTGTCTCTCACAGGTGACCGTCTCAGTAAACGGCATTCCCGTCAAATGTAGTGACAGCTGCTCGTACAGCTGGGACGAGAGCAAGACACCGACAGTGTCAGCCGTGTCACCAATATCAGGTAAGTCAATTCCTGTGTACCATCTAAGTTGACAGTTTGTCTTTGTGGTTGTACACCAAATAGTCTTGTCATCATTTTAAGATTAATATGTCTTAGACCAGCTCCATGAGTTTACATTTACACAACGTATGTAGTCCTTTTACTTCTCAGTGCATAAAGGTGAAGGTGCGTTCACATATAGTGCGGTGTCCACTCCTTTGGACTGCTCAAAGCACTTTACACTTCACCCCATGATAGACCTATTCATTCCAACACCAACTCGACTTCTCTGGGAAGCATTCAGCTATGCTGCAATTACTGCACAAAGACTGTTCGTTCAAATATATCCACCAATGTCTAGAGCCAGGTACTCCTTTATACAGCTGAGTGAACAGGAGCAACGTGGAGTGAACGAAATTGCTGAAGTTTTGAAACGGCAGCAAGAGGATTCAAACCCGGGTTCTCTTGATTGAGGGTCCGATGTTCTAACCGCTACATTACTGCAAATTTAAATTTCACTTGTGCAGCATGAGGTAAATTCCAAGCTATGTTGAGTCACTACACCTGTGCATTTTTAGCTAATCCATTGTGCTTTGTAAAGGCCAGCAGTATGGGTTTGTTTAGAAACAGGGTTGATATGTATGTGCCAGGGATAGGCCACACATTGATAAAATATTGTTAGATTCTTAACAAACATTCACATTTATCATGTAGAAATGGTTGCAGTCTTGCTAAATATTTGAATGTCCAACTTGCAGTAATTGATCAGAAAAATGTACAATGTCTGTTTCTGGATGTTCCCACCAGGTGCCTCTGGTGTCAAAGTGACAGTGACAGGAACAGGGTTCGACGGTGACACAAAGGAGAACAATGTTGTGAAAATTGGCAACATCACATGTGCCGTGTTGAATGCCACAGATACAGAGATCGTCTGCACTGCAGGAATGGGTCCTGCTGGTCCACGCACTGTCTGGGTGTCCGTCATTGGCAAGGGTGCTGCCAAAGTTGAAGAAAGTAGGTCACCTTTTGAACGAGGCAGCTTGTAGTTATTATTGCTTCTGAATGTGACAAAAATAGTAGTCAGTGTATACATTTTTTTCTTCCAATGTGGTCAGTTTGATTAAATGTTATTTTTTTTGTATTTTATCCAATCTGAGGAGTCTGAAGAAATATTATGTTCTGATTTCATCTCATCCCATTTGTTCAGGTTGAATAAAACATTATTCTTTTATCCGATCCAGTTTGGTCAGCAGTTGTTTTATTTAATCCAATCTGGTGCATCTTTTTGACCTTGCATATCCTTCCTTAGCTCATCGGTGTTCTCATCCAACTATTCATGACTTGAACTTTGATATGCTGCTCAGCTCTATTACCTGATGATTTTTATGCAAAACAAATTGTGCCGTGTTTCTATATACAGGTGTGTCTATGGACTTTGAGTACACTGCTGCGCTGTCGTCCATTTCTCCCACCTCAGGAGGAATTGGAGGTATGTCCTGTAGAACATAAGCATAGTTAAGTCTTTCATCAACTACTTAATGGCTACTGCATGTCCTCTTTCCTGGGATATTTTAGTACTGAACTGTCTTTCAAATCATTCCAATTTAGCCAACCATGTAATACAAAGGAAACAAGTCAACGTAATTTATTAAGGCAGTGTTTACTCTGTGGTCATATGATAAAATACAATGATAAAATTCATAGAATACTTTCAACATCTTTGACCAACTTTTTAGTGTCAGGTTGAAATCCTATCACTACTGGTAATTGGTTGCACATTAGTTGTGGCCTGTCACCATTTTTGCCTTGTAAGCAAGATATGTTGCTGGGAAATTGTTGGATAGCATTGTTGCACCCAAACATGGTAGGATCTGTTTCTTTGACTCTCACATGATTGTGAATGTAGTCCACTGACTGCCATGTGAACATCTTGCTCTAGGATAACCAGGGAAAGATACTAGGAAATGTTTATTTTATTGTGGGTGAATTAGGAATAATAAATACAAATATAAAAAACTATTGTGATTGTAGGTGGGATTGCCATGACGGTGACGGGCGCTGGCTTTGACAGGTCTAATGTGGTGAAGTTGGATGGAAATGACGTTTGTGAGACAAAGTCTGTCAACCTAACTGAGATCATCTGTGTATTGCCAGCGGTGAGTGTCGGTATAGGGCAATGGTCAGGTGCACAAGTGGGTGGGTGTGTCAATGAACAGGCAGGTTAGGGTGGGCAGGTGGACGGGTGATTGGTTGTGTAACTGGGTGGGTTATAGGAAGAGATGTGTAGATAACTGGGTGTGTTAGTAGCTTGGTGACTAGCTAGACACATTTGGACAGGAAGGTAGCTGTCTGGGTGGGTTGTTTGTTAGGTGAGTGAGTAGCTGGCTGGGTGGGTAGCTTGTTAGATGGGCAAGTAGCTGCCTGGGTGGGTAGCTTGTTATGTGAGTGAGTAGATGTCTGGGTGGGTAGCTTGTTAGGTGAGTGAGTAGCTTTCTTGGTGAGTAGCTTGTTAGATGAACAAGTAGCTGTCTGGGTGGGTAGCTTGTTATGTGAGTGAGTAGCTGTTTGGGTGGGTAGCTTGTTATGTGAATGAGTAGCTGTCTGGGTGGGTAGTGTGTTAGGTGAGTGACTAGCTTTCTTGGTGAGTAGCTTGTTAGATGAGCAAGTAGCTGTCTGGGTGGGTAGCTTGTTATGTGAGTGAGTAGCTGTTTGGGTGGGTAGCTTGTTATGTGAGTGAGTAGCTGTCTGGGTTGGTAGTGTGTTAGGTGAGTGAGTAGCTTTCTTGGTGGGTAGCTTGTTAGGTGAGTAGATGTCTGGGTGGATAGCTTGTTATGTGAGTGAGTAGCTGTCTGGGTGGGTAGCTTGTTAGGTGAGTGAGTAGCTGTCTGGATGGGTAGCTTGTTAGGTGAGTGAGTTGATGTTTGGGTGGGTAGCTTGTTAGATAAGTGAGTAGCTATCTGGTTGGGTAGTTAGATGAGTAGCTGTCTGTGTGGGTGGCTTGTTGTGTGAGTAAGTAGCTGGCTGGGTGGGTGGCTTGTTAGGTGAGTGAGTAGCTGTCTTGGTGGGTAGCTTGATAGATGAGCAAGTAGCTGCCTGGGTGGGTAGCTTGTTATATGAGTGAGTAGCTGTCTGGGTGGGTAACTTGCTATATGAGTGAGTAGCTGTCTGGGTGGGTAGCATGTTATGTGAGTGAGTAGCTGTCTGGGTGGGTAGCTTGTTAGGTGAGTGAGTAGCTGTCTGGGTGGGTGGCTTGTTAGGTGAGTGAGTTGATGTCTTGGTGGGTAGCTTGTTAGGTAAGTAGTTGTCTGGGGATGTGGTTGTTACTGAGATTCTCCTGGTGAACACTTAGACCACAATGTCTGCCACACTGTACTGCTGTAGACCTGGCAGATGGACTGAAGTGACTCCAGGATAAGATGTTCTACGTGTGGTGTTTCAGCACGCAGAGGGATCAGCAGCTGTGACCATTGAACAGAACGACACTGTGATTGCGGGCATTGATGCCTCGGTACAGTTCAACTACCAGGACACAAGCACTCCAAGACTGACAAGTCAGAACATGACCTCTGCCACAGCTCTAGGTAACTTGTGCCATCTCTAGTGCCATTATACATTTATGTTGTGTTTATTAGACTAGCCAGTTTATGCTTCCGGTATCTGGGGGATGACTTATAACAAGTGTCAGTTAAAGTGTTATCATACCACTCATTCAGTAGCCAGTACAGATGGGTTGCAAATGACTTGATGCCATCAATGAATGTTGTGCAAGTCAGTTTCTCCATCCATTGTTTTGGTCCAATCAGTTGATATTGGTTTACCAGATATTGTCAGTGATTCAAGTGCATGATCATACAGTGTGTCAGATCCACCTGATTATGGGTACTCATTAAATGTAAAGCCAACTCTAACAAGATTGCCATCCAAGGCAAAACACCCAGATGTTAAGTGGACAAGGAAGTCATTGGCAGTTCTTCACCTATGTGGTACCTGTCCTTTTTATATATTTGTCAATATCGGTTTTAAACATATTCACGCTCCTAGCATTTACACAATCTGTAGATAATTTGTTCCATTCATTTATTGTCTTCTGTGATAATGAGTACTTCCTGATTTCCAGTCTACTCTGCTCCTTCACTAACGTTACTTTGTGTCGTCTAGTTCTATTATCTTTCTGGAGTGAGAACAAAATACTTCTAGGAATGTATTCATACTCATTCTGTAGAAATTCAATTTGCTGTTCTCTTAACCTCATTTCATAACAAAGATCTCTTGTTAAATCAGTAGTAGATATAGCATATATATATATATATATATATATATATATATATATATATATATATATATATATATATATATATATATATATGTCTCAGCACTTTCTGTTGCACCTAAATCCTTTTCTTTTATGGTAGTACCTATAAAAGTGTCTCCCATTTTATATTTTACATTAAAGTTTCCATGTCCTGTGTGTAGGCATTTACATTTCCCAAAATTGAATAACATCTGCCATTTTTCAGACCAATTCACTGATGTGTCTAGATCGTTTTATAAATATATTTTATCTCCACCATTGTTAATCTTTCGAAACACTTTTGTATCATCCACAGCTTTCAGTACCTTGCTAGTTATATCATTGATGTATATTAAGAATAGTAAAGGCCGAAATACTGATTCATGTTGTACCCCACTCAAAACTGATTTCCAGTTTGAAACCTCCCCATCTACTACAACGTGCTGTCTTCTGTCAGTCGGCCATTTTCTATCCAGTTAATTACGCCTTACCTGATACCATGGGCTTTTAATTTAAGTAGTAGTCTTTCATGTGGCACTTTGTCAGATACTTTCTGGAAATCTAACTAAAAGCTACGATATTATGATAAGGGCTTTAGGTAGTTTTTTAGGTAGTTCTTTTTCTATTCAGGGTTGAAAAAAATCATGATTTTTTATTTAAATCGGATTTTTTATTATTATTATTTTTTTTTTAAACTGGTATATAGAAATTTATATAGATGTTTAGATAAGCTCTTTCAAACGTGTTCTATTCAAATCTACTTGTCTTAACAGAGGGTACATGATTTTTTTTTATATAAAGACATTAAACAATGTCCACAAGGCCTCACCCCCTGTAGTTGCATAATCTGTCTTGAAAAGGAAAGCATGCTGTGTGTCTGTGGCTGTAGCAGTGATAATTATTGTTTGCTGAGAGGGTGGATTACACCTATCCAGGGCTGTGTACTCTAAGGGTCTCCAACCAGACTGCAAACTGGTACAGTATTAAACAATTGTAGCTCAGACTGTCTCACTTGAGTCAACATACTGAGTTGGTAACAACTAGCACAAGCTCTAAGTGGACTTTAACTCAGGGCTTCTGACTTGAAAAGATACTTCCTCTGGAAGACAAGTTTGTGTGGCTTCACTGCATTCAGAAAGGGAATAGCTCAAACATACACAATGTCATAAAATATTTGACTGTCAGGCTTTTGTATTAAAAAACATACAAAACTTTGTTGATCTCGATGCTTGTGAACAATTATTTGTGTTAAATTCATATAAATCAGCGATTAAAAAAATTGGAAGTAAACAAAAAATAAAAAATCACTGATTTTTTTTTGAGTGATTTAAATCATTTAAACAACCCTGGTTCTGTTGTTCTGTTCTGGTTTTAATGTAAATCAGACATGTTTCTTTTGTATTTGTCACATACAGACTGTGTTGAGTTAATAGATGATCCAGTTTCTTGGTTATTAATATCCAGAACAAACTGCAAGTTTCTTGAGAGGTAATTATGATTAATAATGTGTTGAGTTAGTTGTCACCAGAGGCATATCTCAGAGGAATAAAACATTGATGCAAGAATTTACAAGATTGCTGTCTGTGTCTCTATAATTTATGATTTAGTACAACTGTTGCATCAGTGAGCTCAGAGCTATACAATGTGTTATGTTGTCATTTCAATAAATTCACATATGACAAGAATGCTGACTATTGCTGCTGTCTATAGATGCTCATTGACTGCTGACTCCAGCATCAACTCCTACAGACTTCTCCTTACAGACACATTGTTGTGTGATGTTTCAGGTGGCCAGGTGGTGCGTATTGACATCACTAACTTTGGCACTGTGTCCAATGTCTTGGTTGGTAAAACGATGGCCCCAATCATCACACAGGACACAAACTTTATCACCATTCTGCTGCCACCACTTGGTGACGGCACCCACCAGATCTACTTGAATGTCCCCGGTAAAGGTTACCTGGTCACCAGCACGTAAGTACCACAGTTGTCACACATTTGGGTTTTTTCATTTGTTTTCATTCAGTCATGTTCTCATGCAATGTCTGATTATCTACTAATTGTGTAAATGCTAGCAGCATGAATACGTCTGAAAACAAACTACGTAGATATCTGATGAAGGCAGTTGACACACAAGATAACAAATTTTTGTATTGTTGATAAGCCAATATGGCTTCCTTGTCCCCATTCGGAGTTAGTTGCTTTTGGTAGCAATCTTGTTATACCTTCTGTTGTGTCTTATATTTTGAGCATTATGGGTAGAGACCACCACTTGCTGAGTTCATGAGAGGGTCTATATTTACCCTGTGTCAGGTCTTTTACACATCCCCTGGCATAGACAACATGTATCCATTAGTAAAATAGAATCCACAACCTTCTGGTAACAAGGTAAGCAGCTTAACATTGTGTGAGACACATATATGAGACATATATATATATATATATATATATATATATATATATATATATATATATATATATATATATATATATATATATATATATAATATTTTACTTGTATTGTATGTATATATATTTATGCAAAATAACAACACAAGTCCAGCGTAGATTGAAATAGGCCAAAGAATGACATTTAGATTTATTAATTAAGAAGCATGAAATTATTCAAGCATACACCATCAAAATAAGATACATCCAATAATCTCAGCAAGCATGCCGGCCGCCAAAAGGTGTTTACACATAATTAGTAAATCATGCCTATCAGCTACCCACTACCAGTACTATCTGTACCACTACTGACTTATATACAATTCACATGGTATCGGTGGTATATATGTACATATATATATATATATAATATATATATATATATATATACATACATACATACATACATACATACATACATACATACATACATACATACAATACAAGTAAAAATATATTGTGCACTAAAACATGTACAAAGAATAACAAAATGTATATATACACACACTTCGTGCAGTAAAAGTACATGTATTATGGTACATCAGTTACTTAACACCTTACAATGGTTTATTTATCAGTGTTGGTTTGTCGCTTTTCGATCATGGAGAGATTGGAAGGAATGAATATAGAAAGAGTGAGGATCTCACCACTTAAAATGAGAATGAGAATGCCGGAGAGTGCATGGTTAGGTGGCCATTTAGACGTTAAATGTATTATAACTATCACAGTGTCTTAGATCAATTTGTAAGATGACATATTTCAGATAACATAAATTTTGGTTCATAAACTTTTAATGACTGGATGATAGGATTGTCATTCTTGAAGACTAGGAGGTTGTTTTGGAAATACCAAAAGCAGGACATCTTCCAGCTAAATCAGGAGGGCGGGCATGTCTGTTGTAGAGGGGCAGATGTTGAATATACAGTATACTACGTTATGATTCATAATGACAGTTCATTAACAGGTCATTCTTTATTCTAGATGTAGATGTAACAGATAACATCCAAAATGTCTCTGGTATCTTTTGTACAGTGGCTCTCTGCCAAGCATTTCAGTTGACTTCAAAGTGACAGACGTGTCGACTACAAAGTGCTCTATCTACGGTGGATGCTATGTCACCATCACAGGCAGTGGCTTCCCTGAAAACAAGGACGTCAGTCAGATCAGCTTTGGCCATGCTCCCTGCAAGATCAGCTCACTCGCTAGCACCGAAGTGCAGTGTCAGATCAACACCGCCAGGAAGGTGTGGTTTATTGACAACACAGGCATCCATCCAGGTGGGTCATCATTTGTTGACACTTTCCCTTCTGTGTCTCTCCTTGTGTGTCCTACGAGGGACACATCCAGCAGTGTCACCGCAGTAACACAGTTGAACATTTCACCCTGATCTTTTCTGTGACAACTCATCTCAGTCATAATCTATGTAATTAGATTAACATAGTGAGTGACACATTTGTTTCTGGTGCAAGAGGGCTGCATGTGTCCAGGGTGAAACGTTCGGCACATTTTGTTATTGTCTTAGCACTTCACCAACCATGAGTGACGCACACATGGTAATCAAATCCATATGACCTTCAAACAAACCTGTAACTATGTTAGCTGGTTTGCCGCATATGCTTAGAAATAGCTCGCTGTGCAAATGGATATATGGACTAGATCTCATGACAAACAGCTAGAATATTTACGAGATTCAGTATTCGGATGTGTTTTGAACTGTTCATCTGTTATTTACAGGCCTTTATAATGATAAGTTTACTTTGTTTTGCAGTCATAGAGGCTGAATAGTACACACTAGATATTTTTAAAACATGAAATATTTGACGAATGCTAGCTGTTTCCAATAAAACAAAAAACCTTGTGAATATGATGTAGATCACCTGTTTCAGCTTAATGTGATGTACATTACCTGTGTTTCAGCTGAATGGGACATACATTGCCTGTATTTCAGCTGAATGGGACGTACATTACCTGTGTTTCAGCTGAATGTGATGTACATTACCTGTGTTTCAGCTGAATGGGACATATATTACCTGTGTTTCAGCTGAATGTGATGTATATTACCTGTGTTTCAGCTTAACGTGATGTATATTGCCTGTATTTCAGCTGAATTTGACATACATTACCTGTGTTTTAGCTGAATGGGACATACATTATTTGTGTTTCAGCTGAATGTGATGTATATTACCTGTGTTTCAGCTGAGTGGGACATACGTTAACTGTGTTTCAGCTGAATGGGACGTACATTACCTGTGTTTCAGCTGAATGTGATGTACATTACCTGTGTTTCGGCTGAATGTGACGTACATTACCTGTGTTTCAGCTGAATGGGACATACATTAACTGTGTTTCAATGTGATGTACTTTACTTGTCTTTCACCTGAATGTGATGTACATTAGCTGTCTTTCACCTGAATGTGACGTACACATTTACCTACAGTGTTTGGGGAGCGATACATGTGGAACCTGCCGATACTGACGGTGGAGCAGGGCGATGAAGTTGACTGGAGCTGGGAACCCCCGGAGCACATCACTGGAGTCAGCTACCGCCTGGAGCAGACAGCCAATGCAACTGCCTCTGCCTATGATGGCAGTGGCTTTGGCACTGGCAATGTCAGCACTCCAACAGGTGGGTACAAGGGACGTCAAGTAACCATTAGGTGTAATTGACGCATTTTCCTTAGAAATTGCAGACAAAATGCTTGTGTCAAGAAAATCATGGAAAGTCATAATAATTACAGCAATTTTGACTGAAGTTGGTGGATTATGTGCAAGTGTATCATGGCCTATGTAAACGTTATCAGGTAAATACTTTATGCTGACCCAAAATAAAGAAACAACTGCATTAAGTTGGACTGGTGTTCTACACCTGGTGCAGTGACTGAGTGTGTATTTATGTTGCAGGCAACTACAGATACAGGTTTGTCGAGGTGGGCACCTTCTACTACTGGAGTGGTCCTATCAATTCCAAGAATGTTGTGATGAGAGGCGTGGTGCATGTGGTCAAGAAGAAGTCCTATGTGGAGCCACTCACCTACAAAGTTGGCACGATTGAACCCACCTATGAGCCGTCTGGTGAGTTGGAATGTCACTCTTTCAAGATACTACTGCGGGCTTACAATTACTGGAGGTTGATTGAGAGGCAATTTAAATTAACCTCTCAAAGCTGGAAAATAGGAAAAAATTGTCAGTTAGCCCAGAGAGTGTTCTGGGTCAAATGGAAAACATAGATCTCAGAGCTCTCCTGTCTCCTGGAAATCAGCTTACAGGATGTCACAGAGCCTCAGTCACATGACTACAAATGCAACAAACCATTCATCCATTCTGTTGTTATATAATGTAATTGTGTTCTTTCAATCACTACAGTATATGTCTACATATCTATTTGATATACACAAACCAAATCAGTAGAAACTTTCCCAATGGATCTACTCCAATTATTAATTCCAACAGAATGGTGACAGGACAATTTACCATAAAATGCCCAGTGGAAGAGTGTCCTATCTCCAGTAGATATGTTAGAAAAATGGTATAGATGTGTAGTCATGTGCCACTATCATAAAACTCTCATATTCTTTTGAAAACTTTAACTTTGCAACAGTAAAATTGCATGTGGAATACTAACAATTTCTGTACTGTGGCCCTCATGTTGTTGAATACTGCATTCCCAGTGACTTTGTCAGGAAATCAGCTACATCACTTCATGATGCTAACCACAACATCAACAACAGTGTATGTTACGAATAGAAACACTATAATTTTATACATTCAGAAAGTAGAATAATCAACAAGTAAAACAAGCTAGACAGTTGTAGTTATTGTCATTGTGGTAACTAACAAGCCAAGAATTACGTCACTTCATCATCAAAGTAGTGATCAAATATGCTGCCACTGGCACTGTTAATATAAAGTTTGCCCCGTCGTTAGCTTCTACACCATCGTTGTAACAGACATCCAACAAAAATCTAAAGCATCTCTCTAAGTATCATATAATGTCAGAAGTAGCGTAGTCAACTATCGCTGCTCTCAGATTTTGGTAGTTAGTTACAAAAACTGCAGAGTTATGGGAAAAAATTTATTAAGCAATAATCTACAATTACTGCTGTTGCAATGCCGAGGCATTTGCCTGAACAACAATGTTTGACAAGTGGCTCCACATTGTGTGCAAAAACGATTGGAATAATGAATATTGTCAAAGCTGCCAGACAGGCGTGCCATAGTTTGGTGGTGTAGTGGCCTATCATGCTAAAATAGTTAAGCAAAATATGTGGAAGTGTTAGCTTGTAGTACAAAATATGTGGAAGTGTTAGCTTGTAGTACAAAATATGTGGAAGTGTTAACTTGTAGTACAAAATATGTGGAAGTATTAGCTTGTAGTACAAAATATGTGGAAGTGTTAGCTTGTAGTACAAAATATGTGGAAGTGTTAGCTTGTAGTACAAAATATGTGGAAGTGTTAACTTGTAGTACAAAATATGTGGAAGTATTAGCTTGTAGTACAAAATATGTGGAAGTGTTAGCTTGTAGTACAAAATATGTGGAAGTGTTAGCTTGTAGTACAAAATATGTGGAAGTGTTAGCTTGTAGTACAAAATATGTGGAAGTGTTAGCTTGTAGTACAAAACACGTGGTAGTGTTAGCTTGTAGTAAAAAACTTTTTCGTTGTGTTCTCCTATTTGTGAAAATATTTATAAATGTTACATCGTTACACAGTTATGAATGAAGAGTGTTCCATGATTGATTGATTGGTAAATAGATATGAGTTTCAGCTATTCGTTATTTATTAATAATATACATATTTATGTGTACTATTATTTTGATGTTGGTGGAAAGTGGTTAATAAGTAATACACTTCTGCATTACCCCTTTTCAATTTGAATTACTGACATTTGTGTGTTGTATGTTTCTATTTTTATTTGGAAATAAAGAATTTTATTGATATTTTTATTGATTGATTGATTTATTGAAAATCTTACCCTAAGTTGTCCAGTTTAGCAGTTCAGAATAAGTAAACAAATAAACGTGTAACTTTTTGCAGAAAAGAAAAGGAGAAAGAGATCAGTCGAGTGTGCAAGCATCCCAGTCACGGAATGCACCGACCCAGAGCCAGTTGAGTTCCAGGTAGCATTTTTGACATGCCTCGCGTCTCAGATGACATCTATCTCCCCCCAGCAGGGCACTACCCTCGACACAATCGTCATCACTGGCTCTGGCTTTGTAGCAAGTGAAGATTGTACAGAAGTGTTGGTTGGCGGCAAACCTTGCCTCATCTCCAGTGTCACAAACACGACCATTGAATGTAAGGTTGACAACACTGCAGAACTAGAGATTGGCTACAGATATGAGGTGACGGTGAACATCAGGAGCAATGGCTTCTCCCTGCCTCTGATCCCCAATGAGTTGCAGCGGCGGTTTGTGCTACTTCCCCATGTCTTGTCTGTCAGTTCATCCAACGGGTCTGTCGCTGGCGGCACTGAGCTCCAGATAAACGGGGGTGGGTTCATTGACACTGACACACAGGTGGTCATTGACGGGGCGGTGTGTGAAACCAAAAGTTTGGATTACACACAGATCAATTGTGTGACGGCCCGCCATGTTGCTGGTGGTCCGTACAACGTCAGTGTCAGGGTAAAGAGCATCACTGCAGAATGTCCATCAAACGACTGTGTTTTTGAATACAGTGAAGACTGGACGCCTCATATCACCGCCGTCCAGCCTTCAGAGGTGGCAGCTAGCACAACAGTCACCATCACAGGGTCAAACTTTGGTGACGACACTCCTGTTGTTTCCATTGGTGACATTGACCTTGTTGTGCAGTCGACCAATGACACACAGATCCAGTGCACAGTTGGTAACATCCCCGTTGGTGACAACACCCTGCATGTGACCCTACGAGGACGAGGCTATCCTGTCGAGAAGTTCAAGGTCATCGGCAGTGCAGTCATTTTGAGCGTTTCGCCTGCTGAGGGCAGTTTGGCCGGCAAGACAGTGGTGACGATCGAGGGTAACGGGTTTGTGTCTGACAGCACCTTGGTGACAATTGATGGGAAGGATTGCGTGGTGAAAACAGTCAACCTGTCATCTCTGATGTGTGAAATTCCACCGCATGCTGCTGGTGACGTCAACATCGTTGTGAAGTCAAACTCCATCAGTTACCCCAGCCAGTCATTCAATTACACTGATGCTGCCACCCCAAAAGTCACTGCCATTACCCCAACTGATGGGTACGTTGGTGACACGATCACGATCACAGGGTCTGGCTTCAGTGACAGTGACAATGTGGTGACCGTGGGTGATGTGGCATGTGTGGTCTCGTCAAATTCTGTGACAGAGATCCAGTGTGTTGCAGGCAAACAGTTAGCTGGTCAGTATGATGTTGCTGTCATGGTACCGGTCAAGGGGGCAGCTTCTAGTACTTCACAGTTCACCTACAAGATGACAGTGGACGGCATCAGTCCCACTGAGGGTGAGTAGACAGTTTCTTTCTACTTTCTTCAAGCTGACCTACCAGTGGGGGAGTTCAATAGCTTGAGTCATAATTTTATTTATTTAATTAACCAAAAACGGTTAATTTAATAACTCTTACCCAATTAACTCTCACTTAAATGCTCATTTAACTGTTAAAATATTACTGGATAGTTCACAGCCATGTTACCCAGGTATTCCCAGAAAGCCTGCAGACACTATTCCAGCCACTAGCCTGAGAGAGATCAGGTTCAGGCATGTGTGAATGGGAGGGAGAACATCACAGAGCTCACATACATTGTACTAACTGCATACGTAACAACTTGGTGTATAGAAATTATGTATGTAGTGGCCCGGTTTTGTTAATTTGGTGTTTTAATATAGGAGGAAATCCTTTAAGACAAATTATAAATTTTTTAACACAAGTATCTACAACTTTTAATATGTGATCATATGCACCAAGCAAGAAATGTCTTGGCATGTAAATTTGGTATGAGCAAATCTCTTTCCAACAAAGTTAGAAAACACATCTGTGTTATAAGTGTAGTGATTTTAGAACTGTTTAAAATGTGTAAACATTTATACCAACATATGATTTAATTGTTAATTGAATTAAAATGAGCTGTAATTTAATTTAATTGAAGAATTTGGTAGGTTAATTTAATTGGATGGCCAGGTAAGTGGCAGACATTTGCTATCATATTATCGTTGATGATTAGGGTTCATCACGGCTTAACTCAACGCTTGTTGTACATATTAAACCATGTCGCCATTCACCACAGTCCGGTGTGTCCATGTTCAGAAATCATTTGTACCAGTCAAATGATGCGATGCATATCTTTCTCCAATGGTCTAGCCGACCCAATGAAACGAAACGTTATCTGGCATGGTTGATCTGACAACCCGTTTACCAGCCAAGCGATCCTGCATGTATCATTCACGGATGGTCACCTCAGCCCAGCAAAGCTGACCCAATCAATTGAAGCGAACTGTCAGCGCACAAAAAATGGAGCATCGTCTGGCATAGCTTCCGACAGACGACTTGTTTTTGCTCCACCCCCCTCTCGCATGTTTTTGCTCCACCCCCCGCTCGCATGTTTTTGCTCCACCCCCACTCTCGCATGTTTTTGCTCCACCCCCCTCTCGCATGTTTTTGCTCCACCCCCACTCTCTCGCATGTTTTTGCTCCACCCCCCCTCTCGCCTGTTCATTGCTGCCATTATATAGGCTGACTCAGTAGAACTTAGTTTCCTCACTAATGCATACATTATACAGAAAAACGCTAGTATAGTCAGCATTATATATAATATAAAACTTGATTAGCAAATAATTCTGACGAGATTGTAATTACGCCTAGTTTATGGTATACATTTCATTCAATAAACAACCTTAACCTTTAATACTCATAGCCTCCTGGACTCAGACATTTGTGAAAAATACATTAACTCTTCACATTATTAAGAAACACAATAACAAGGAATTAAGTTATACTAGAAAACATTTACAAGTATGAAAAATAACATTTAGTTAATTTTGCAAAGTGGTAAACAACTTTACAGACCCACACTCTGTCACTAGGATGTACCATGTATGGGCCCTGTGACTAGGATGAGCCATGTATGGGCCCTGTGACTAGGATGTGCCATGTATGGGCCCTGTCACTAGCATGTACCATATACGCTTGTACGGGCCCTGAATTGTTTGCACTTTGTCATAGAATTAATTAGTTTAATTTGTGTAGTGAAAATATCAGTATGTATAAAAACTAGAATATGTGTACAACTGTTGTTGAAGGCCTGGCTGATTGTTAACACACTGAGATTGTTTGTGTTGCGGCCTGTTTCAGGAAGCTTTGCTGGAGGTCAGAGAATCACTGTGAGTGGAACTGGCCTATATGAAGACGTCAATGTCACTGTGTGTGACTTGGCTTGCTCTGTCAGCAACAGCAGCCAAGACACAACGTCACTAGTGTGTGATACACCTGCACACTCAGGTACATATCATGACTGTTTATTTACTCATCATACACACAGAATTAATATAAACTGACATTTTGTGGCTATTTTGTCACATTTACAAAAATATTTTTTATGAAATATCAACAAAGAAATAAAAAATTTAAACATTTATTAATCTGGAATACAAAGTATTTCAACTGTACTGTGATAAAAAATTTATTTTATCTTAACAACTTCCATTGACGTTACTTGATGTAAAACAAACATAAAACAGCCAACTCAGCCAAATAGTCTGTGCTTGATATACTACAAGGCCGTCCCACTGTCTGTGGTTCTTACTGCAGGGACAGACACGCAGGCTTGTGATGTGATTTTCTCATATGGCACCCTCCCCCCCATCACCCTTACTAGTGGCTACACCTACAGTAATGCAAAGACACCAGCTGTAACATCGGTGACGCCAAAGGTTGGAGTGACATCTGGTGGAGACAATTTGACCATCACGGGAGCAGACTTTGGGTGAGTCCAAGAGCTTTTTCTGAACAGATTAGTGATCTCAGACCCCAATTATGTGCTAACGTGAATTTTTGGTGGGAGTGCCATATTTTGCTCTCTATATACACATATAGATAGTATATCAATATCTTTTATAGAGAGCACAGTTGGTGAATGATGTTTGAGTGGAATACCTTTGTGTTCTTGTGTCATTTTAGCTGTGTTAAGAAATAGTCTTAGTTAAGTCTGTATTTCAGCATGTCCATACAGTATATGTCCATAGTTGGGCTTGGCCATAGACATTGTAAACAAACTGGTCAGCCCTTTGGGCCACCAACCCTTGTCAGACTGCTTATTGTCTCAGAACCGCTACGTTTCATGGGATCTTTGAGGGAGTATGTTCAGTGGGTACTAGTGGTGTCAGAATAGGACAGGGTTACGTATGATGGCTAATGACTCCCGGCCTTTGGCAAGGCCGTGCAATTATGACTTCTAGAAGCAAGCAAAAACATGGAGCTAACATAGCTATTGAATGTTTCTTAGTGGAAACTTTTTCGTATGGAGAACATTTGTGTAAAGTGAATGTATCATAATTATAAGTTTTGCTATGCATGCAGATCTGCTTTCTGGAGTCATTGAGGTTAATGAACTCGTCTGCCACCATTTTGAAGTCTTTCTAGAGGCAGATATTTGCTTGTTCAGGTGACAGTTGGTGTAGTTGTTCAGTTGACATATGATGTAGTTGTTCATGTGACATATGGTGTAGTTGTTCAGTTGACAGATGATGTAGTTGTTCAGGTGACAGATGGTGTAGTTGTTCATGTGACAGATGATGTAGTTGTTCAGTTGACAGATGGTGTAGTTGTTCATGTGACATATGGTGCAGTTGTTCGTGTGACAGATGGTGCAGGTGTTCAGTTAACAGATGGTGTGTTGTAGAAATGAAGAATAAAATGTGCAGTAGGTGCTATGAATGCAGCGTATATGTAAAATACCTGAAGTGGACTCTGTCGATGCACACTTCCAGTTTTTTGCACCATCTAAAAGACGAGGTAGAAGTCACTTATAAAGAAATTATTTTGGCCAGCAAACTTTATATTTACTGACTACAGACTTGGACCCAGGTAACACAATGTCTATTTGATTGTGCCCGGGCCGGATGCTGGGTAGATGCCGGATAGCTGGGTAGATGCTGGGTAATTCCTGTGGGCTGCCCACCAATACACAGTCTATTGGTTTGGCCAGATACTTTCTTTGTAGACCAATAGGCTGAACTACATTTTGGGTCAGCTGACCTTACCATATGAACATCTAAAAACGAACCTATACTACATTGGTATCTCATGTTTGGTCTGCAATGAATATTTTCTTCATTCAGTTTTTATTTAACCATATAAGTTTCCTTAGTTCAAAGCAATATGTCATGATCAGATGACCAGTGTGATAGCCATCAGCTTTAGTACAGACTAACTAATCCAGAGTAACAGAGACTAAAGCTTTTGGTCATTGAAGGAACAACATGTTGTTCATCTACTGTGCTTGTTAGTAGACAACTTCTCTAACAAGGGACTTGATGAAAGATGCACTGCTGGCTCTAAATGATGTCCTGATGTTGTCCTATTAACACATATGTGGGTTTCTCATAGTAAATGTACAGAATCAACTGGTACAACAGTGCAGTTGTTTAATTGCAGCACCGACAAAACAGCCATCTCTGTCAGCATAGATGGCGCTACATGTGTTGTGTCGACAGTCAACGATACTTCGATTGAGTGTACAAGTGGGAAGCATCTGATCAGTCTACAAGCCCTTGTCGAAGTGTTTGTTGCAGCCAATGGCAAGGCTAAGAATGTAAGTGGGACTTGTGTAAATGTGCAAACAAGAACAAACAAAGTGACTGGATATGACATCTCAGTATATATGTCAACAAAGTTCCCAATTTTGAACTTCAAGTGGAGTTAAACATTTGCCTGGCAGACTGATGTACTTTTCTAGCTTAGCTGGTTCATTGTTTTAGAAGTTATATCCATCATATTCTGACATTTTATAATGTTATCTTCAAGTATTGGTTAGAATTTTCAAAACATCAGTTGTCCTACATTTATTAGTAAATATGCTTATTTTAATAACTGTGCCCAGGTTAGCCTGGTAGTCAGTATATGTGAGCAAGAAAACTTGGCCATTTTTCAGTTTCTTTTTGTTGTTACGTTCCATGACATTTTGTACAATCTACAATCTTGTTTAATCTTGTTCAATCTTGTTAAAATGCTGCTTGGTGGCCTACGACAAAAACAGTCAGCTCCGAGTTGAAATGTTATCTTTGTGATTGTAGGAAGTGGCCAAGTTTGAATACCTTGATGTGTGGTCATCTAAAGAAACCTGGGGAGGACTGGACCCACCTGAGGAGGGGTCACTTGTGGTCATTCCTGCTGGCAAAACTGTCATGTTGGATGTTGACACACCTGTCCTGAAGATGCTGCTCATTCAAGGTAGGGAGTCTAGGGACTATGTCATGTCTGAAATTGGCTAAATTGTTCTGAAATATCTTTATATCTTTCTTGAAATTTAAATAAAGATGGAAATTGAACTTCAGCTAACACCTCTGAGACTAGTTTTGTGTGAATTTGACAAATCACTGATTTATGGTCAGGTGTCAAAGTACATATATATATATATATATATATATATATATATATATATATATATATATATATATATATATATATATATATATATATATATATATATATATAATGGATACAATTGCTACAAAATGGTTATATATTTAAAAAAATTTAAACTATAATAATATGGTAAAGATGCAAATTGAATTTTAGCCGAACACATCTGAGACTCTAGAACTCAAACAACAGCCGTAGTTAATCAGATTGTGTTGTGTGTTGTGTGTTCTATGATCAGGTGGCAAAGTACTGTTTGATGAGAAGGATGTTGAACTGAAGACAGAGAACATCCTGATAGTAGGAGGAGGCATTCTACAGGTAAATACAACAGTCAGTGCCCTTGCAGTGCGTGAATGGCTGAGCATTCCACCATTGTTAGAATTTGTTGTAAGCTAATTAGGTAATTTCGGTTTCTTATTTTTAACCAAACCATTTGTGAGACTCTTATTTTAGGAGAGTATTCATAATTGTTTACAAATTGACAATCAAAATAAAATGCCTAGCTAAGGCAGAGTTTCATTATAGTGACATTATAAATGTGGAAGACATGCAGTGTGTGAAGAGGAAAAGATATTTTTCTATCTGGAATGGTTATAAAGACAGTAGAAATAATGACATAATGTAAACTGCTGTCTGTTAAGAAGTCCATGCAATCATATTGGGAGTGACATTTTCTGTCAATTCTCTGTGTACTGCAACTGATGCTGCTAAGAGGTCCATGCAGTGGTATTTGGAGTAACATTTTTCTTTGGCAGTTCCCAGAGTATTTACTGTGTTTGCCCTGACTACATTGTCCTGTTTCAGATTGGCACAGAGGAGGAGCCGTTCCAGCACAAAGGAATTATCACCATGTATGGACAAGTGCGCTCACCAGAACTGCCCGTGTATGGCGCAAAGACACTTGCTGTTCGACACGGAGCATTAGAACTGCACGGTACGCATGTTTGAGGTTCTGTGTTTTTCCTTAGCACATGTTTTCTGTGCAACCAACATGGTTTGCACTTTAGAAAGCAGGTGGTAGATTGAACAGCATATTGTTTACAACAGACAAATTTCTCTAAACCTCTGGAGTTTCTTGATAATAAGTTTAAGATTCTGTATAATATTGTACTATACTGGGGTTTTGTAGATTCTTCCATTAAGTAATAGTGTATAATTACAAACATATCAGTTGCCACTGATATTCTGAAACTATAGAACTTCAATGGCGGATTAATGTACAGTTGAGCCTCATTATAAAACGGTGGTCGGGGTCCACGATTTCGGACCGAGCTGTACGCGAAGCGTGCTAGGTGTTCCCATATCTGCCACCAGGGAGCAGCTAAACAACAGCGATTGCCACCAAGTCCAAGAACGCTGCCAAAGCCACTGTGTGCTTGCAGCGATGTCTTTTACCCCAATATGTCTTTTACCCCAATGTGTCTTTTACCCCAATATGTCTTTTATCCAAAGTGCAGTTTATGGATCTTATGAAACGAGTCAACTAGCAACAACATGTATTATTTTTTTAATGTCACACTCTGTTGAATCTTGAACTGAATAAAATACATGTATGTAGGCCCTATACCGTTATGGAATAGGTCTGCTATGATAATGATGAACTGGACCAATAGGCCTACGAATCGAAAATATTAAGCTGGATCTGTGCAGCCAAAAATGTATGTGATTTGACACACAAAGTATGTAAGCTGATTAAACATAGAAAACAACAGTAGGTAGAATTGATAATTGTTTCACTTCGTCTTTCAACCAATCTCGACCGAAGCATAAATTTATGACGCACCACTTAACATCGATTCATCGTTTCATATGCAGATGACGAATTCGTGTTTTGGCGCACATGTAGCACCTTGGGTTAGGCATTTGACATGTTGGTTTCACGTTGTGAAAACAATTAGATTTACCATGCAGTCGAAACATGCCATTTCACCCCAGTGTTTATTGGTATTGCATACTAAATGCTTTTAAGACTGTTTATCTGTTTATATGAGGCGTATTTGTGAATCTCGATTGCAATTTACAAACCATTGAAGCAAAGCCAACGACAGCGATTGGTGCCGAAAGCAGTGCAAAACAAACAACACGTTGACACTCGTTCATTGACATTAATCACCTAATGTTTCTTGAGAATTGTCAAAGCAATTATAAGTATATTTATGCAAAATAACAACACAAGGCCAGCGTAGATTGAAATAGGCCAAAGAATGACATTTAGATTTATTAATTAAGGAGCATGAAATTAGGCAAGCATACACCATCAAAATAAGATACATCCAATAATCTCAGCAAGCATGCCAGCCCCCAAAAGGTGTTTACACATAATTAGTAAATCATGCCTACCCATTACCAGTACTATCTGTACCACTACTGACTTATATACAATTCACTTGGTATCGGTGGGGGTCAATGTGCCGTGAATTAACCATACACATATATGTACAAATAGAAAGGCTGGGGTACTCGATCCCCCAGCCAAACATGGTAAATGAAAAAAAGTGGGCTAACCACACAACATTCTTGAACAATTCATAATGAATTTTATGGAAACACAACACACAATGTATAAAGGTGTTACATATCTAGACATTAGTCAGCCAATAACTACTAACACATCAGACCGAGAGGTAGGACCAAACAGCCACACAAATGTACTCATAAAAAGTACCCGCACTAAAAACCCTGTGTACACTACTGAAAACTCAGTGGAGGGAAAAGCGTTAATGCAGAACCTCGTGTACCAAACTATAACAGGGAAAAGCGTCAAAAAAATCAAAAACTTTGTGAACTACCTCTCTGTCTTCAGTGTTTCACAGTGTACCCCTACATAATGCATCACTTGATTTATTAGATAACACTGGGTAGCAAATGTTAACACAATATATATTTTTTTGAAACGGATCGGAATAAACCGAACAGCAAAACTGATCTTGCAATAAAATCAACAAATTCAGCGATAACGAATAATCAGTAACAACAGAAATTCGGAAATATTTGCAGCGCAAAGGTCTCACAACGACACAAGCTAATTTGGAAATCGAGAGAGGCTGGCTCTAGGTCACGTGGTTGGTGTATCCATACGCTTGAGCGAGTAATTAGGCCAATACTCTCTCTACCATAAAAGGTCTAACCTCAAATCGCCTTCATTGCCTTGTCATCTCGCATAAAATCCTTTATGCGCCGCTGTCACATAAATTCATTTATGCAAAATAACAACACAAGTCCAGTGTAGATTGAAATAGGCAAAAGATTGACATTTAGATTTATTAATTAAGGAGCATGAAATTAGGCAAGCATACACCATCAAAATAAGATACATCCAATAATCTCAGCAAGCATGCCGGCCCCCAATAGGTGTTTACACATAATTAGTAAATCATGCCTATCAGCTACCCACTACCAGTAGTATCTGTACCACTACTGACTTATATAAAATTCACATGGTATTGGTGGGGGTCACTCCGCCACTAGGTCACCCTCTGTGACCGACCCCCACCATACCATTTACATTTCCCCTGGCGGCAAAACATCAAGGTCCACAACCGACTGCTTTACATCTAAATTTGCATAATAACAGGCCACATAATTACAGGCCACATAATAACAGGACACGTAATAACAGGCCACATAATAACAGGGCACGTAATAACAGGCCACATAATAACAAGGCACGTAATAACAGGCCACATAATAACAGGGCACGTAATAACAGGCCACATAATAACAGGGCACGTAATAACAGGCCACATAATAACAGGGCACGTAATAACAGGCCACATAATAACAGGGCACGTAATAACAAGGTGCGACTGTAGCTACAATTTTAAACTGAGAGGTAACTGATACGTGTTGTCATCGAATCTGACTACATCTGAAAGCAGTTTCCATCGTAATAATTATGTACCAGTTGAAATGAAACTATGACTAAAAGTACTTCACAGACAAAACAAGTTAAAAAATATATGTATGTGTGTGTGACCACAGGTAAGCCGACACCTGTCACCTGGACGGTCCTAGCAGAGACTGTTGCAGTCAGAGCCACAGAGATAAAACTGCAGATCCCAGTGACTTGGTCTGTCGGTGATGAAATCATCATTGCCTCGACTGGCGGACACACGAGCCAGAAAGAGAATGAAAAGCGCACCATCGAGACCATATCTACTGACCAGATGACCTTGACCTTGACTGAGGCTCTCGAGTACGACCATCTCGGCGAGACGCAGACCTTTGAGGGGGGTGTCACTTTGGAGACTAGGGCGGAGGTTGGACTGCTCACACACAATGTGGTTGTGCGAGGTTCTAATCTAAAAGACTGGAATGACAAGATCGAGGCTTGTCCAGTAGACTTCGATCCAGGTAAATCGCAGTATTTCACTTCATAATATCAGTGGTGCTTTTCCTTTACGGCAAATGTCTCATGGAGTATGTTTATGGATGATTTTATAATAAGTCAAATAATGACGCACAAATACATTATGTAAATATAATATATAAATCGTTATGATCTACCCTAAATAATTAGAATACACAAAATAACAGTAAAGTTGAGGGAACAGAGCACACATAGGTGGAGGAACTGACTGTCTTCATACCAGAACCAACGTTAAAAGGCATTCAATGGATACCCCAGTGTACACAATAATCCAAAGGGAAACCATAAGGTAAACACTGCACTAAAACCCTTTGTACACATTAGGGGGATATTTTGTGTAAGGATGAAATAAATGTTTAGATAAATGATTCATTTTAAAAGTAAAATTGTGCATTCTAGACCACGATTGTTTCTGTCAACTATATGTTTGACTATGTGTGTTTGTGCCATGGTGTAACTGAGCATGTTCAAGTCCATCCTTCAGTTCACTCTGTTGATTTCTCATAGGTGAGTTTGCCACACAGACGTGCTTCCAGGGTCGTTTCGGAGAGGAGATTGGAAGCGACCAATTCGGGTCACAGATTATGTTCCACCAGAAAGAGTTGAATGGAGGTGAAGTGGTTGGCCACATCGAACACACCGAGATCACATACGCAGGACAAGCATTCCGTCTCGGTCGCTACCCCATCCATTTCCACATCAACGGTGACATGAATGGATCGTATGTGCGTGGCTGTAGTATTCACCACACATTTAACCGAGCCGTCAACATTCACCACACAGACAACATACTGGTCGAGAACAACGTTGTGTATGATGTGATGGGTGGCGCCCTCTTCCTTGAGGACAGCATCGAAGTTGGCAACATATTCCAGTATAACCTTGCGATATTTGTGCGCTCGAGCTCGAGCCTGCTCAATGATGACATCACGCCAGCTGCGTTCTGGATCACGCACCCGGACAACATCGTTCGGCACAACCACGTTGCAGGAGGCACACACTTTGGCTTCTGGTATCGCATGCTGGTGCACCCTCAGGGTCCGTCCTATACCCCTGATATCTGCCCACAGAATGTCCCACTCGGAGAGTTCTACAACAACACAGTGCACTCAGTAGGCTGGTATGGCTTGTGGGTGTTTGAGTTTTACACCCCAAAAGTTGGAGGTAAGTGTGGATGGGGTGAACCTGTCCCAGCCGTCTTCAAGAACCTCACAACATGGAACAGCTTTCGTGGTGCTGAGTGGGTCGAGGCGTATCCCATGCAGTTCCAAGGCTTTGTACTGGCTAACAACTTCATGGCAGGTGTCGAACACTACTTCAACAAAGGCACCGCCCCGCAGTACTCGGAGGACGGAGCCATGGTGAAGGACACTGTTATCATTGCACACCTCAACTCTCCAAATCATCCACCATGCACGAAGCGTGGCATTGTACTGCCCCTCGATGGTGGCCTTCTCTTCAATGGCATCACGTTTGTGAACTTTGATGGTGAGAAAAACGGAGATCATACGTGTTCAGGCATCGGCACAGTGAAGATTGTCTGCGTATGTAATGAGCAGTGTGCTGGGTACAACTACAAGTTCAAGAATATAGAATGGCTCAACTCTAACAAGAAAGCATTCTGGGAATGGGAACATCAGGCTGAACTGGAGGACTTGGACGGCACTCTGACTGGCCAAGGTGCCGGTGCACGCGCCATGTCAAAGAGCAATCTCTTCCCTCCACAGTGCTTTGACAGTAATGAATGGAGTCCCAACTTTGGAGGTATGATATGTCCTGGTGGCTCCGTTGATGTCGTCCGTCTGAGTTTCAACAATCCAATGCCAGAGTCGTTGCTCACCAAGGACTTACTCGTTCAGAATGAGCATGGTACGAGCGTGACTAAGTTCAGAAAAAAGGGTAACTCATACCACTATGGATGGATGCTGCTGCTGGTGTCTGGACTACCACACAACATCACCTTCATCAATGAGGAACACATCACTAACATCTCCTATGTGGGCGCATTCTATGGACTCGAGGTAGGCATGTTGTGTATAGACAGGCTTGAGGTAGGCACGTAGTGTCTAGACAGGCTAAAAGTAGGCATGTTAGAGACTAGGCAGGCTGGAGGTAGTCATGTAATGTCAAAACTGGCTTAAAAAATAGGTATATAGTGTTTGGACTGGCTACAGGTAAGCATGTAGTGTCTGGAGATGCTACAAAAAAAGTAGGCATGTGGTGTCTACACAGGATAGAGGTAGGCATATAGTATCTAGATAGGCTAGAGGTAGGCATGTTGTGTCTAAAAGGCTACAGGTAGGCAAGTAGTTTCTGGACAAGCTAGAGATAGGCATGTAATGTCTAGACAGGCTAGAAGTAGGTATGAAGTGTCTAGACAAGCTTGAGGTAGGTATGAAGTGTCTAGATAGGCTTGAGGTAGGTATGTAGTGTCTAGACAGGCTAGAAGTAGGTATGTACATAGTTTGTAGTAGGAAATATACAACTTGTAGACCACAGTTAACTGTAGTGTCAGGACTGTTGTCTTATTGCTGCTTCCTGTAGAATTGTGGACAATTTCTTTCCATCTTCCTTAGTTCACAGCAAATTAAATAGGAGTTCCTCTGTGAAATGGTGTGTAACGATGCCTATGTGGATGAGTACTTTCCAGACTAGTTGGTAACCGATTGATCTAGTCAGCTTGAAAGCAGTAACCTTGGATTAAATGACATTTTATTAATGTAATGTTTTGCACAATTTAACCAGCAACACAATATTGATGTTTTCCCACAGGAAGGAGCATATGTGATTGTACAGCATCCAGTTGTGCAAGATATCTACGACCAGTTTGTTGTGGAGCGGAGTCTCGACTCATTGAGAAACTACACCAAGACCGAGCCTTTGATGTATGATAACAGTCTTAATGGTGACACCTACTTCGCAAAAGAAACAAAAGTGCTGACATACATGAGTGAGTGTC
This sequence comes from Lamellibrachia satsuma, assembly GCA_033239005.1. NCBI lineage: Eukaryota > Metazoa > Annelida > Polychaeta > Sabellida > Siboglinidae > Lamellibrachia > Lamellibrachia satsuma. Next base: position 14,807,338 of record BSQZ01000002.1, on the reverse strand, counting down.
ATATCTCTATTTGTAGGAGGCAGCATCCTAGATTTTAAAATGCATCACTAGAACTGTCAGTACAGGAATCCGTTCAGATTACCACTTTGTTTGACGTCGTTTTGTCCACCAACAAAATTTCCATAATGCCCACTGCCAAAGTCAATCCACTGCACACAGCTGACCAATCAAGTCTAATGCTGCATTCCAGTGTGCTCATGTTTATCAGTTCATGACATGTAAATAGAGTTCACGACCCCCGTGAACTTGTAATTACGAGTGAACAACTGGGGCTCCTTTTTAAATTTTCAGTTCTTGACTGGTAAATACAAGTTCACGGAGGTCATGAACTCTATTTACATATTGTAAATTTGTATTCACGGGAAGAACCAGCGCATTCTAATGCAGCATTACTCATGATGCTGCTGAAGTCATCACAGCAAATCTGTGTACTCTGTTGCAACATTGTTGCTACATTATTAATTACTGAGCACTGTCAGTCAAAAAAGCAGACACTTCAAAGAGGTTTGCCTAGATGCACTCAGAACCACTATTGAGGGAGTGTTAAAAAGAATTGCCATTAATTATTCATTGAACATCTAAACTGACAATTCAGTTAGTACAGGAAACACCTTTTGATTCCTGTGTAGTAAGCAATATAATTTTACTCTAGTTTATGTTTCTTTTGTGAATAATGTTTTCTCTGCCATATGGCATTTCCTACATCAGTGAAATTCCTGCCTACTTCTGTTTAACGTCAAGAGTAGATTCTTTATTTATGTTGCACAGTTTATTTGTCCATAGTCAAATATTTTCGTTATTTACTAATGTGGATTGCAGCATTGCAGAATTTCCGTAATGCTGTAATCCATGTTAAATTAGTTATTTTGTGGGTTACCAGATTTGTTGTTGGATTTCTGAGTTTAATACCTTTTTTTGTATTTAATAGCATTAAAATTATGCTCGTCACACAACCAGTGCAAGATATCTTGGTGTAACACTAGATGATAAATTGTCATGGCAGGAACATATAAACAGTGTAAATAGCTATAAAATACTATAAAACACTACTTTTCTGTATTTAATAGCATTAAACGGTGTTTGCTGTACATTCCAGTCATCATCCCTTGTCAGCTATACGATACAGTGCTGTATATTCCAGTCATCATCCCTTGTCAGCTATACATACAGTGCTGTACATTCCAGTCATCCCTTGTCAGCTATACATACAGTGCTGTACATTCCAGTCATCATCCCTTGTCAGCTGTACATACAGTGCTGTACATTCCAGTCATCATCCCTTGTCAGCTGTACATACAGTGCTGTACATTCCAGTCATCATCCCTTGTCAGCTGTACATACAGTGCTGTACATTCCAGTCATCATCCCTTGTCAGCTATACATACAGTGCTGTACATTCCAGTCATCATCCCTTGTCAGCTATACATACAGTGCTGTACATTCCTGTCATCATCCCTTGTCAGCTATATGACACATTGCTGTACATTTCAGTCATCATCCCTTGTCAGCTATACATACAGTGCTGTACATTCCAGTCATAAAATTAATTGAACAGTAATGGCAATTTTTAATCAAAGCAAATGTGTTCAATACAGATGCAGGTGACAACTGGCCAATCACCATTCCTTTTGGTTGTTTACTATATTTCTTCTAGCTGAATTGCTCATTTTTATCTGACTAAATCATTAGTAATAATTCCTGTCTCTGCTGTTCAGTTTCTGACAAGCCAAAGATCAAACAATCCCGACTGGAGCGGCCGATAACCATGAAAGCCATCAAGTGCTTCTACCGCGGCTGTAAGCGTCCTGAGGTCGAGGAAGGCCCTCCTGTCACTAGTAACCGACCAAGTGATGCCAAGATGTGGTCAGACCCTGCTACATGGGAGAATGGTCAGCCTCTCAATGACACTGATGTCACGATTAAAGGTAGGGAGTCATTTCTCTGTCACAATGTTGTATTGAAGATATCTAAACAATCCCAAAATATTATTAATTTCGATATTCACATATACAATAATAACATAATTATGTATGCATGCATTGATTCATGCTAACTCAAAACATATATACACATAATACACCACTCATATATACACATAATACACCACTCATATAAATCATGCATATACAAAGGTTTTGCTTTTTTAATTACAATTTTTTTCATTACACTCATTGTGCTGGAAATGGATATACTAGAAGTGTAAACTTATGTGTACTCTCCCCTGTTACATTAATTTATTATTTGACATGTATTTCTGTATTAGTTATTTGCATTATGATCCCTTGCTAAACACATCATTATTACAAAAGTATACCAAAAGCTAATACAGTATACCTGTTTATGCATGTCTCAGAGTTCCCTTCTATATCTATCAAGTATAGATGATTTGTGCATTTTTAAGTGACAGATGTTATTAGATTGCATATTAAGGCAACAGCACTACTCTTATAGCCACCCTTTTGTGATTGGCTAAGAGGGAGGTGGACCTTGACCAGGGTATAGTCCAATATTTAAACACCCCACAGCAGCAATTATTGCACAACAACAGGCTATTCCAACCAATCAGCATAGCATAAAGCCAGACAGACAGGCAGTTAAACAGACACATCCATCAGCACATTTCTCTTAATTGAGGTCCGGTGATTATTTATTATGAGTAACTTGTTACACATATGATTTTATAATACTATTTATGTGGGACAGTGCTACTTGCTAATGTTATTGACTCGGAATTGTGGCTAGTTTGCTGAAGACAAAAGTACAAGTCAGATGTATGGTTCTATACGAGCTTTTATAGTAAGCCAACTGATTATGTAAGAATACAATATGCATACATAATATAAAACGAAATCATCAAATCTAGGTAATTGAAAATTCACCAACTAACAGCAAAGGTCGGGAACCGACCACACGCAGGTGGAGGACCCCACCATTCTACAAACAACAAGAGTAAAAACCTTGTGTATACATTACCTACAAAAAAGGGGAAGTGTCAGTACCTGACCTTGCCCTAAAACCCCTGATGATGATTACGATAGCAATAATAAATCACTGTTTATTTAACTATAAAGTACGAATATTATGACAATAGATCCACACATCTGACAAATATGCAGACATTATTTTTAACCTCCCATAACAGCCAGTCAGTAAAGCGACCCACTTAGAAATCGGAATTAAACAGGTGCAGATGGGGTAGGAGGGTGGGAAAAAAATTTTTAGAAGAGAGTAAAATGTTTACCTTTGACTCTTGAAAATATTGAAAACGAGGCCGATCGTAGGATTGGATTAAATGGTCACGTGTTTTAGTCGGCCTAGAGGGTTATTTAAAAATAGGAACCTGGCTGCATTGCTCACATAAACGCCGTTTGATTTTCAATCAAAAGGTGTCTTTATGTGGGACAATGCTACTTGCTAATGTTATTGACTTGGAATCGTGGCTAGTTTGCTGAAGACAAAAGTACAAGTCAGATGTATGTTTGTATACAAGCTTTTATAGTAAGCCAACTGACTATGTAAGAATACAATATGCATACATAATATAAAACGAAATCATCAAATCTAGGTAATTGAAAATTCACCAACTATATAACAGTAAAGGTGGGGGAACCGACCACACCAGGCCAATTATGTAATGGCCAATTTCAGAATGGCTCCCCCCACCCCACGACAGTTATATGTACATACGAAACACAAACAAATTATAGATGTGCAGATCTAACGGCCCCATAGATCCACTATTTTTGTAGCTCAAAATGTTTAATTTTGCACATATATTTTTTCTAAATTAAATTATACCACTATAATAATTGTTATTATAACATTTAGTTAATTTACAACCATGTCAATCACATTTATTATGTGGCAATACTAATCAGTTCTGGTATGTGCCAACAGAGGGAGACTGGGTGGTGGCGGACACGGTACTACCCAGGATGAAAAAGCTAAACATCTACGGCACACTTGAGATTGATGATCAGCCGGACCCTGCCACTGGACGGGTTCGCGAGTTTGTCCTAGAAGCCACCTACATCTACATCCGTGGGGGAAGGCTGCTGGCAGGTTGGGAGGATTCTCCCTTCACTGGGAAGCTTGACATTCTCCTCAATGGCAACCACCATACTCCTAACTTCCCCAGAGAAGATGGACCTAACATTGGCTCCAAAGTGATTGGTAGGTTGTGCAGTCAGATTTGCTCCAAAGTGATTGGTAGGTTATGCAGTCTTATTGGCTCCAAAAATGATTGGTAGGTTGTGCAGTCATATTGGCCCCAAAGTGATTGGTATGTTGTGCAGCCATATTGGCCCCAAAGTGATTGGTAAGTTGTGCAGTCATATTGGCTCCAAGGTGATTGGTATGTTGTAGCCCTTGTTTTTTATAGTATGAGGTTTGATAAATTTCTGATGTAGATAAGTATAATCTTATGCTTTGTCTTTGATCATAGGTAGCATATAAATATCATGTCATGACCCTGTAACGTTGTGTAAAATACTAGCTGTTCTACCGGTATTTGTTCATGAATGCATATATAACTTAAGTTAATCCCAGATTTGAAAAATGGCCAAAAGTATCAATCAGCAAAACTGGAGGCAAAAGCAAGACACAGAGCTTAAGAGGAGACCAGATTGAAAGGGTTTTAATATTAAATTATTTATTAATTGCAGCTGATTTTGGGGGCCTTGACCTGTTTGGTGCTCCACGCACCATCACCTGGACCCACCTAGCGAGAACGGCTGAAAGTGGGTCAGACACTATCACCATGGAGACGGCAGTTGACTGGAGCACAGGTGAAGAGATCATCATCACAACGACTAGCTTCAACCCCTGGGAGACAGAAACATTCAAGATCTCCTCAGTGTCAGAAGACATGAAGTCTCTCACTCTGAATGCCAGTCTGCAATACAAACATCTCTGTAAGTTGTGGTGTGTAGTACTCACTGGGGGTGGTGTGTGCTATAAAGTAATATCATGCATGTTTAATTTTCAAGTGCTTACATGAGATACGAATCATAATAGCCTTAGAAAAAGTATGATTAAATTAAGCATTACCATGTGAATACAGGTTCGCCACTGTTGGAATGTTGCTGCTGAAGGCTTCTGAGGTGGCTAACTTGTCAGTTAATTTTTTCCTCATCACATGTTAGGAAATATTAACTGAACATCGATACCACAAATAATCACCAGGCACTAATGTCATATCTCGACAATCCATCCATTAAAAACCAATGCTTTGGGAAATACTCTGACTTCTGAGAAACTCTCACAATGTTTCCATAGTAATGACCGCGTGTGCTTCGATCGGCGTGCACTTAGAACCAATCTAAATTTGTTCATCGTGAATGCAAAACATATCGTCTGGTTACTGTGATAATTTGCAGTATGATGCCTACCTAAATTAACTTGTTCTTAATCTGCAGTTAAGTTTATTCTGTCGGCGATGCCATATTCAACCCCGGTAGCTGTGACCTGGTGATATCGCCCATGGCCCTGCCAGATAACAGGCCAATCAAATGATCTTGTTCTAACACTGGGCTGCCACAATCTGATCTTGATAGACAACAACACATTACAAATGCAGGTTCAAGGGCTTTGTGGCAGCAAAATTAAGGGGACATGTCAATGTTAGAAATGGGCCTTATGTTTTTGTTAAAGCTTTTTAAAACCCAGTGAAAAATGTCACATTTCAAGTATGATACACGTATCTATTCTGAGATTTCTGTTATCACTAACAACCAGGAAACATTACCTAATTCAATGTTTTACAAAAACTACAATGCTGAAATGTGGCATATGAAATGGACGTATCCGTGAACAAAATCACATTGTATTCTGGAACAAATAGTAGAGGGGTTGTCTAAATAATTGTTTGTAACTTTTGGCTGTCATTCAAAATTCTGCTAAAATCTTCCTGGTGCTGTAGCTGTTGTTATTCATTCATGTTGACCAAAATAACTTGTGGGATCACCAGTGACACTGTCATACTTATATGTATGTCATTTATTTGGCCCAGTGGTCACCTCTATGGTTAAACCGGGAATTCAGAAATGTAGGTCCAGATTGCCATTGTGTACTGTAACATTCCCTGTAGTTGAATTTTCAGTATCCTCATTTAAATTTTATTAGGATTTATAACATCTTGGTTGATTTAAATTACCATACATATAAGAAATACAAACACCAATGATCGTTCTCTAAATATCTTGGAAGATGCATAAATTAGTGATAAAATAAAAATAAGCCACTTTTACAACATCATTGTGTGGCGCTTAAGGTGGCTGGGACGACTATACTGTGCTTGTTTTAAATTGAGTAGTTTCAGTACAAGTTCTTAAGATAAACTAACCATTTCTTCACAAATTGTAGTAGCGCACGGAATTGTTACTACAGTGTATCAAAACATGATATGCGTTTCCAAGAAATCACAGCCTTCCCAAAGGGATTTCCAAAAAGACTGGTTTATTTTGAAGGATGGATTTTCGAAATATGATGTTAGTGCCACATTTTTTTGTGGTGTCGACGTTCAGTTCAATATTTCCTAGCATATTATGAGGAAAAATAATCAAATAACACATTAGATGCCCCAGCCACTTTAATAACAGACCCATAAATCAGCTAGTGAAAATCACAGAACATTCCTTTTAAAGGTTTTCACTTTGAAATTAATGTGATTAGTTATTTGACACAAATGCGTAATTTTGTATAATATAAATAATTCAGATGTAAAATAATATCAACAATTCAGATGTAAAATAGTGAACATTTCTCAGGATAATTTGTTTTCATGTTGAAATGGTTATTTTAACGTATCCAAACTTGTTTTTACCTTTGTAGAAATTGTCATCGTCTTATCAAGGCGACTTCATTAGTACTAATGACATTGGATAACGTCACCGTACACGTGGGGAAGTTCGTAATTGCCCTCATCTTGGTTGATCGATCAACTGAGACGAGGGCAATTACGAACTTCCTCATGTGTATGATGACGTTATCCATCATAATAGTACTGAAGTCGCCTTGATAAGACAATGAAAATTTCTACAAAGGTAAAAGCTTGGATATGTCAAAATAACCATTTCAACATGAGTTGTAGTTATTTTATTGCATAATGACTGTTGAACATTAACATTCTGCACGCCTGAGATAACTATTTTAAATCATAAAACATATTAAATGATGTGCCTGATGAAAATTGTGACTCTTGTATGGGGAATGGCCTCCAGGATGATAGAGCATGACACTACTGAAACTACTTACTTAATGGCGGTGTTATGATTGAACCAAGATGCTGGTTACAATTACGCATAATAGACGGTGCATGTTTGAGGTGAAAATGCATGTAAAATATGATACTGAAGTGTAGAGTTGTGTCATTTTTCGAGAACAGTCATAAAGCTATGATTATTCTTTGGCAGCGTTTGAGGAGAGCGTGGATGGCAGGTCGTATGAGATCAAGGCTGAAGTAGGACTTCTCTCTCGAAATATCCGCATCATCGGGGCTGACTACAGTGACATGTTCTCTGAATCTTTTGGGGCTCGTGTGATCGTTGGAATGCAGACAGAACTAGATGACAACGGCGACCCTAAACCACACGTAGGTGAGTATCATAGAGAGGTTGGTTTGCTGTGTTCACAGTAAAGGAGTTGACTAAGTATGGTGACTGCTATGGAAAGGTGTACATTTAACTGAGGATGCTACTTCAGGATGAAAGAGCTTCATATTATATATTATAAGTTAGGAATACTTGACAGTACACAATATGGAGTAGGACAGTTCTACACTGCTGCATACTGGGGTTACTTAGCACACGTCACATCAACCACATTTGACATTTTATTTCAGCTAGTTGATGTGATTTCAGTTAGATTGAGTTATTGTTCACAATGAACTAGTCAGTAACACTCAGTTGACAGTAAAGATCTGTTAGCTGGTTTCATATGTTTTGTATATGGAGCAGTAACTTGATAGTGCAGTGGGCTTGTCTGTCTGTCTGTCTGTCCATTTGTGTGTGGATGTGGGCTTGTTTGTCTGTCCGTCCGTCTGTGTATGGATGTGCAAAGTCTTGTGTATGAATGCATCTGTACACACACACAGATGTGTGTGTGTGTGTGTGTGTGTGTGTGTGTGTGTGTGTGTGTGTGTGTGCATGCATGCATGCGTGTGTGCATGCATGCGTGCATGTGTGCATGTGTGCTGACTTATATGCCACACATACAGTTTAATGTCTTGTTTTCTCTGTCAGGGTATGCGCGACTGTCAAACGTTGAGTTCTACCACAGTGGTCAGGAGGGCTTCGTAGCGACATATGATGCCCGATTCTCTCTGACCTTCTACGATATTGGCAGAGTCAGTGCCACCCGACCATCCTACGTGACACACTGTACATTCCACAATGGATTCTCACCAGCCTTTGGAGTGGTTGGAACCCACGACCTGGAGTTTGTCAACAACGTCATCCATCACACTGTTGGTTCTGGTATGTATGATGTCATGGAAGAGTGTATTTGTGTATGTATGTATGTTTGGATGCATGCATGCATATGGTTTGCATAAAGATTTAACAAGATTGCCATCTCAAACAATAATTTCCAGATGGCAAGTGGACAAGGAAGCCATTGGCTTATCGAGAGTCCAACAATTTTCTCATCTATGTGTAGCCCGCCCTTATCAGATATCTGTCAATTCTATTTTTAAACATATTCACACCACTAGCATTAACACAAACGTTTGGCAGTTTGTTCCATTCATTTATCACCCTCTGTGAGAATGAGTACTTTCTCATGTCCAACCTACACTGCTCCTTAACTAATGCTGCTTTGTGTCCTCTGGTTCTACTGCCTTCTTTAAGTTTGAAGAACATATTCCTATCAACATCCTCATAACCGTTCACTATTTTAAACACTTCTATTTGGTCTCCTCTTAGTCTCCTGGTCTCTAGTGTTGTCAAACCACATTGTAATAAGCGACTTTCGTAACTAAGGTCTCTTAATTCTGGAATCATCTTAGTTGCTCTTCGTTGTATTCTTTCTAGCTTATCTATGTCTTTTTTACGATATGGCCTCCATGCTTGAATACAATATTCCAAATGTGGTCTAACTATTGCTTTGTACAGGGTACAATTAGATGTTTCTCCTTATACGTGATAGTTCTCCTAATTAGGCCTAGAATTTGATTTCCTTTGAAGCAGCAATCCCACATTGCTCTGAAACTTTCATGTCAGCATTAAATGTTACTCCTAAATCCTTTTCTTGTGTGGTTTCTACCTAGTACAGCATCCCCCATTTTATATTCCTCGTCCATATTTCCATGTCCTATGTGTATACATTTACACTTCCCAAAATTGAATAACATTTGCCATTTTTCTGACCATTTAACTAATTTTTCTAGATCATCCTGTAAACTTTGTTTATCTGTATCATTAGTAACCCTTCTGAATACTTTTGTGTCATCTGCAAATTTGAGTACTTTGCTAGATATGTCATCCTCCAAATCATTTATATATATTAAAAACAGTATAGGGCCTAACACTGATCCCTGTGGTACCCCACTCAAAACAGGTTTCCAGTTTGAAATCTTACCATCTACTACTACTCTCTGTCTTCTGTGTGTAAGCCACTTTTCTATCCAGTTGATTACATCATTGCCTATACCATGGGCTTTTAGTTTAAGTAACAATCTTTGATGTGGCACTTTATCGAAAGCTTTCTGAAAATCTAAGTAGATAACATCCACTGGTGACCCGTGATCTACCCACTTTGTAATTTCTTCTAAAAAACATAAGAGATTGGTTAGACATGACCTTGCTTTTAGGAATCCATGTTGAGATGTATTTATTAATTTATGTTTTATGAGGAATTCCACCATGTGGTCTCTAATTAATGTTTCAAGTAATTTACATACAACTGATGTTAAACTCACTGGTCTGTAATTTTCTGGATTCTTCCTCGATCCCTTCTTAAACAACGACGTAATGTTTGCTTCTTTCCATTCTGAAGGAACTATTCCTTCTTCTAGTGACAAGTTAAATAAGTTTGCAAGTGGTGTACTAATTTGATCAACAATTTCCTTTAGCAGTTTTGGTGGTATCCCATCAACTCCAGGTGATTTATTATCTTTCATCTTCTTAATTTTCTTTGCTATCATTTCAGGAGTTACAAATAACTGCTCTAAATATTCTGATGTATTGCCCTCAAATTTAGTCAATGGAACTGGAAGTGAGCTGATATCTTCTGTGGTAAAAACTGAGCTGAAATACTCATTCAGGACCTCTGCCATTTGGAACCCATCTGAAATTATGTTTTCACTGTTGCTTTCCAGTGGTCCGACCTTATCTCGAACTTTGTGTTTACTCCTTACATAAGCATAGAAACTCTTGCTGTCATTTGTAATATCACCTGCCAATTTTTGTTCAAAGGTTCTTTTAGATTTTCTAATTTCAGTTGTGGCTAGGTTAAGTGCCTCTTTGTAGTTTGTGTAGTCTTCTACATTTCCAGTGTTTTTATAGACCTTCCACAGCATCTGTTTGTGAGCAATTTTTCTAATAGCTTCTTTTGACAGGTGTTTTTTCCTGGATCTTTTCCCTTGTTTTCTTAATGGAATAAATTTCTCAATAATGCCCTCAATCTCATATTTTAAACAATTCCAGCATTCTGTTGCTGTCTTGTTCTTCAGCAAATTATTCCAATCTATATTTGCTAGATATGTTCTCATCACTTTATATCTGCCTTTGTTGAAGTTCCTCCTCCATTGTTTTTTATATGTATTCCCTGTTTTTACTTTTATATTAAAATGGATTTGGTTATGGTCACTTGAACCCAAAGGTTCGTGTACTTTAACATTGTCAACTAATTCATTTTGAGAAGACAACATTAAATCTAACACATTCTCACCTCTGGTTGGTTCCAAGACATGTTGAGTAAGGAAACAATCCTGTGTTAGAAGTAGAAACTGATGGTCGTCACCTCCAGCACTCTCTAATGATTCCCATTGTATATGGCCATGGTTAAAATCACCCATTATAACACATTCTCCCTTGCTCACCTCCCTTATCGCCTTTTGTAATTTTACATCTTCCTCTTGTCCAATGTTAGGACTACGATAAACTACTCCTATTGTTAATGTTGAGTTCCTGGTAACTATGTTACACCAAATTGCTTCCACACTATCTGCTTCACTTTTCAGTGTAATTTCATATGCTTGGATAGATTCTTTAATATACAAAATTACTCCACCTCCCCTTCTTTCTCGTCTATCCTTCCTAAACATTACATAGCCTGTCAGTGCTAACTCAGCATCTACTATATCTTCAATTGCCCATGATTCTGTGATGCCTATTACATGAGGATCAATATCTGCTACCATAATGTCTAACTCACTTTTTTTATTTACTATGCTCCTGGCATTTAAGCATACACATTTAAGTTCATTGTCTGAAATTATTGGTGAACATTTCTTTGGATGTGTATTTGTAGTAGTACTCCTTTGAGTTTTCTCTGTCAGTTCCCCCTGCGCATCTAGTTTAAATAATCTATGGTACCTGTGCCCTCGTCGACAACTCTGACAAACTCACACGCAAGAACTGCAGCGCCCTTCCCTGTCAGATGAAGTCCATCTCTCATGAAAAAGTCACCTCTTCCCACAAAGTTTAACCACATGTCTACGAAGCCTACTCCCTCCTCCATACATACCTTCTGTACCTGTGTGTTGATCGCCATCCTTCTACAGTTCCTATATTCCTCACCCCTGCCTCCCATTGTTGGTAATATCCCCGACAATACGATCTGCCCAATTCGTGCCTCTTTAAGTGTCTTGATCAACCTCCTGTACTTACCAATGATGGCTGACATTCCCTCCTTATCTGCATTGTTCGTTCCCACATGCACGAGAACAGCACCCCCCGTGCCACCACCCATGACCTGTCCTGCCTTCTCTGCTATATCCTCTACTTTTGCCCCTGGTAGGCATACTGTTATGTCATCTCCTCTATTTACAATTTTATCCACTTTCCTAATGATGGAGTCCCCCATAAATACCCGGGCTTTCCTCGCTTTCCCCTGTGATACTACATCGGCAAAGCTCCTTTCCTGTTGCACACTACTAGTATGCCCCCTTTCTCTCCTATCATCAACCTTTACTGTCTTACCACCTGGCAATCCCTCTCCACTCACCCGTTTACCTCTCTTTTGTTGCATTCTTTGCCTTCTGTCATCTTTCTTCTTCTTACCAGCTTTCTCCCTCACATTGCCACTGCTCTCCTTGTTCTCCTCGGTCATACCACCTCTGCTCTCCTCGGTCTCACCACCTCTGCTCTCCTCGGTCTCACCACCTCTGCTCTCATCATTCTCACCACCTCTGTTCACTTCTGTCTCACTCTGCTCTGTCATCATCAAAATCATACACCTTAGCTCAATCACCTGCTCCTGCAGACATTTCACTGTAGTACACCCCCTACACATGAAATGGAAATCATCCGCCTGCACCTCCGCCCACGAATTTACACACCCGGACTTTGCAAAGTCTATCCAGCTGTCGCAGCTAGAACATATCAAATTACATTTTGCCTTTACTTGGCGTTTGCACGGCGCCATGTTAGAAATTAAATTGGTATTTGTTTATAATCCGTTTATAATCAATTTATACTAGGTAGTCTTCACAAAGACTGTTTTTGTGTTGTAATACACACTTTATAGTATGTTACTTATGTCTTAATTAAATTTACAGCTACTGCCTTGCAACTTACTTTCTATGTAACAGCTGACTAACAAAACGTAATATCGCTTGCGCTATCGAAAGCAGCAGTACAGCTGTGATCTGCCATGTGCTGCACTAAACGCATATCTGGCTGTTTATGCAGAATAACAACGCAAGTCCAGTGTAGAGCGAAATAGGCCAAATAAATGACATTTAATTCAGTAATCATGTGCCAGCAATTATGCAAACAAACAAACAACACATCATCGCAGCAAGCATGTCAGCCCCCAAATGTTGTGTACATTTAACATCTACAATAAAACATATATTACGCCAGACTAGCAACAATGATAACTATACTATTTAATTGTCTCCGGCAGCCACCCACTACAAGTACTAAACCTATCACTACTGACTATCATTTGCCATTCACACTGTATCTGTGGGGGTTTCTCCGCCCACACCAATACAATACAGGAAAAAGCACTAATGCAAAACCTTGTGTACAATTCTAGGCCAGGGAAAAGCATCAAAGCATTAAGTGCATTCATTACGATCAGTGATTTACAATGATCCACCTCATTAAATTGCAGTACAAAACCTCCAGCCATACCTACCACAGGGTTACTTCATAACAGTAATTATACAGCCCCTACTTGCCTGACTGGTCTACCTCTGTTAAAGGGATGAGGGTGGGATAAAAAACATGCTCAGAAACTCCTGGTTAGCACATGTAACTGTTACGTGTTCAACAAAACTAGTCTAGAATTAACTCCAACAATTAGGAATGAGTAATAGTTAACAATCATAGTTGAGGTCTTGCAAAGATTCTACGTTGATCCACACAAATTATTGAGATCGAATAAGGCTGGATCTAGGCCATGTGGTTCTTTATGTAGTGGTTTGTATCACTCCACCCGTTTCTGTGCATGGGAGTAATTAGCTTAATAATCCTGCAACCATCGTATGCATATAAAACCAGCTGCACAGCTTCATATTGCTGGCTACGAGGCTATCCTGCTACTGACAACAATTGACAACTGCATAAGGTCACATTTCTTGCTCTGTTATCCAGCATAAAATCCATTATGCACCGCTAAATTCATGTATGCAGCATCTAGGTGTGTGTTTGTGCATATATATATATATATATATATATATATATATATATATATATATATATATATATATATATATATATATATAAATAGGTGAGATTATATCTAATTGGTTTAATGCAAATAAATTAACTTTAAGTAGTTCCAAATGCCCTTTTAGTATATTCGTACATAGCAAAAAAATTATGCTCAATTTGTACCAGAAAAAAATTTACGTAGACAAATTATATTCATCACACAACCATTGCAAGATATCTTGGTGTAATACTAGATGATAAGTTGTCATGGCAGGAACATATAAACAGTGTAAATAACATACACTATTTTTTTGTATTTAATAGCATTAGAATTATATTCATCACACAACCTGTGCAAGATATCTTGGTGTAATACTAGATGATAAATTGTCATAGTAGGAACATATAAACAGTGTAAATAACATACTATGAGACACTATTTTTATGCATTTAATAGCATTAAATGGTATTTATCTCCCCATTTAATGAACCAAATATAGTTCACTTAAATATACTCCAGAATAAAATATGGCATTAAAATTTATGGAGCAGCAAACAAAATCAGAGTAAAAGAGTTACAATTCACAAATCAGTTATATAGCCCTAAAACATTACATAATGAACTTCAGTTGCTAAAAGTGACAGATATATATATATATAAACTTGAAGTTAAAAAATTTATACATAACCTATGCAATGATCACTTACCATTAGTAATTAGCAAAAAGTTGATTGATGTTAGACAATCCCATTTATGTAGCACAAGACAAACCAGGAATTATTGATATCCCAGATTTAAAACCACTTATGGAGTCGCTGTGACAACCGTCATAGGACCACAAATATGGAATTCCCTACCAGAAGTACTCAAATGTAAATGCTCTCTAAAACATTTACTAAGAAAACGAAAAATCTATTCGTTCCTTATTGTTGGTAACTATGTTTCTTATATTTTGTTGCAAATAATGATTACTTAAACAAACACCAATATGCAATCACTGTAAATGGATGTATGTACGACGGGTCACTTGCTTGACAAGCAATTGCTTTTTCAAATGACCCACCCTTATTTTGTATATATATTGGGTAAATAAAGTATTATTATTATTGTTATATCTCAGCAACCAGGCAAGAAATCTTTACAAACTTTTCAACATATGCTTCTGGGGTGGAGAGTTCCAATTATGCAATTTTGCTCATCGGTTGGCATAATTGCATAGGTAAAAAATTAATGTGTAACTTGACCATGATGTCCATATATGGTACGCGTTATGTCATGCTGTCTAGCAAATGGCTGAGATAGTTCCCAATGCGATAAATTCACAGCCCATTTGTTGCCGGTAACTAATATATGCATAGAAATGTCTAAATTTTTACTGCGTTAAGCAGGGCTCATTACTGTCAAGACACCACTAACATTGACGTTTGAGAGTGTTTATTTATAAGTCATCTACCAGAACGATGTTAGCTGCTAGCAGGGTAGCAACATATTTAATCATTTTATTTAAATTTTTAGGATTGAAATTAAATAAAGTTATCAACACGTGTGAAAGATATACATTCTAAAAATCGGCTTTGTTCAAAATTGATAAATGTGACCAATTTCCAGACCAATGTGATGGCTTAGTTAGGATTAGTGTTTAGTTTAAATATATAGTTTAGGTTAGAGTTAGGGAATGCTAACCAGTTGTTTGAGTAAACTTTTTCAGTGAATAAACCTTGCCTGATATAGTGGACATTTTTCTATGAAAAAATCGTATCAGTAGTATTTGAGATGTAGCATTATATATAGATATTGAAATTTCAGGTAAAATCTGTTTATGTATAATGGTATACAGTGTAATATATACTGTGTTATGTATAATACTGTATCTTGGTATACATTACAGGAATCCTCTCACATTTTTTGCCCACATGCATTGTTGTTTGCCAAAAAAATTTTGTAACACTAATACATCAGGCAATTGATTTGAACAGTTAATTAATTAAATTACAGTTAACCCAGAAATAGAAATTCTCCAGTTAAATTAAATTAACCTCACACATTTCTCAGGTCAGTTAAATTAAATTAACCTATCAAATTCTTCAATGAAAATAACAATTAATTTTAAGTCAATTAACAACTAAATCATGTGTTGGTAAAAAAGTCTACACATTTAAAACAATTCTAAAATCACAAGACTTGTAACATAAAATTAATGTCTTTTATAACTTCGTTGGAAAGAGATTTGCTCATACAATATTAACATGCCAAGACATTTGTTCATGGGGCATTTAATCACATTTGAAAAGTTGTAGATACTTGTTAAAAAAAAGGAATTTTTCTGGAAGGATTGAAAAGTTGTCGCTGAAGATTTGCTGGCGTGGGGTTTCCTCATATATTTGCTGGCGTGGAGTTTCCTCCTATATTCAACCACCAAATTAACAAAACCGGGCAACTACATACATCAATTCTATGCACCAAGTTGTTATTTATGCAGTGTTTTATACTAAATCATTAGGTTTCCCCTTTACACACTAGCATTTAAATATGTATACACTATTTTGTGTGAAACACAAGATGGCAGAGCTGGGATAAAAAGTATTTAATGACAGTAGTTTTCACGTAACATATACACACGACAAGTCAATTGGCAACAGTTGTGGTACAATATAATAATAATGCATGTATACACAGTGAAACATAAACTGTCCATTAAGTTAGCAACACTAGAATGTTTGCTGATTGTGCCAGCATGCTGTTTGCTAATTGTCCCAACATGCGTTCTATTTTAGTTGTTATGTATCACTACAACTGGCATGCTTTTGATTTAAGTTGGCATTGTAAAAAAGATCCCAAACTGAAACTATATTACCGTTCTCTACGTCTCCCATTAACAGTTATTTATGTGGGACAATGCTACATGCTAATGTTGTTGACTCGGAATTGTGGCTAGTTTGCTGAAGACAAAAGTACAAGTCAGATGTATGTTTGTATACGAGCTTTTATAGTAAGCCAACTGATTATGTAAGAATACAATATGCATACATAATATAAAACGAAATCATCAAATCTAGGTAATTGAAAATTCACCAACTAACAGCAAAGGTGGGGGAACCGACCACACCCAGGTGGAGGACCCCACCATTCTACAAAAAAGGGTAAAAACCTATTACCTACCTACAAAAAAAGGGGAAAGCGTCAGTACCTGACCTCGCCCTAAAACCCCTGATGATGATTACGATAGCAATAATAAATCACTGTTTATTTAACTATAAAGTACAAATATTATGACAATAGATCCACACATCTTACAAGTATGCAGACATTATTTTTAACCTCCCATAACAGCCAGTCAGTAAAGCGACCCACTTAGAAATCGGAACTAAACAGGTGCCGATGGGGTAGGAGGGTGGGAAACAAATTTTTAGAAGAGAGTAAAATGTTTACCTTTGACTCTTGAAAATATTGAAAACGAGGCCGATCGTAGGATTGGATTAAATGGTCACATGTTTTAGTCAGCCTAGAGGGTTATTTAAAAATAGGAACCTGGCTGCATTGCACACATAAATGCCGTTTGATTTTCAATCAAAAGGTGTCTTTATGTGGGACAATGCTACTTGCTAATGTTATTGACTCGGAATCATGGCTAGCTTGCTGAAGACAAAAGTACAAGTCAGATGTATGTTTGTATACGAGCTTTTATAGTAAGCCAACTGATTATGTAAGAATACAATATGCATACATAATATAAAACGAAATCATCAAATCTAGGTAATTGAAAATTCACCAACTAACAGCAAAGGTGGGGGAACCGACCACACCAGGCCAATTCTGTAATGGCCAATTTCAGAATGGCTCCCCCCACCCTACGACAGTTATATGTACACATGAAACACAAACAAATTATAGATGTGCAGATCTAACGGCCCCATAGATCCACTATGCAGCAAGGTGCCAGCCCCATATGTTTACTTTAAACAGAGATTTGTAGAAGCCAAGATTAGCCATCAACTTATCACCCTACCAGAGGACATTCTGTTGTAGAGACCTTCCCTCCAATTCAAATATGCTTGAATGACCAGCAAACCCCAGTTGGCATAGTGTCTAAGACATTAGTGCTCTGTGATGTTCTCCCTCCCATTCACTCATGCCTGAATCTGATCTCTCTCAGGCTAGTGGCAGGAATAGTGTCTGCAGGCCTTCTGGGAATACCTGGATAACCTGAATGTGAAATATCCAGTAATATCAACTGTTAAATGAACACTTAACTGAGAGATAATTGGGAATTTGTCAATTAAATTAAATTAAATATTAACAACCCCTTTTGGCAAAGTTAATTAAAAAATAAAATTAAAATTTCCTTTCTGGAAAAGTAAATGTATGTAAGTTATGGTGCTCGGACAGTTGGTCACTGGACAGTTGGTCACCAGACAGTTGCTCACCAAGGAAATGAAAAAGCGGACAGTTGCTCACCGGACAGAATTTCATTTTAAAACGCAACATATGAGCTTCACAGAAAGTCCGTTTGGTGTCGCGGTAGAATTAAACATTATTGCTACGATATGGAAATGTGATTTAAGCGAATGTAATGGCTTCCCTAAACTGGTATAATGGCCTTGTGTGACCTGTCTGCCAATGGTAGGAATATCTTTGTTTGGATACTGGTGGCTGGCTGGCTGGTGGATTCAGCTGGCTCACCGGCTTCATTTGGGTGTAAAACTTTTAATCAGTGATATATATATTATATTGATCAAAATAAAAAACTACATTTCGCAGATGCTTTACGGCATTATGTCCTTGCGTGCCGAGAGGTTGCAGTGTACGAGCTTCACAAAAAGTCAGTAATGCATCACTTTGAAGGTACATATAGCCATCCTATTAAATACTAAAGGTAAAGGTATGTTCTTATATAATGCGGTATCCGGTCCATAGGACTGCTCAAAGCGCTTTACACTTCACCCCCTGGCAGACCTGTTCATTCCAAGGCCATCTCAACTTCTTTGGGAAGTATTCAGCCACGGTGCAATTGCTCTATTCGTTCACATATCCACCACTGTCTGTATTGCCAGGTACTCATTTATACAGCTGAGTGAAGTGTGGCAACGTGGGGTGATCAAACTTGCCAAAGGTTCGAAGCGACCGCAGTGGTAGGAATGGAACTACAACTTGTGGCTTTAGGCAATATAGATAATGATAATAAATATAGAAAATTATAATAAATCAAATTGGACCAAACATAAAGTTTACCCATTATATAATACTAAAATTAATTAACGACAGTTGTAGTAGCAACACCGATTACCAAACGGACTTTCTGTGAAGCTGACATTTGTGCATTTTTAAATGTTGATCGTCATTGAAATGGAAGTGTCCTTTTTTAAATTATGCCACAGGATGTACATATATATATATTTACCAAAAAAAATATATATGTAGATATATGAGGAGATATTTGGTGCCTCTTGGTGGTCGTTTTAATGGTAACAGAAATGGAAGGATCGTTGAATTAAGTTGTTTATACTATCACTGATTTGATTTACTTCATTTTGCAGGGGAAGGGAAATTACATTTTTACGTTAGTTCCATCAATAAACCCCGTTTCCACAATTCCTACTTATTCGTTTTTTGTACATCAAATAACATGAACACAGGGTGAGTAACTGTCCGCTTTTTCATTTCGTTGGTGAGCAACTGACCGGTGAGCATTTGTCCGGTGAGCAACTGTCTGGGATTAGTAAATTATACATTAAAACTACCATCTTAAAGAAATAGTTGTATGCCATATGTGATATGTCAGTGATGATGTATGTTAACATTGTAGTCGTATGTACATTATGTTGGGTCCTCTTTATCTCTAGAGTCCAGGGTGAGGCTTGCATCTATACCAGTCATCGATTCTTTGGGTCTAAATAAACATGTATTATATTGTAGCGTCTTAGAAATAGATGTAGACCTGTTTTTTGATTGGCAACAAATGTTTTTCAGCCATAATCGTGGTAGGAAACAACAACACACTGCAGGATAACCTTGTGACGCTGTCAGTGTTCCCCAGCACGTACCAGGACCGATACGAGGAGTATACACTGGACTGGATGGCCAGCATCGAGATCCAGGAAGCAACAAACACAAGCTTAGTCGGCAATGTGGTGGCTGGCTCGGAACGCGCCGCCTACAGGCTTAACGGTGAATCATGTACAGGGGGTGAACCAACATGGGTCAATAACACGGCACACTCAACGGTTCTGGGGTTGACGATGTGGCAGTCAGACTGCTTGAGGAGCGAGCTCTGTTCCCGCTTCAATGGGTTCTATGTCTACAAGTCATTCAGCTACGGCTTCTACTCAAACTGCATATGCAGCATCGTCATTCAGAACTCAACGTTTGTCGACAATGGCATGTCCATCTTCCCATACGTCTTAGGGCCTGATGCCCGAGTGCACGGGTTGACACGCAGTTTTCTCAAGGTCTATGACAGTTTATTTGTTGGTGCTAGTGATTCTTACAACTGCACAACAGACATCATGAGAGCAGAAGACCACGCAAACATCAGGTTGTCAAAGACAGCCATATCATGGGCATTCAAACGTAATTATGGACGCATTGCCCTTGGCTGGCCCATGTTTGCTTCTGGAGACAACCTTGCACCGAAACATCCACTGAATGACCCTCACACGCCGCCAGCCCTCTACGGAAACATCATTATTAAAGGTAATCCCTACTATGAGGCTTTCTCCAATCTGTTGTTTCTGCTTGTGCAAGTAATGTTACCAAGTAAACATGATTTGATGATAAAATGTAAAATGTTTACTAACGACACCCCACAACCGTAATTATTATTAATGGACAGTAATATTATATTATTTATTCTTAACTTATATAATATATTGTATGTACATCTGTATATACAGAGGAGAGCAGATAAAATTATTCCAGAACTGAGAGACCTAAGTTATGAAGAATGTAGTTTAACAACTCTAGAGACAAGGAGGTTAAGAGGAGATCAAATTGAAGTTTTTAAGATATTGAATGGGTATAAAAATGTTGATAGAAATATGTTTTTCTCACTCAAGAAAGATAGTGGAACTGTAGGACATTAGGTAACATTACTAAAGGATCAGTGTAGATTGGATATCGGGAAGTATTCGTTCTTACAGAGGACAATAAATGAATGGAACAAATTATCTACAGATTATGTAACTGCTAGCAGTGTGAATATGTTTAAAAACAGGAGGGCGGGTTACACATAGATTTAAAATGTTGGACTCTCAATAAGCCAATGGCTTCCTTGTCCACTTGCCATCTGGGCCTTTGGCTTAGATGGCAATCTTGTTGTTAAATCTTGTTAAATATACATTATGCTACTAGTCTATTAATGTTTGCATTTGAGCAATATTTAGTCAATCTGATTTGAAATACTTTCATATTTGTCATTTTGTAAACATCTCAAAGGTTGGAGATTAACACAGGTGTTTGTTGACAAGAAATTAACAGTATGTAACTTTGTTATGTTAACTTAAGAATTATCTTTCAGGTGTGACATTTGCCCACTTCAAGACAACTTGTGGCATGACTGATCGCATCTTTGTGACAAACCCAATTGGTCCTGATGCTGAACACCCGATCTACTTGAGTCGCATTCAACTGGTCGATGTTGAAGATAAGAGCAAGGTCTATGCGCACCACCCACAGCTCTCGTAAGTTCTATTCACCTGGTGGCGCCACCACTGAACAAATTGTTTAGTTTAAAGATACACTGTCGGCCTGCTTCTGGGGTTTTCCTAGTATACCTGTTCTAGATCGTTACTGAAATGCTAGCTCATATTCATAAGTGACCTAATTATTGCAATCCCAGCATGCCTTAGTAGTGGCAGTCAAACTACATGTAACAACTATTTGATTGAAATGACATTTATATCGGCACTACTAAGACTTGTTCCTAAATTATAATTGTCTGGTAGAACCAGCCTCATCCCATCACAAAGATATCTGATCAATTTCTTTGTCCTCAGCCGGGTTCTATTTGGATATGCAAATTTGCTGCTTAATTTGTTACTTTTAAAATTCCCACTTTCCTTTCCAATTTTGAGTCCTCTTAATACCAATGTTTTTTTATACGTCGAACCTTGGTGGATACATTAGAAAATATCTGTATCTTAAAATCAAATCACTGCTTTGCGTTGCCATCAAACTCAATGCAGTATGGTGCAATTCATTGTTCAGTGGCCATATCTGCATCGTAGAAATATGGTGTGAGAATTATAAGAGGAATCCAGTCATTAGAGGGTGTTTTTCATATAAGTAGTGTAGTTTGTGCTCCGTAAATTTAAGAGAGGAATATATGCATTGCATTGTTGCATTTCTGTTGTTGCTATTTTATATCTACTTCGCTGCTTAAAGGTGTTAATCGGGGCAGTGAACCAGCTGGTGTGCTGGGGTTAATCAGAGTCACCAGATGTTATGCAAGAATTACGCGCTGTCAAGACAACAGGCTAAGATTAGGTGGCTTAAAAGGTCAAGAGTGACCACAAAGGTGCCTACAGTAACAGACGAGTGCACTACATTAATTAGGAGTGAATTTTTGGGGTGTTTGCCAGGTCCACTCAAATCAGTTACTATATATACCCAGACACGTTTGTCAACAGTTATTGTCTCACGGGGTGACTTAGAACCCTGGACAAGAGAAGGTGTCGTCCGCCTAAACAAAGACACATAGGTTAAGAAGACATGTATATCACGAGATGTGAAACAGAGAGATTTTTCTAGGAAGCGCAACGTTTCCATCCGAAGTTTGGACAGACTTTCAAAAGTGTCAGTGTGCATGAAGGAAACGTGACAGACTTTCGGAGGAGTGTGAGAAAGCCACTTTCCCTGAGAGACATCTAAGTGAATGTCAACAGGGGTTCAGCGTACGAGCGAGCCACGCCAGCAACGTTGTGCTGAGAGACAATACCAGGCTGGTATCTATGAGACAGTGTAGACAGGCACATCGTCTGCCATAACATAGCGACACAGGATCCTCTCCTGAGACTTGTCATGAAGATCAGGGGATGATCTGCAAGGGTCGGCTTGTCGAAACAAAGGCCTCCATTGTCCGAGGCATCAATACCGATGAACATCATTGGAGCAAATGTAACTGCACCAATATACTGTGGGATGAATATCACCTGGCGTGGATCATTGGAGATAGGTATGACACCATTGCTGCTGGACATGATAGGGCCTCGCCAATGTCTGACGTGCTGAGAATCCTCCTAAGACATGCTGGTTGAACATGTGCTCAAATGGCACAGTGACTGGTGTGGTGAATATTTGACATCTATAAGAAAGGGTGTGTTTTTGCTCAGTGACCTTAACAAAATGAACACTATGAACATTTAAATAAACTTTTGGTAGTTCTTTGTTTATCTATGGTTTGTTTGTCATTTATCCTACAGTGATAATCAGGATTGTGTTGTAATGAGTTATTGCGAAACTGGGTAATTTGTGGTTCCATGATTGGGGTAAACTAGATTACTAGTGTTGTTACCAGGAATTACCCTGGATTGGTTGATGCTAGAGTTATGTTTTAGTATATTAAATTATCCTAGATTGGTTGATGCTAGAGTTATGTTTTAGTATATTAAATTATCCTAGATTGGTCGATGCTAGAGTTATGTTTTAGTATATTAAATTATCCTAGATTGTTTGATGCTAGAGTTATGTTTTAGTATATTAAATTATCCTAGATTGGTCAATGCTAGAGTTATGTTTTAGTATATTAAATTATCCTAGATTGTTTGATGCTAGAGTTATGTTTTAGTATATTAAATTATCCTAGATTGGTCGATGCTAGAGTTATGTTTTAGTATATTAAATTATCCTAGATTGGTTGATGTTAGAGTTATGTTTTAGTATGTTAAATTATCCTAGATTGGTTGATGCTAGAGTTATGTTTTAGTATATTAAATTATCCTAGATTGGTCGATGCTAGAGTTATGTTTTAGTATATTAAATTATCCTAGATTGTTTGATGCTAGAGTTATGTTTTAGTATATTAAATTATCCTAGATTGGTCGATGCTAGAGTTATGTTTTAGTATATTAAATTATCCTAGATTGGTCGATGCTAGAGTTATGTTTTAGTATGTTAAATTATCCTAGATTGGTTGATGCTAGAGTTATGTTTTAGTATATTAAACTCTTCAGTATTGTTTGCCTAACTTTGTTGCTGAGTTCATTCATGCACATGTTATTTCACAAACATTGATTATAAAGTCGCAGCCTCCCTTGTGCGCACCAGTTGCAGCTTAATGTAAAAAGTTAGGGAAAGTGGAACATTTGCCAACAACTTTTCTGGTCGTTGGCCAGAAAAATGACTATCCCAGATTAAGTCAAGAGAAATACTAGAGAAGAATTTCATTTCAAAGTTGTTAAGAATATAAACATTTGTCCACCAGTAGTGAAGATACAATACACCAGTGGTCCATATCCGTAGTGATCCGTCAGGAGTTCTGGTGTGGGAGCATGTGTGCCTTCAACTTGTTTCCATCTTCAGTGGTATGTCCAGGGTTATAAAGGTCACTTTGCAACTAAACACTGTGAGTTAGTACAGTTAGGCTTCACCTGACAAGATACACATCCTTTCTGTTTACTTGTCTTATCTGTCACCACTGCAGGTTTGTGACAGCAGACAAGTGTGTAGACATGAGTTGTGACGCCAAGAAGAAACTACTCATCAAGGACTTTGATGGGTCATTCTTTGGCACGTCATCAAGCTACATTCCTGAGTCAGAGTATGAATACAACGGTGACCCCCGACACGGTGTTGGTGACTACCGTATACCCAAGGCAATGCAGACTTTCCCTGGCAATGGCTCAAGAATCCCAATTGCTGAAGTCCTCACACATCCAGGTCAGTTGATACATAAATACTGTACTTTCCTTACATTGGTAGCCAGCAGCAAAGTTTTAACTCTGACCCAAACCAGGGTGTGTAAGTGTCTTGTTTTATGTTGGAATTCTTTCAACTCTTGTTGAATGCAAGTAACACCGTGTTACAGGCATCAAGCGGCCAGGCTGTGTCCACAAACCTGATTGGCCAGGCTACCTGTGTCCACTGTCCACAATTGACCACCAGATGTTGATCGTTGAGAGTATGGACTTTGACAACATGGACCGACGTGTCTCTCCAGTGGCTGTGAGAGCAGACGGCTACCTGGACCTCATCAATGGACCTCACGACACGGGCACGTGTGGGGGATACACGTGTCGCAAGCGCATGCAAACATTCTACACAATAGTCGCAGCCGGTGTGTAGATGAGTTCTATATCCCACTGTGTGGATAGTTATCTAGTCCTAATAATTAATTTGGGTAGAGTATTTCTGTGATTTACCTAACTTCACTTATCTAGTCCTAATAGTTCTTTGGGTAGGGTAATGTTACGATTGACTTAACTTTATCCCATCCTAATATGCTATGATTGACCTAACTTTATCCCACTGTAGGGGGGAGGCGGTGGGTTGGCGTAGCATTTAGAACATCAGACTGGCAGTCGAGAGAACCTGGGTTTGAATCCTCTTGCTATAATTTCAAAGCTTTGGCAGTTTCTTTCATCCAACGTTGCCATAGTTCATCAGTTGCATAAATAAGTACCTGGCTATAGAAAGAGGTGGATATGTGAATAAAGAGTCTTCACGCAATAATTGCAGCATGGCTGAATGCTTCCCAGTGAAGTCGAGTGTAAAGCGCTTTGAAGGACTCTATACGAGAACATACCTTTTTTGTATGGATAGTTATCTAGTCCTAAAGGTTCATTGGGTAGAATATTCCTACAGTTCACTTAGCTACAGAAGGTATATATCATTCTAACTAGTCTTTGTTTTTTCTAAAGTCATTTACTTATGGGTGATTTATGAAATTAGAACAACATTTTCTGTCCAGTGAATTGCTCAGTCCACTCCATGTAACAGACGTATTTGTGCATTGAAGAATTAATTACACAGTTGCTATGCCACAGTAATGTTACTCATTTTCTAAGGCATTTTCTAAGTTTTTATCTTCCTAATAATGAAATGGATCACCAGTTTCTTTACCAAAAGGACACAAGTGAATCTGTGCAACACAGGATCCAGCTGGCACCACATCCACGTGTTCAATGATAAATTGTCCTCATGATAAATGACTTACAAACAGCATGTGATTTTTGCCAAACCCACAGGAAACAACTGATGTTGCACACAGATGGACAACCCAAAATGACCTGCAAATCAATGAAACTAAAATAAATTTTCTAAAACAAGGAAAAATTTCCCATCCACACTGATATGAGCAATTGAATCCCCCTTATAAGCCCTATATCAAGGCATTATGGCACAGGTGCAGTTGGTTACCCTGAGAGGCGTCTACAGTTATGTGAACACTTTTTTAAAGGGAAACAAAAGTCATGAGTTTGGGCCTATGCACCTATAATATTTACCAAGACATACCCATTTGCAACTACAATTAAGACTATCACGCCAGTGGTTTACTAGGAAAATCTTGTTGAACACACAGCATCTTAATTTCATGGGCTGGGCTGATAATGATTGCATTAGTCTTGCTATTTGCTCGCCAAATGAAGATATATTTGTATGTACCTATTCCTATACTTGCCAATAGGATGCGGATCGGCTGTTTGCATCCAAACTGAACTTATGTAACATATCTTGGCCTTTGCTCACTGACAAAATAGGACATTTGTTTGAGACTGCATTGGTTCTGTGTAGGCTGGCTTCATTTAATAATAATGCAGGTTACCTCATTTTTATAGAACTGTGCATTAGTGCAGGCTACCTCATTTTCATATAACTAGCGTTGCGCTTATCGATCTCACTGGTTAACTTGTCAGTTCTCAGTCAACTGGAGAAATTACCAGAATCTCCCATGCATTCTGAGTAATAAATAACCTCTCGTATGACATTCTTGTTTTTAGTTGCACACGATTAGTTTTTATTATCTCTTTTAAGGTGCATAGTCCTAAACCCATGACTCTATTGGTATAACTGAATCATGGGCCAACACAGATATATCAGATGCTGAATTAGGACTGACAGGATACGTAATGTTTAGGAGAGATCGAATAGTAAGAAGGGGCGGTGGAGTTATTTTATATGTTAAAGAATCTATTCAGGCTTATGAAATAAAACAAGAAAGGGAAGCAGATTGCGATGAAGCTGTTTGGTGCAGAATTGTTTCAGGAAATTCAAAATTAACTGTTGGATTAGTTTACCGAAGTCCAAACATAAACGAAGAGGACAACACAAAAATAAAAACGCTGTAAAGGAAGTTAGTAAAGGGGATTGTATCATAATGGGAGATTTCAACCATGGACACATACAATGGAATTCTCTAGAGAGCACAGGGATTGAGGACCAACAATTTCTATTTTTAATCCAGGATAGCTTTCTTACTCAGCATGTGCTAGAACCAACCAGGGGAGAAAATGTATTAGATATAGTTTTGTCACCACAAAAAGAATTAGTGGACAATGTAAAAATACTTGAACCATTGGGTAACAGTGACCATAATCAAATACATTTTGACATCGATGTAAAATCAGAAAGTAAAAATAAGAAAACGTACAAGAGAAACTTCCACAAAGGTAACTACAAAGATATGAGAAAATACTTAGCAAAGCTAGATTGGAATAACATGCTGATGAATAAGACCGCAATTGAATGTTGGAATATTCTAAAAAATTAAATTGAGAGTATCATCGATAAATTTGTTCCCTTCCAAAAAAAAGGAAAACGGTGTAGAAAGAAACACTTGTCAAAAGAAGCTATTAGAAAAATAGTGTTAAAACAAACTATGTGTAGGGTTTATAGGTGTACCAGAAAGGAAGAAGACTGCAAATTACAAAGAGGCACTTAATGCAGCTACAACTGAAATCAGACAATCTAAAAGAAGCTATGAGCAAAAACTTGCATGTAACATAAAACATGACAGCAAGAGTTTTTATGCATATGTCAGGAGTAAACAAAACGTACAAGACAAGGTTGGACCTCTAGAAGACAGTGCTGGAAATATAGTATCACAGGGGTTTTTAATGGCAGAAGACCTAAATGGTTACTTCAGTTCAGTGTTTACCAAAGAAGATATTAGTTCATTACCAGTTGCTGATGCTAAATTTCAGGAGGCTAAATCTGACTATTTAGGTCCGTTAGTTGTAACTCCAGAATTGGTAGCTAAGAAAATAAAGGCAATGAAGGATAACAAATCACCGGGAGTGGATGGGATTCCTCCAAAATTACTAATGGAAACATTAGAACAAATCAGTATACCACTTGCTAGAGTATTCAACTTGTCATTAAAAGAGGGAGTTGTTCCGTTTGAATGGAAAGAAGCAAACATCATACCATTATTTAAAAAGGGTTCGAGAAATAAGTCAGAAAATTACAGACCAGTGAGTTTAACGTTAGTGATTTGTAAATTATTAGAAAGGTTAATTAAAGACCATATGGTGGACTTCCTCGTTAAGCATAAATTATTAAATTCATCTCAACATGGATTCCTTAAAGCGAGGTCATGCTTAACAAATATGTTATGTTTTTTGGAAGAAATCACTAAGTGGATAGATGTGGGATCGCCAGTAGATATCATCTACTTAGATTTTCAGAAAGCTTTTGACAAAGTGCCACATCAAAGATTACTACTTAAATTAAAAGCCCATGGTATCGGGGATAGCATAACTGACTGGATAGAACAATGGCTGACTGACAGAAGACAACGAGTTGTAGTAGATGGAGAAGTTTCAAATTGGAAATCGGTTTTGAGTGGGGTACCTCAAGGATCAGTATTAGGACCTATATTATTCTTAATATATATCAATGACTTGCGGATGACACAAAACTGTTTAGAAAGGTTAATACTGATGGTGATAAACAACATTTACAAAACGATCTAGACAGATTAGTGAAATGGTCTGAGAAATGGCAGATGCTGTTCAATTTTGGGAAATGTAAATGCCTACATACAGGACATGGGAACTTGAATGTAAACTATAAAATGGGAGATACTGTTCTTGGTACTAATGTAAAAGAAAAGGACTTAGGAGTTACAATAAGCGCTGATATGAAAGTTTCAGAGCAGTGTGGCATTGCAGCTTCAAAGGGTAATAAAATTCTTGGATTGATTAGAAGAAACATAATATACAAGGGAAAAAAGTTAATTATACCTCTTTATAAAGCAATAGTTAGACCTCATTTAGAATACTGTATACAAGCATGGAGACCATATCGTAAGAAGGATATAGATACACTTGAACGCATACAAAGGAGAGCAACTAAAATGATTCCAGAACTTAGAGACCTTAGTTATGAAGAACGCCTGAAAGAATGTGGTTAAACAACTCTAGAGACAAGGAGGTTAAGAGGAGATCAGATTGAAGTGTTTAAGATATTGAATGGGTATGAAAATATTGATAGAAATATGTTTTT
The DNA here is from genome assembly GCA_033239005.1 of Lamellibrachia satsuma. Lineage (NCBI taxonomy): Eukaryota > Metazoa > Annelida > Polychaeta > Sabellida > Siboglinidae > Lamellibrachia > Lamellibrachia satsuma. The sequence goes on along the minus strand of BSQZ01000002.1, from coordinate 14,778,076 downwards.
CTCACTCAAGAAGGATAGCAGAACTAGAGGACATGAGGTAAAATTAGTAAAGGATCAATGTAGATTGGACATCAGGAAGCACTCTTTCTCACAGAGGACAATAAATGAATGGAACAAATTGTCTACAGATTGTGTAACTGCTAGCAGTGTGAATGTTTAAAAATAAGGTTGACACATATCTCAGGAGGGCGGGTTATAAGTAGATGAACATTGTTGGACACTCGATAAGCCAATGGCTTCCTTGTCCACTTGCCATCTGGGCCTTTGGCTTGGATGGCAAATCTTGTTAAATCTTTAGTTTCAAAATGAGGCACCGCATAAACTGTACAAATTGCATATAGTATGCCATGTTGTACCTGTTACCCCTTAGTCAAAGTAAAGACAAACAGGGCAGTAAACTGTTTTATTAACTGGTACCTGTTTAACCAGCAGCAGTTATTCTTTCATGTGTATGTGCTCAACATTAATTTATAATGTAGATAATACTATATTTAGTCATTATTAATTTTGATAACTGTTTTTTGGAATTTTAGCAAATGCATATTTTGTACCTGTACTTTTATTCAATTGTGTGATTGCAAAATAAATAACTAATAATATTTATAATAATTCCACCTCGTGGTGTATTGGTAATCTCACAAGGAGAGGTCTGTGTTCAACAGAACATTGCTAGTAAAACTGTCAGTGATAAAGGTTAACAGTTGCCTGAAAAGATTTTAAAATCAGTTGATTTAAACGGCTGGTGGAATATTGACAGAGAGGGTGGGTGACTGTGTTCCAGGCAGCAACTATGACTTGTACTTCACTGGCACGGCCCCACAGCACCTGAGACTTCACTACTTCCTCGCTGCCGACACAACCAAACCCGTCCGCCTCGCCATCTACTTTGGCCTGCAGCAGCGTTACGACGTCTACCACGAAGGCACCTTCCTCCAGCCACGCAACGCCGAAGTTGACAACAATAACAAGGTCACCTACAAGAGTCCAAAGACAGACGGAGAGTTCCTGCCAACTGAAGCATCACCTGCTGGTGTTAACTTCTTTGACATCGACACAAAGACGCTGTATGTGCAGGTTAAAGGACCAGGATTGATTGACATTAAGATGAGGCCTGTTGTTATTCTTGCATTCGGCATTCCCGCGATCTCAGAAGATGATTTCTTTGAGAAGAATCTGCTCCAGAATCTGATCATCTTCCTGAAGGTGGATCCAGCAAAGGTGAGGATTGCTGGAGTCCGGAGAATTGGTCAAAACAAACGTCGGAAGAGAGCCACAGGCAGTCTCGAAGTCATCATTGAAATAGGTATGTTGGTGTTTAATTATAAAATGGCAGGTCACACGGTGTCATGTGTATGGTGCCAGACAAAACATCCAACAACAGCCTCACTATCACTGTTCTGTAGTGTGGTCCACCAAAAACTTGACTGTCACTGTTCTGTAGTGCAGCCCACCAACAGTCTGACTGTCACTGTTCTGTAGTGTAGTCCACCAACAGCCTGACTGTTACTGTTCTGTAGTGTAGTCCACCAACAGCCTGACTGTCACTGTTCTGTAGTGTGGTCCACCAACAACCTGACTGTCACTGTTCTGTAGTATGGTCCACTAACAACCTGACTGTCACTGTTGTGTAGTATGGTCCACCAACAACCTGACTGTCACTGTTCTGTAGTATGGTTCACCAACAGCCTGACTGTCACTGTTCTGTAGTATGGTCCACCAACAGCCTGACTGTCACTGTTCTGTAGTGTGGTCCACCAACAGCCTGACTATCACTGTTCTGTAGTGTTGTCCACCAACAACCTGACTGTCACTGTTCTGCAGTGTAGTCCACCAACAGCCCGACTGTCACTGTTCTGTAGTGTAGTCCACCAACAACCTGACTGTCACTGTTCTGCAGTGTAGTCCACCAACAGCCCGACTGTCACTGTTCTGCAGTGTAGTCCACCAACAACCTGACTGTCACTGTTCTGCAGTGTAGTCCACCAACAACCCGACTGTCACTGTTCTGCAGTGTAGTCCACCAACAACCCGACTGCCACTGTTCTGCAGTGTAGTCCACCAACAACCCGACTGTCACTGTTCTGCAGTGTAGTCCACCAACAACCCGACTGCCACTGTTCTGCAGTGTAGTCCACCAACAACCCGACTGTCACTGTTCTGCAGTGTGGTCCACCAACAACCCGACTGCCACTGTTCTGCAGTGTGGTCCACCAAAAGCCTGTCTGTCACTGTTCTGCAGTGTGGTCCACCAACAGCCTGACTGTCACTGTTCTGTAGTGTGGTCCACCGACAGCCTGACTGTCACTGTTCTGTAGTGTGGTCCACCAACAACCTGGCTGTCACTGTTCTGTAGTGTGGTCCACCGACAGCCTGACTGTCACTGTTCTGTAGTGTGGTCCACCAACAACCTGGCTGTCACTGTTCTGTAGTGTGGTCCACCGACAGCCTGGCTGTCACTGTTCTGTAGTGTGGTCCACCAACAGACTGACTGTCACTGTTCTGTAGTGTGGTCCACCGACAGCCTGACTGTCACTGTTCTGTAGTGTAGTCCACCAACAGCCTGACTGTCACTGTTCTGTAGTGTAGTCCACCAACAGCCTGACTGTCACTGTTCTGTAGTGTAGTCCACCAACAGCCTGACTGTCACTGTTCTGTAGTGTAGTCCACCAACAGCCTGACTGTCACTGTTCTGTAGTGTAGTCCACCAACAGCCTGACTGTCACTGTTCTGTAGTGTAGTCCACCAACAGCCTGACTGTCACTGTTCTGTAGTGTAGTCCACCAACAGCCTGACTGTCACTGTTCTGTAGTGTAGTCCACCAACAGCCTGACTGTCACTGTTCTGTAGTGTAGTCCACCAACAGCCTGACTGTCACTGTTCTGTAGTGTAGTCCACCAACAGCCTGACTGTCACTGTTCTGTAGTGTAGTCCACCAACAGCCTGACTGTCACTGTTCTGTAGTGTAGTCCACCAACAACCTGACTGTCACTGTTCTGTAGTGTAGTCCACCAACAGCCTGACTGTCACTGTTCTGTAGTGTAGTCCACCAACAACCTGACTGTCACTGTTCTGTAGTGTAGTCCACCAACAACCTGACTGTCACTGTTCTGTAGTGTAGTCCACCAACAACCTGACTGTCACTGTTCTGTAGTGTAGTCCACCAACAACCTGACTGCCACTGTTCTGTAGTGTAGTCCACCAACAGCCTGACTGTCACTGTTCTGTAGTGTAGTCCACCAACAACCTGACTGTCACTGTTCTGTAGTGTAGTCCACCAACAGCCTGACTGTCACTGTTCTGTAGTGTAGTCCACCAACAACCTGACTGTCACTGTTCTGTAGTGTAGTCCACCAACAGCCTGACTGTCACTGTTCTGTAGTGTAGTCCACCAACAGCCTGACTGTCACTGTTCTGTAGTGTAGTCCACCAACAGCCTGACTGTCACTGTTCTGTAGTGTAGTCCACCAACAGCCTGACTGTCACTGTTCTGTAGTGTAGTCCACCAACAACCTGACTGTCACTGTTCTGTAGTTTAGTCCACCAACAGCCTGACTGTCACTGTTCTGTAGTGTAGTCTACCAACAGCCTGATTGTCACTGTTCCAACATCTCTGTGCAGGTAATGAACCAAATGCCAATGATACACTGGACCAAAGCAATGAACCAGTTTCCAGCCCACTGGACCACAGCGCCCTAGAAACTGTATCAGCCACACTGAAGGGTGGATTCCAGACAGGGGCACTTGAAGAAGCCCTTGGGGTGGAGATGACTGCGGTGGAAATCTCTGCACCAGTGCCACCTGTAAATGACAGTTCATGGAGTGAGTTTCTGGAGACAGCTGCTAACAGCAGTGGAAGCAATGAGGAACTGCGTAAGCCAACACAAATCGTAGCTGAATGGAACAAGACACAGCAACAAGAGGGAGCCACCTTCCCTACAGAAATACACATAAAATTCCTCGATGAACAGGTATGTCCTGGTCTCTATAATATCTGTAGACATTGGGCATTGGTGTTCTCATTTCTATGCTGTTATTTTATAAAGAATTTTATATTGGTGCAGTAATTGAAGCAGTAGATTTAGAATAAGTTTGCTTTGTTAGTTTATCTATCCACCTGCATCCTGCTCTCTTCCTGTAGTTACGTTCTCAGCAACAACATCACAAAATATAATACTACATCCACTATGTAGACAGAAGAGCTCTACATTAATAGTCGAATTGAACACGTGAAATGGTCTGTGTTGTTTAACGTTACACAAGATAAATATATAAACAATATGCATACATTGTATTGCTAGCAGACTTAATTATAGTTTCTGTATCAGTGTACATGTGTGCTCACAGGACAAAGTAGTGGAAGACATGATCACAGGAGATGGCCCGTGGCAGGTCAAGGCCACACTGACCAAGGCAGCAGATCAGAAGGTCACATTGCTGGGCAGAATCACTGTGGATGTTGTCAAGGGCATTGCAACCTTTGACACTCTCGCCATCTCACATATCGGCACCTATGACATTGTGTTCCAAGTCGTCCGACCTGACAGGTTCAACATCACTGTCACCTTGACACAGATTGAGGTGGTGAAGAGAGAGATGACAGTAGAGATGACACCACTGACAGCAACTGTTGACATTCCATTCAGTCTCAGTGTCACTGTGAAGGACATCATTGGTGGGAAGACTGTCAGAAACCTTGACTGGCAGGTGAGTTGACAAGTCTATGTCATAACAAACACACTGGGAACTGCCCAGCCGTGTAGTCCATTGCTTAAAGCTTTATTACTTTGAAACATATCTCCCATTCTTACACATTGTAGTGGGATTAATGATCGATGGTCATTCAATATTTGCCACTGAAATTATGAAAGTTGGAACAATCCCATGCCCGCTTTTAGCCAGTTAGTCTGGAACAAACATGCAATGATTCAGTTGCTGTAAATGCTGAATTATTTCATCAACATGAATTGAAACGTTCATTTTAATTTTTTGGAATATGTGAAAAAAACATAAAGGCACAATTGATGTTCTTTATCTGATTACTCAGAAACGTTTGTAAATGTGCATCACTGTTAGATTTGTCTTAGAGTCTTAATATATCAACTATTTTACTGAGCCAGCAATAATGATACCGCTGTGGGTGTCAGGATGATCCAGCCAGCAACAGATAAGTCATGCACGAATCTGTCACTGCGAATGTTATCCTTGGCCATTTAGTGCCTAGACTTAAAACATGTCTAAAAATGTTGCCTGAGTGAAAATCTTTAATTAGAATTTGATGAGACATAGCAATTTATATTTTGTAGTAATGAAGCAATGAGACTATTAAAGGAAGTGTTTGCAACACAGTTGACAAGATTTAAGAGAGTAATATAAAAAAGTGAAAAATAAAAATATAAATAATGTATGTAATGTATGTATTAGTTTGGGTTTAATTTGGCAGCCTCTGGTGTGTGGTTTAACAACACACTAGGTTTTAAAAATACAACAGAATGAAGTCAGAGATCCTACATCAATGATCAGTAGAGATCAGGAGTTGACATCCCAGTAATATGTAACCCTTAATTAATACAACAACCACACTGCATAATTAGTCACAGAAGTAGAGTGTTTGGAATATGTAAGTGAGAACACTGTGATCTGAGTAATTTGAAGTTTGATTTAATAAAGTTTCCATAATGATTCTTCAACAGGGTGAAACATGGAACTGCACACTGCTGACAGACCCTGTCATCACACCCGGCACATTGACAGCTGACAAGTCAACTGTGGAAGTAGATGTTGCTACGGGCGTGGCCAGACTCACACATGTCGTCATCGATGCTCTTGGCTCATACGCCATCAAGGTGCTCATCAAGTCATCAGCTGGATCTTACTCCATCATGAAACGTGCTGTGCTGCGTGTGACCGTGTCTCAGTTGAAGGTGGTGGTCAAGAAATCCATCCAGCTGAAGTTTGCTGCCGACTTTGAACTTATCAGAGACAGGCAGCAGCAAGAGTTGTTCCAAGCAGCTCTAAAGATCCACTTCTACAAAATCTATCGCACCAACCAAGTGATCTTCTCCAACTTCAAGTTCTGGGAAGGTGCGTGGCTTGGAGGGACAGTATTTCTTGTCTTTTGTTCTTTGTCTTCTTGTGTTCTCAGTCTTTGTATCCTCCTTAACTAGTTACAGTTTAACTTTCACAGTTGTGTTGCTGGCTTCTGTTAATGTGTGTCCAAATGTAACGTCACACGCCATGAAATATTGTGTATGCCTATTATGCATAAATGTAAAGAAATGTGGAATATCAGTGTAAATGCTACATACTATGACCACACAAATATGATTTGTGAATTAGTGGTAATGAAAGATTGCAACAGTGACGCTGTCTTAAACAAGGAAGAATGTAATGATTTTATATCTCAGCACAATATAATTTGTTTTCTCACTGCTGTTTCTTATATGGAACTTTATAATTTGTTTAATATGTACGTTTGTGAACGTTGAGTCCAAACAAAGATGGGAATAATAATAACAATAGTGTAGTGTTTCCAGTGGGGTTTGCTATGCAAGTTTTTATCCAACTGACTTGAATTCGCAGTTATATTTGCAACATGTTGACACCTACATTGTTTCAAGTTTTGAAATTTAATTATTAATTAAAGTCTGTTTTGTCAGGCAGATCATGCATGATTTTGTCACTAGTGATAATAATGCTGAAGGCTGTCACCAGCATTTGTAGTCTGTTGTCACCGTGTTATTTCAGGCAGCATTGCAACATCGTTTGATGCAGCAAGCTCGACAAACACCGCCTTAGATGGCATGTTGGATGCTATTGCCAATGACGTGAAAGACCAGAAAACCATCTCATTTGATGGAAACAACTACCAGTTTGAGAAGAGTATGTTGGTTGACAACAAGTCACGTAACAATGTGGAGGAGGCGGTAAGTGATATTGATGTTGAGACTCCTGCACTATTAAAAACAGTGGAAGTCATAGCAAGTCATAGCACTGTGTTTGGTCAGGATAACTGGGTATGTTTTTGTTCAATTGTGACTTATTACAACTGTTGTGTCAAGCCCTGAACTGCACAGTTCTTCAGGAAGGGTGAACAGTGAGGAGAATCCTTTTCTCTTGTTGCTGTGTTATCGGCTGTCATGTACTGTCAATGCATCATGAAGACCATGTGGGTTTTCTCTCTTAGTATTGTATGTAGATTTCATTTAACATTTATTCTGTTCCTATTCTGTTGACATTTAGTTTGTTCGTTTTGATTCTGTTCACAAATTATCATGTTTCTAGTCTAATTAGTTAACACTTTAAGGTGACTTTACATGTTGGTTAATTTCTTCATTTCCCCTTTATGAATTTTTTAATGAATCAATTTGATTCAAATTTGAGCTTGCTAGCACCAGTAGTTTTTGAGCTTGTCAGTTTGAAATTGTGGAGAAAAAAAAAATTCAAGTCAATAAAACTGCAATTTGTTCTCTGGTGTGTTGTAGGAGTCAGGCGGGTTCCCAGTGGGAGCCATCATTGCCATCTGTGTGACAGCTGCCCTAGTCTTGTGTCTGGTCATTCTACTGGTGTGGCTCATTACCAAGAAGAATGCCAGGAAGAGTGTTGGTGAGTTGATGTCTCAAATAATTCAGCTGTTAACAGGGGCATTGGTTTACAGCTCAAACGGGTCCTTGAGTACTGTGCTACCAACAACTAATTAAAACAATATTTCATGGTTATTTTGCCTTTACCCTGGCAACAACGTTACCCTGCCAATCACTTTACCCTGGCAACAACTTTACCCTGCCAATCACTTTACCCTGGCAACAACATTACCCTGCCAGCCACTTTACCCTGTCAGCCTCTTTACCCTGTCAGCCACTTTACCCTGCCTGCCATTTTACCCTGCCGGCCTCTTTACCCTGTCAGCCACTTTACCCTGCCAGCCATTTTACCCGGCCGGCCTCTTTACCCTGTCAGCCTCTTTACCCTGTCAGCCTCTTTACCCTGCCAGCCATCTTGCTATGTCGTCCTGCACTAACTGCTGCTGCTGTCTGTTGCTAGATCGTCAAGTGTCTACTTTCACTGCTGATGCTGAATCTGCCTCTTACAATGACACTACTTATCTTTCGCGCCAGTCTTCTTTAGCTCTTGCCTGTAGCCCCAGTGCTGTCTCTCTGGAGTGCAGTAGACCTCCAACTGGTGACACTGACAGGCAGGGAGGAAATGTTTACCCTAATAATCTGTTCAGGTAACTGCAGTGACAAATGGTGTCAGGGCATTCCAAACCGCCCTTGGCTCAGACTTAAATCAGTAATGCTGCAGCAGATCAGACAGTAATGTTTCTACACAGCAGACTGTTATTGCAAGATTCATAAATCACACACATATATTCGTTTTGTGTTTGATTTTATTGGTAACTGACAAATATTTAGTTAATTTGTGTCAGCTGTCTATTGGTGTTCTTGCATTTAGCATTCGGGTCATGGTTGCGTTTTACCCGCAGCCCTATTACAATTTTAAATATTGACCGAACATGTTAACAGAAAGTTCATGGTTTGAATTGTCGCAGAGCTATTTATACAATTTTTTTTTAACATTTGATTATGATAGATTAAATAATACTACAGTTATCCAATTAAACACCAACTTTTGTGAATAAAGAGTGTGTACACTTATTACTTGCAAGACAATGTTTTCATCATGTGTCATTAAAATATGATTTTGTTTTCAAAGTTGACCATTTATATCTAACATTTAAGGGCTGGGTAGTGGGTATATGAAATCGTGTAGCAAAGTCAAATGCATTAAAATGATAATAATGCTATACCATAGTTTAATCACTTTAATATCATGATTAAGATAGCATATATATTTGATAAAGTTATTGAAGAAGGTATTCAATAATGCAGCAAATATCCGTTGACTTCCACCCTTAAGTGCCAATACTATCTGTATGCAGTCACCACTGACTGGTCTGTTAGTGCACAGGACGTATGCACTAGTTGTGCATGTTATAAATGATCCACACATCCTTACAACATAACATGTTAAAGACATGAGGGCCATTCCATGGTTACTTGTGTTACATTTTACCTTGTTATTTTATTTTGAGCTGCTGTAGTTTTAATAATTATACATTGTAAAGTGTTTTTCTTTGCTAATATGTTAGGTAAATGATCAAAGTATGTGACCAAACAAAAATTAACTAAATTATTATTTTTTATTATATGAAGGTGTAAATGTTGGTTACATGCATTAAGAAAAAAGGACATGCCAACAAATTTACACACTTAAAATCCAAAGCCTCCTCACACTGCAACTGCTGTGAAAAAATGGCTGCATGCACCATTTAGCTAACATTTAACAAGATTTGCCATCCAAGCCAAAGGTGGCAAGAGGACAAGGAAGCCATTGGCTTATCAAGAGTCCAACAATGTTCATCTACGTGTAACCCGCCCTCCTGATAGCCAATTTACACTAATCCTTTACTAATTTTTACCTCATGTTCTCAAGTTCTGCTATCTTTCTTGAGTGAGAAAACATTTGTATCAATATTTTCGTACCCATTCAATATCTTAAAAACCAATCTGATCTCCCCTCCTTTTCTCTAGAGTTGTTAAACCACATTCTTTCAGGCATTCTTTATAACTAAGGTCTCTCAGTTCTGGAATCATTTTAGTTGCTCTCCTCTGTATGCGTTCAAGCGTGTCTATATCCAGGGTCCGTACGGGGCCTTGAAATCCTTGAATTTTACCAACTCAAAATCAAGGCCTTGAATTCCTTGAATTTTGGCAAGGCCAGAAGTAAAGATTAACAGACCACATGCTTGGTACGGGTAGCCGTTTGTTCACCGAGCGTAGTTCGGATATTTTTTTGAAATGGGGAAGTCGAGGTTTCAAGACGACTGGCTCAAGCATCCTGAGTATAGCAAATGGCTCGCGCGAAATCCGTCAAATGTATTTTTGGCAAAATACCCCCACCGATACCATGTGAATTGTATATATAAGTCAGTAGTGGTACAGATAGTACTGGTAGTGGGTAGCTGATAGGCATGATTTACTAATTATGTGTAAACACCTTTTGGGGGCCGGCATGCTTGCTGAGATTATTGGATGTATCTTATTTTGATGGTGTATGCTTGCCTAATTTCATGCTCCTTAATTAATAAATCTAAATGTCATTCTTTGGCCTATTTCAATCTACGCTGGACTTGTGTTGTTATTTTGCATAAATGAATTTATGTGATAGCGGCGCATAAAGGATTTTATGCGAGATGACAGGGCAATGAAGGCGATTTGAGGTTAGACCTTTTATGGTAGAGAGAGTATTGGCCTAATTACTCGCTCACGCGTATGGATACACCAACCACGTGACCTAGAGCCAGCCTCTCTCGATTTCCAAGTTAGCTTGTGTCGTTGTGAGACCTTTGCGCTGCAAATATTTCCGAATTTCTATTGTTACTGATTATTCGTTATCGCTGAATTTGTTGATTTTATTGCAAGATCAGTTTTGTTGTTCGGTTTATTCCGATCCGTTTGAAAAAATCCCACCCTCCCTCCCTAATATTGTGTTAACAGTTGTTACCCACTAACACATCACACCGAGAGGTAAGGCCAAGGGCCACACTATATGTACTAATAACAAGTACTCGCACTAAAAACCCTGTGTACACTACCGAAAAACTCAGTGCCTGATTAGGGAAAAGCGTTAATGCACACGTTGTGTACCGAGCTACAGGGAAAAGCGTATTCAAACTCTTTGTGAAATACCTCTCAGTCTTCAATGTTTATGGTACCAGGGAGGAGGGTGGGAGCAAAAATATCTGACAAGATTGAACACGATAAACTGAACAATAAAATGATCTTGCAATATCATCAACAAATTCAACAATAACGATTAACCAGTAACAGCAGAAGTTCGGAATTATTTGCAAGCGCAAAGGTCTCACAACGACACAAGCTAGCTTGGAAATCGAGTGAGGCCGGATCTAGGTACTGCGGCTGCTTATATAGCCCAGTGTATCTCTACGCGTGTCTGAGTAAATAGGCTAATACCCTCGCCCTCAGGACATGTCTAACCTCGAACCACCTTCATTGTCTCGTTATTTCGCATAAAATCCTTTATGCGCCGCTGTCACATAAATTCATTTTTGGCACATTGCCGGATAAGCAAACGTTCGTTTGATGTGAAAGCTATGGGAGAATACGCCGTTAGAAGCCACAGCGCCGGGAAAATAACATGCTGATGATATGAAACTACAAAATACAAGCTGCGCGGGAACTTCAATAGCGACATTATTCGGTAATACTAGACCACAGGAAACTACAGGTATGTATCTATGATACTTTTCGATAATAATAAGACCTGTGTTTTATGATATTACGGAGTTATCTTAATTAATAAACAAAGACAATTGCATGTAACTGTCCGCGTTAATGGGTGATATTTCGCATGAAATTAGGCAAGCATACACCATCAAAATAAGATACAGCCAATAATCTCAGCAAGCATGCCGGCCCCCAAAAGGTGTTTACACATAATTAGTAAATCATGCCTATCAGCTACCCACTACCAGTACTATCTGTACCACTGCTGACTTATATACAAATCACATGGTATCGGTGGGGTCACTCCGCCACTAGGTCACCCTCTGTGACCGACCCCCACCATAATTATAAAGCTGTTTGTTAATGCGCGTCAACGCCGGCATAATTATTAGTTAGGTTCATGTACATAATACGGACAGGATAGGTTGACAAATAATATTTTGTTGGACATGTCATAATTATACTATTTATAGGTGTATACATATGTAATATATATATATATATATATATATATATATATATATATATAATTGATAACCACGTATATACTGTGTACAATATTATATTCAATGAGATAGCAATTTGTCTAGTGTTTGTACTGCGTTGTAGAACCTACACCTTCTGGAAGTGCAACCACGTCAATGCCTGTAACACCTGCACGTCTTCAGTCATCGGTGAACACCGCATCCATCGCAAGTCATGTGACAACCGACGATCACTGGCGTGCAGAAGTGCTGTGGGCAATGAAAGTCATGTCGTCTCATTACTCATACGTTAGTTGCATGGAAACAGACAGACTGTTTGAGCTTATGTTCCCAGATAGCGCCATCGCAGTCGTTGAGCTGTGGTGAGAAGAAGAGCGCCTACATCATCTGCCATGGACTAGCTCCATATTTCAGCCAGCAACTGAAGGACCAGGTGCAGTTGCTTGACAGTTTTGTCATCCTCTCTGATGAGAACTTCAACTGCTTCACTCAAAACAAACAGATGGACATACACATCAGGTTCTTTGATGATGGTAGAAACGCAGTGCATACCTGATACTTCACCAGTGCCTTTCTTGGCCATGCAACAGCTGCAAACATGGTTGATGTGTTTGTTGAGAAGTGTGGTACAATGAACCTATCGAACATGATCCAGCTGTCCATGGATGGGCCAAATGTGAATTGGTCCTTCTACCAAAAGCTGATGGCTGAGGTGTACGATGACCGCTCACGGAAACTGATTGACAATGGCAGTTGTGGCCTGCATGTGGTCCACAATGCATTCAGAGCTGGTTTCGGAACAACTGGATGGGATCTGAAGTCAGTTCTCTGGGCACTATACCAGATTTTCCATGAAACACCCGCCAGGTGAGAAGACTTCACCGCAATTACGAGAACTATATATATATATGCACACAGTATGAGAAGCTGTGGATGGTGACAAAGAAACTGCTCATCCTCTCTCATGGGCAAGCCACCGTCGAGTGTGGTTTCTCAATCAACAGTCAAGTGGCTGTTTAGAACCTGAAGGAGGAATCCCTTGTCGCACAGTGCATTGTGCACGACGCAATCACAACAGCTGGTGGTGTGTGCCAAATGCCAGTAACCAAATCAATGCTATCCTATGCACAGGGAGCACGACAAAGGTACAGGGCGTACTTGGAGGCTGAGAAGGAGAAAGTTCTGAAACAGAACATTAAGCAAAACTTCAACTCGAAGCAGAGAAAATGGAGGCCAAGAAGATGCGGCTCAACCAGGACATAGCAGCACTGCTGAAGTCAGCTGATGAACTGGCGACCAGTGCTGAGTTGACAGGTGACACTCCTGGCAAAATCCAATGCCATGCGAAAGAGTGCGACAAACAAATCGCAAGCACTGAAAGACCTGCAGTGATTACTGTAACTGATGACAGATGTTGAACTGTACGTTGTCTGTTTCCAGAGTTCAGTTTGCAGTATTACATTTTTAACCTTAAATGGCCTTGAAGTTTTTTTCCTTAGCCTTGAAATAGCCTTGAATTTGGTTTCTGTCATGGTGTACGGACCCTGTATATCCTTCTTACAATATAGTGTCCAAGCTTGTATACAGTAGTCTAAATGAGGCCTAACTATTGCTTTTTACACAGGTATAGTTAGCTTTTTCTCCTTTTATGTTATATTTCTCCTAATCAACCCATGAATTTGTTTTCCCTTTGAAGCTGCAATACCATACTGCTCTGAAACTTTCATATCAGCGCTTATTGTAACTCCTAAGTCCTTTTCTCTTACAGTGGTACCCAGAACAGTATCTCCCATTTTATAGTTTACATCCAAGTTCCCATGTCCTGTGTGTAGGCATTTATATTTCCCAAAATTTAACAACATCTGCCATTTCTCAGACCGTTTCACTAATCTGTCTAGATAATTTTGTAAATGTTGTTTATCACCATCAGTGTTAAGTTTTCTAAACACGTTTGTGTCATCTGCAAATTTCAGTACGTTACTTGTTATATTGTCGTCCAAGTCATTGATATATACATGTGTATTAAGAATAATAAAGGTCCTAATACTGATCCTTGTGGTACCCTCTCAAAACTGATTTCCAGTTTGAAACTTCTCCATCTACTACAACACGCTGTCAGTCAGCCATTGTTCTATCCAGTCAATTATGCCATCCCTGATACTATGGGCTTTTAATTTAAGCAGTACCAGTAATCTTTGATGTGGCACTTTGTCAAAAGCTTTCTGAAAATCTAAGTAGATAATATCTACTGGATATGGCAACAGTTTTGGAATTACATAACTAATAAACTCGTTGTCAAAATAGTTGGTTGCTTGTGTAACGGTTACTCACATTACAATTTGTCCTCTACTAAGTAATAGCTAAAATAATTTATTTTATAGAGAAATAGCAGCATTTAAATGGGGAACCTTTATTGAAAAAACATCAGAGACCCACATAAATCTACTTTGTATAAATTACCAACAACTTAGTCTTATCAAGTCAATGAATTCAAAGATTTTGCTGTGCAATGACAAATTTTAGTATGCTGTAAAAAATAGCTATAATCGAACTGTCAATGTTCAAGGATTTCTACATGAATGAAACTTAGACACTGAGTCCAAATGTGATTTTTCACTGATTTTATTTCCTTTGGCTATTTTTTCGTTTTGTCTCAGAAAGTAGACATGACAAACAGTTTTTAAATATCAATATATATCATCAGTATCAAGTTCCATGTGACCCTCCATATACATTGTGAAGATAAGATAGAAGTAAGTTGTGAAAAAAAAATTGTTGACCCATGATTATAAAGGTAATGGCAATGAGTGACTGATATTTTATTATGGATAGGAACTTTGGGTGAGATATCTTTATAAAATAATGATACACTTCTGGACACATGCATCAACATATTCTTTTCTAAAGAAGGTCATACCACAAAATGTAGATACACTACATATCAGATACACCCAGCAGTAACTTTCATAATAAACCACAAGAGCAGGTTCATATTAAATATATCCTACGTCTACTTGGAAATTAGGTGTGGAAGAAACAGGAAACATCAATAAAGTGTTCAGAAATGATGCTGAGGAGCAATGTGTGACCTTCACCTGAAAACATTGCTGGGCAGCAAGACCAACAACCTGCAAAAGTTGCCTTTCACATGAAAAAATGGCCTATAAGTTCAATTCTGCATCCTCAACCTGAGGTTGTTCTGTTATCCTATCAACTGACTCCTTATATGTCCCCTGGTAGGAGTCCATGTGATTCCCTCGTTTTAAAAGACGATAAATCCAGTGTTAAAGTGGCCGATTTCAATGATCCATCAATGTGCGTGTATGCTGCTATCTTGAATCGGCTTGGGTATGTACCGAGCGGTCATACTTGTTTCTGTCAGTTTGAAAATACTTGTGAGCGTGGCACACCACGCTGCTTTCGGATCCAACATGGGCGCAGTCATCGTGGGTTATGGGCTACATGGAGGTATTCGCTTGTGATTGGTCAACATATGAGAATTAAATTAAATCGCTAGCCTGGGCGTATGAGGCGTACGTGCATGAGAGGTTGAACAAGACAATTCAGTAAAATAAAGCATTATTTGGAATTCAAGTTATTATTTGATTTGTTGAAAAAGTGTGGACTCCCAAATTTTTTCTGTCGACTCCCAAATATGAGCTGGTGGGAGCCTGGGCAGCTTGTCCTCCATCAGCATCGCATCTGGTCGGGTTTTGTGTTTTCTAACCACATCTGCCTGATGATTAATGTTTGCTACTTTTCACAGGACATTTAGTACATTGGATAAACCAAATCAAATTGACACTTCCACATTGCCCTATATTTCCTAATACAACTCAATGGTCACAATATTTATTTTTTCTATTGCCCATAACTGTATTGGTAGTATTCGAAAGGATGTCCTATATTTAATTCCAAGCTGATCAACCATTAGCATAACCATCCCAATCCCTGACAAATATGAAAAATATAGTTAAAATGTTGTCTGTCAATCATTCCCATCAAAATATTGTTATATATTAATGGCATTCATTAAACACACATTGAAGGGAACGTATTGCTTGGATTCGTGAAGCAGAAGTAAGAAAAAAAACAGTTATCCACATACCGCTGGGAATTTATTCAGACTTTGTGGTCGGCATATCTTTTTTTAATACTGCCAACATGTCCACTTTGTGTAACCAAAGCATGAAAGCGATATAAAATATTTTTAGGCATAATTTAATAATTATTATGTGTAAACACCTTTTGGGAGCCGGCATGCTTGCTGTGATTATGTGATGTACCTCGTTTTGATAATGTACGCTTGCCTAATTTCCAGCTCATTAATACATTAAAAGTCATTCTTTGGCCTATTTCAATGTACACTGGACATGTGTTGTTATTTTGCATAAATATTTTTTGACACATCTGAAAACACTACATGCCAACGGTTCATGAGATTCGACCATATATAATTATTGTTCATATCACTTCTGTGAACAATTAATATTTGTACTCATCAACATACCAATCACCCAACATGATGTTAGAGTAGCCATTTTGGGATTGACTTGAGGGTGCTCACCCCCATGTTGTCTCTTGACAGGGTGAAAGGCACTGCTTTTGAATCAATTGATTTATTGTGGTGCTCCTGTCAGAATGTAAGGGATAGTCATAGCACCTATGTTGTTGTATTGATGTGGTGCTCCTGTCAGAATGTAAGGGATAGTCATAGCACCTATGTTGTTGTGTTGATGTGGTGCTCCTGTCAGAATGTAAGGGATAGTCATAGCACCTATGTTGTTGTGTTGATGTGGTGCTCCTGTCAGAATGTAAGGGATAGTCATAGCACCTATGTTGTTGTGTTGATGTGGTGCTCCTGTCAGAATGTAAGGGATAGTCATAGCACCTATGTTGTTGTGTTGATGTGGTGCTCCTGTCAGAATGTAAGGGATAGTCATAGCACCTATGCATATGTTAATTATTCTCGCACTGACACTTTCTACTATGATAAAACGTTGGCTACTCGCGTTACATATTTTTTGATTACGCGTGTTACTATTTTTGATGTGTTACTGCCATGTTTCATTTCACTATAGTGTCACAATCATGGTTTCAATTTGTGTAGTATTTCAATGTAGTATATGTCAAAGTAGCACAATAACCAGTTTTGTTTACTACACATGGATACAAGAAACAGAAAACAGGGAGGAAAAATTTGCTATTTTAGTTATTCACATTAAATTTTTTAAGGTGCTTATTTTGCTGAGAGTTACAAACATACCATAATGTATTAAGTAACTGCAATGAACGTACCATGTAGGTAAGCTAATAAACGTATGCAAGTGTTATCTGATTGTATAAAGTACAATAAATGTATTAATGGTTTATATATGATGTTTTATTGCATTTACTTGTCAAAATAATAGGTGTTCTCTGGGTATGCAATATCCTTTTTGCAACAATTTTAGTCGCTGTTTGTTTTTTTAAGATTCATGAACCTTAGCATATTGGCTATCACAAAATATATATATTTAATAAAATAATAGATTTTTTAGTTAAATTTTTAGTCTGTCCACTCTGTTGTGGAATGACCCTTATCAATGTGTCTATTCTTGAGTAGACACTGAACATTTGAAGTATCAGCCTCTGCTGCTCCTGGAGCCGCTGCTTCACCAAAAAGGCCCGCCCCAAAATGGCCAAAAAAAGGCACAAACAAAAATGGTACATACTATAATGGTACATACTATAATTACAATACAAAATTGTTCAGTTTAATCACATCAAAATAATGAAAAATATAATTGTTTGTTGTGGATGTTCATGTTCTGTGTCCACATCAAACAAATTAAAAGTATAATTTAATGAAAACATTCAAAACCTGCTGCTGCATCTAATTCCAGTATGTGGGTGTACTGTGTTTCATTGGGGCTTGTCCCAGTTTGTCTGCCAACCTTAGAGAGAATTTTAATGATTCCAAATGTTGTCTGTCCTGCAGGGACGACAGACTCTGGTAATAATGCGAGCAACTACACTGAGAAGCCGTCGGCGACCCCCCAGCACATCGTCAGTGATGTGTACTGGAGCGACGAACAAAGCAACTATGTGAACGACTCTGCCCCTCCACCTCCCAAACGTCTCCCAGACAACTTCACAGGAGAGTATGATCGCCCTCACTCTAAGCAGGAGGTAATCACCCCGATCACCCCTCGTGACATTGCCACTGGTGGCAACAACAACTTTGTCGCAGTCGAGTGATCACCACCACAGACCTGTTCACCTCTGTTCTACTGATGTGCTGTAACAGAATATGAAATAACAGGTCCTCGTGATAAGACAAGAAATTGAGTGAACAACCAGACTATGTACTCAATGTGTTATACTTTGGCTTGCTTGTGTTATTTTATTATTATATTATCATTATTGTTTACCCTTTTATTAAACAAATGCACTGATATTTTATAGCCAGAATTTGCTGGCATGTTGTATTAATTGTTCAGGTGACAACATGTCCAGGTAACTTGTGGCTGTTGTATTAATTGTTCAGGTGACAACATGTCCAGGTAACTTGTGGCTGTTGTATTAATTGTTCAGGTGACAACATGTCCAGTGTAACTTGTGGCTGTTGTATTAATTGTTCAGGTGACAACATGTCCAGTGTAACTTGTGGCTGTTGTATTAATTGTTCAGGTGACAACATGTCCAGTGTAACTTGTGGCTGTTGTATTAATTGTTCAGGTGACAACATGTCCAGTGTAACTTGTGGCTGTTGTATTAATTGTTCAGGTGACAACATGTCCAGGTAACTTGTGGCTGTTGCAGACAGCAGCCACTACATGGAAAAGGAATCCATATTCATGATTGTTTCTTTCAATCCATCCACAAATCCAGTCATCATTATTTTATAAATTATTAGTAATTCGGATTATCTGTAAAGCTCTTTCAAACTTAACGTGATTGCTATACCACTTCAGTTAGTTAACCAATATTGAGCATTTTGTATATTCACCCATATGATGTTGCTAGTTCTTTGGACAGATACTACATTTTATTACATAAATCAAGATATTATGATTGACTTTACTACAGAAATTGCTCAATATATAAAGAATGCCTTGTTTGTAAGTTTAATTAGACTAAAATAATATATATATATATATATATATATTTATATACTGTATATATATATATATATATATATATATATATATATATATATATATATATATATATACATATATATATATATATTATACATATATATATATATACATATATATATACATATATATATATATATATATATATATATATATATATATATATATATATATATATATATATATCGATTCATGTGTTGTATTTTTCTCAGTGATGACAGACTGAAAAGTTGACACTGATGAAACCATGAAATTACTGTTTTGTGCTTCTTGAAGCATTTAGTTTATACTCTGTACACTGTATATTGGAGTAGCATGCACAATGCTTGTTTGTTGGCACATCTCATTCATTAATCTCCAGTAGTGTATATCAAGGTGGATCAAGGAATTCTAAGAGTAACTGTGTTTTCAATGTTATGTAGAGGTCTCACTGAATAAAAGTTAGGCGAATGGGGCTTGATCTGAATTATAAACAACATATTGTATATCGAAGCTACAAACTCCTCCTAGATCCAACTATGCTGTTTAGACGTTACTTGTCATTTTATCATCTACTTTTAAAAATAATGGTGGTATTTTGTTGGTGAATCTTACGAGTTTCTTCATAGTAATAGACTTATAGACACTTGGTTGTAATTTGACTATGTTGGATATGTGCGCAATCAAATAAAATACCAAATAAAACCAGAAAGTGCACTAAATAGGCAATTTGTTATATTATGAATGACGTGAAATATAGATCTTGTACTAATAATGTACCAATGACAACAAAATCGCATAGTTGCTGTTTTTGATATTTCGAAACATTTAATCTGAGCTATGTTACATGGGTAGAAAAAAACTAGATATTTAGGATGAAACTTCCACATGCCTGACCAGAGACACATTCTTGCTCTTTGCTACATAACTTGGCTTTGTGTGTGCTTGTTTTCCTTGCCGTTGTGAACGTTTGTGCCATATTTAGGCTGTGATTAAACACTGAATTCTGCAATGATGTGGGTATGAGTGAAAATTAAAATCTTGAGAAGGCTATTTTGTAATAGTTTAAAGATAGTTGGAATTATAAATGTGAGAGATGTTTTGTAATTGTCTAGGCAAGTTGGAATTTCAGAATGATATTTTGTAATTGCTTACGTTTTTGTTTGAGTGGGTTGGTTTGTATGCAGCAATAAAAAATAAAGCACGTGTGACATGCAGCACTAGTATTATCTCTTGTATTGTGAGACAACAATTTGAAAGTTCTTCCACATTTTTATTTAGTTGAATAAAACACAGGAACAGATCCAGCAACACATTTATTTCATGAAGCACACAGCATGTTTCAAGTGACCAATGAAAGTAAGAAAACTGTCTACTGTAGCGGTCGGCTACTTATGATAGCACCCCTTAGTGACTCTCGCATTTCCGGCTACAAACGATCGACACACGTGCCATTTCGCTCTATCAATAAAGTTGTTTTAACGTGACTTCTTGTGTCGCAACATTGGTGACCCTGACTACCAAGACGGATTCTTGGTAAGCAGCACGCACACAAGCCGAGAAACCGAACTTTGATACGAAAATGGACACGTTATTCGCATTTTGCCGAACATTCATTGAATAGCCGAAGACCAGCGCTTAACGCGCCGGTCACGATCTACTGCACAGCTAGCGCACGGCTAGCACAATGGAAATGCCGGGCTCGAACGCAGTCGCATTGAAACTGCCGGTCTTTTGGACCGACCAACCCCGGGTGTGGTTACAACAGGCGGAGGCCCAGTTCGCGCTGAAAAATATCACATCGGACGTGACGAAATATCACTACGTGGTCGCCGCACTCGATCAAACCACTGCACTGCGCGTAATTGATGTACTGGAAGATCCACCACAGCATGGCAAATACGACAACCTCAGGCGACGCCTAACGGATGTTTTTGGCCTGTAGCCGAGGCAGCGAGCGGATCGTCTGCTCGAATTTGGCGCGCACAGTCTCGGTGACATGCGCCCATCTCAACTGATGGACGAGATGCTCGGCTTACTCGGTGGGCATAGAACGTGCCTGCTTTTCGAAAGCCTGTTCCTGAAGTCGATGCCAGAGGACGTGCGAATGCAACTAACAACAGCCAGCTTCGACGACCCACGAGCCCTCGCGAAGACCGCCGATGCGCTGTGGCAAGCAAGAGGACAGGCATCCGTGGTGTCAGCTGCAGATAACCGCTCTCCACCAACTTCAAACAACCGCACTAAACAAACGCGCGACCGATAGCGACCGACATCTGCTACTACCATCGGCGATTCGGCAACGCGGCCAGGAAGTGCAAACCACCGTGTACGTTCACGGGAAACGACGGAGCCGGTCGTCAGTAGTAGCTTCGGCGGCCGGCCAACGCAACAGCCTGTTGTTCATCGTGGACGACATCTCAGCCAAGCGTTTCCTGGTTGACACGGGAGCATCCGTCAGCGTGTTTCCTGCCTCGCACAAGGACAGAAACGGTGGCGTACGCACGCTTTCCCTTGTCGCTGCCAACGGGACGAACATCGCTACATACGGAACCAGAGAGATGTCTCTCAGTCTAGACAGGCGCAACTACACGTGGCCTTTCATCATCGCTGATGTGAGGACACCGCTTCTTGGCGCATATTTCCTACAGGCCAACGCACTACTCGTCGATCTACAAAGCCGACGTCTGATAAACGCCACTTCATTCGCGTCATCAGCACTACAGCAATCTGACGAGCCGGCCCTACATCTGCACCACGTCACTTCAGACGACCCCTACATGCGTATACTCGACGAGTTTCCGGCTATTACACGCCCTGAGTTTGCGAGCCCTTCCGTTCGCCACGGCGTTGAACACTTCATCACAACGACAGGCCCTCCCGTATACGCCAAGGCCCGCAGATTACCACCTGATAAACTCGCAGTGGCCAAAGCAGAGTTTAACACTATGGAAGAAATGGGCATCATCAGGCGATCTGACAGTCCGTGGGCGTCACCTTTGCACATGGTGCCAAAGAACTCTGGCGGCTGGAGACCGTGCGGCGATTATCGGAGACTTAACGATATCACTGTGCCTGACAAGTATCCAGTTCCACATATTCAGGACTTTTCCTCGCAACTTGCGGGCGCCACTCTCTTCTCGAAGATCGACCTAGTACGTGGGTATCACCAGATCCCTGTCGCGCCAACGGACATCAGCAAGACGGCCGTCATCACGCCGTTCGGCCTTTTCGAGTTCCTGCGTACACCCTTCGGCCTTAAGAATGCAGCACAAACCTTCCAACGCCTCATGGACACTGTCTGCAAAGGACTCACGTTCGTGTTCGTCTATCTAGACGACATCCTGGTTAGTAGCGCAACTGCCGAGGATCACGTGTCGCACCTACGAACAGTTTTCGAGCGCCTGGCTTCACACGGGTTGGTGATCAACGAGAGCAAGTGCCAGTTTGGAACACCGACTATCGACTACCTCGGTCATCACATCACACGTGAAGGAGCAATTCCGCTACCCGCTAAGGTAGACGCTATTCGAACGTTTGAAAGACCGACAACAGTGAAGGGACTCCAACAGTTCGCCGGTATGGTCAACTTCTACCATTGTTTTGTACCGAACGCTGCTCACATCATGCGTCACATCTACGCTGCGTTGGCTGGCAATCCTGTCAACTTGGAGTGGTTGAGCGACCTCGAAGACGCTTTCAACGCCGCCAAAGAAGCTCTAGCAAGGGCAACGATGCTCGTGCACCCACGCGCCGATAGACCCACCGCACTGACAGTTGACGCATCGGGAACAGCGATTGGCGCCGTTCTTGAACAGGACCTTGGTTCGTGGAAGCCAGTGGCGTTCTTCAGTCGCAAACTTCGACCTGCAGAACAAAAGTACAGCGCTTTCGATCGCGAGCTTTTAGCTATGTATCTAGCCATTCGTCACTTTCGATATTTCCTCGAAGGCCGCACCTTCACGCTTTACACGGACCACAAGCCTCTGACCTTCGCGATTTCTAAAATCAGCGATCCGTGGTCGCCGCGACAACAGAGGCACTTGGCATACATCTCTGAATTCACCACAGATGTGCGATACATAGAGGGGAAGAATAACACCGTGGCAGACACCTTATCTAGAGACGGCATCTCAGCAATCAAGGCACCTCTTCATGGTGTGGACTACGAGGCGATGGCAGCAGCCCAGCTCACGGATGACGGCATTGCCAACATGCGGTCAGCTCCGACGGGTCTTGTCGTACGAGAAATTCCGCTCAATACGAACGGCCCATCGATCTACTGTGACGTCTCCACTGGCCGACCTCGACCTCTCGTCCCCGACACGTGGCAACGCACCGTTTTCGACGCAGTGCACGGCCTCTCTCATCCTTCGATCCGAACCACGAGGAAGATGATCGCAGAAAAGTTCGTATGGAGAGGTCTCAACAAGCAAGTCGGCGCATGGGCTAAGTCATGCCTCCGGTGTCAGGCAGCTAAAGTCCATCGGCATACAGCGTCTCCCGTGGCAGACTTCGCCCCAACGACGCGTCGTTTCGACCATGTGCACGTGGACTTAGTCGGCCCTCTTCCGCCTTCGCAGAACCACCGCTACCTGTTCACCGTCGTTGACAGGTTCACGAGATGGGCGGAGGCAATTCCTCTAGTCGACGCACAGACCACCACATGCGCGAGAGCCTTTGCTGCTCACTGGGTGGCTCGTTTCGGTGTGCCAGCGGACATGACGTCTGACAGAGGATCGCAGTTCACATCTGAATTGTGGTCGGTACTGTCGCAGCTACACGGTACACGTTTACACCGCACCTCCGCGTACCACCCACAGTCGAACGGACTGGTGGAAAGGTTTCACAGACACCTCAAATCCGCACTGATGGCTCGTCTCGATGGACCTAATTGGCTCGACGAACTGCCATGGGTCCTGTTCGGTATTCGCACTGCGCCCAAAGAAGATCTCGGGTGTTCATCAGCGGAGCTGGTCTACGGCGCGCCACTGACGGTCCCGGGAGATTTCATCCCTCGTGGGCAAGAGACTCAGGAGGCAGCACGGTTCCTTCCGCGACTACGCGAAAGGGTTCGCGACCTGGCACCGAGACCTTCCATCCCGCACGGCACCAGACCGTCGTCTGTGCCGTCCACTCTGGCACACAGCGCCTACGTCTTTGTGCGCCGCGACAGCCACCGTCCACCCCTCACACCGCCGTACGAGGGACCCTACAAGG
The DNA here is from genome assembly GCA_033239005.1 of Lamellibrachia satsuma. NCBI lineage: Eukaryota > Metazoa > Annelida > Polychaeta > Sabellida > Siboglinidae > Lamellibrachia > Lamellibrachia satsuma. The sequence goes on along the minus strand of BSQZ01000002.1, from coordinate 14,753,944 downwards.
TATTGACGCACGGCGAGAAGTCGTTCGTACTCGACTAGCATCGATCGCCTGAAACCTGCCCATCTCGACTCGGATATTCCAGTCGATGCAGCTAAGCGAGCCCCCCGGGGCCGTCCAGCTGCCGTGCACACACGATCTGGCCGCCAAATCAGACGACCAGAACGTTATGCCCCGGGTGACGGGTGCTAGGGGGGGTTGTGTAGCGGTCGGCTACTTATGATAGCACCCCTTAGTGACTCTCGCATTTCCGGCTACAAACGATCGACACACGTGCCATTTCGCTCTATCAATAAAGTTGTTTTAACGTGACTTCTTGTGTCGCAACACTACAATATTATTTAAACCACGTATACAATATTATTATTAAACAATGTATTTATCCTGAATTCAAATGTCCGCATTGATAATATGCTACTGTTGTAGAAATTATGTAGAAAGTGAATATTGCTACTTATCCTCTGGGCTGCAGGAATTCAGACAAACTAGACATTTGTCAAATACCTTGGAGGCCTGGATTTTATCTTTAATTGTTAAATTTAAGGTATAGCTGAACTTTGGGTCCATTGAAAATTTCAAGTATCTTGGAGTATATCCAGAAAGTTAAGTTGGTATGGAGTATCATATGTTAACCATGAATGTCTTTGAAACAAATATAATTATCTAATCTGTAGAGTGAATAGAATGCGTTTATTTACATTCCCTCCCAGTTAGCATGACTTGCCTGATCAAACTTCTTGTTCAGGAGCACCAGCTTACAGACTTTCCTCCTCTCCCAATTCATATCTGTTCTGGGTACATACCCACCCCCAAGACTCTCAGCAGATTATAGACATTTATTTATGTGATTACGACTTCCATATAAGTAAATGGTGTAAGCTATGATATTCTAGTACATGGTGCAGTCGTGCAAATGTATTTACTGACTAAGAACATTTAAAAAATAATATTTAATTAGCCATATGACATTCCACACTTCTTGTATGAGTTGAACCTTAAAAAAACACTGTGCAAAAATCTGAATGTGTTGGCACATGTGGAATTCTGTCTGGACATAAGTGAGAGATGAAATATGCTGCTCGAGCTTCTAATGGTAGGGGAAGGCAGTGTTAGTTGACCCATTTTTAATTTTTGTTGATGTCTAGGGCGCAATCATATTTAAAAGTCAAAATTATTTTTACTCACATTAACTATGATTATTAATATATCATTTTATACCAAAATAACATATCTAACTAAAATAGATAATTATATCTAGCTGATTCAAATAGGGTTGGTAAGCTGGCTGGTTCACCTAACGTTTGGTGTGGTGTCAGTTGAGCCACAGTGCAGCGTAAGTTGCATAATGCTTTATTTGTATAATTTACGTAGGCGGTATACAAAACATGTTTAGCAACTCAGACATGCCCCATCTTTGTATTTTCATGTTCAACGCTTTCGTGAAAAGACTCAGCAAAAAGTTTATGGTCGGTGTACACATGAAACTGAGACCCAAACGAATATGTATGCTCGTAATTTATCAATACAGAATACAACGGCATATGCCTCAAGTAGCTATACTCCAAACAGCCCAATCTTGAGCTAACGCACGAGTTTGGACCAACGGCTTTTAATGTCTCTTCCGAAAGACACGGGCAAAGTGGGGTGAACGAAACTGCCCGAGCTTCGAAACGGCGGAGGTGGAATCGAACCACCGTCCTCTCGATCGACACGCGGGTTAGGCAGAGTAAATCGCCCTACAATGTTTTTCTATCTTGCTGTTGCTACTAGTACGGCGAAGATCTCGCTCGGCCGAAACGTAAGTATTTTCATGAAACGTGAAACCTTACAAAAACGCCATAAACAGAGCAATAAACACGTATTTCGTGTATGTATGCATTCTTATATGTATATCACTAAAGTTACCTGACAATAACCATGTAAAAGTGTGAAATTATTACCTTTTTGTCAGAACGCATGTGCTTGTCAAGGTTTGTATATAACCGGATGTTGTTGTGAGCGAGAATAGCACGCGGGATTTCCATAGATCTATATAAGGTCACGCTGTACTGAAAAATCGCGTTTTGAAATATATGGTCGATTTTCACGAGTGCGCATGCGCGATGCCCTATATGGGTCACATTGAGTCACGTGCAAATTTCCCGGCAAGCCTACTGAAATATTCGGTCGTTGTGTTGCAGCGTTTGTCTTGTTTTGTCTTGTTGCAGCGCTACGGTAAGTTCCGAATGCCATTGGAATTACCTTTAGCATTGTACTAATGTATTTATACATGTACACATGTATGGTTAGAGCTATGGTTTAACGTGGTTCTAGTTGATATACTTTGACCAACTCAAATATAAAAACGCGCGCCTAGTAAACACGTGGTACCCAACCAGTGCCCGAGGCACTTTGTCCATAAGTCTGGATTTTTACTCCGATGTGTGTGTGTGTGTGTGTGTGTGTGTGTGTGTGTGTGTGTGCGTGCGTGCGTGCGTGCGCGCGTGCGTGTGCGTGCGTGTGATTTATATTATATACCTACAATATATAATTTTTCAGTTTTGAACGATGTCGATGGCTGTGGCTGTGGCCAGTGTGGGTCTGACTGCGGATTCACCACGCTTCGATCACATATTTTATTTCCTTGGACCTTGCAAATGGGTTCTGCCACACGTCCGTTAGCAATACATTTAGAGCCAGTGTGCAGCGATCTGCAAAGAAGTTTCGTTTGAGAGGTATGTGCAGTCATTGATATTTGATTTAGCTGACTTACGGCGTTACGCAGATTGTTTTCATAGTGGAGGATCTGAAATAGAGTTGAGCTGTGCTCAGTCACAGGAGTCCGTGCTTTAGTTCCATCAATCAATATGATCCCAGGCATATTTATGTTACAAAAATGTTGCATCTTAGCGCATTTTGATGGCCAAATAGCGCCCTGGTATGTGCCATGGAACTAAAGCACTGGGGTATCAAATTTAGGCAAAACTATAGTTATAATGGTGAAATCGAGGTACACAAGTCCCCTATAATTTGTAGTCGCCTTGACTATTGCAAGTCACTGCTAAACAATGTTGCTAAAAAGTACTTGGCTAAGCTCGAAGGAGTACGTAATTGTTTGGCATGTGTTGTAATCAAAGCCCCTCGTTTCTCAACATCACTTCCTCTACTTAAACAGCTCCACTGTCTTCTGGTTGTGTATCGAACCAAATTAGCTACCTTTATGTATTGTGCCCTTTCTACACAACAACCACCCTACTTGGTTAGTTTCTTGCATTTTTCAGATATCCCTAGGAATCTAAGATCATCTGTGCCACAACAACTTTCTGTTCCCAAAACTAATATTGACATTGACAAATGTGCTTTCTCTACTTGGCAGCACGGGTCATATTGAGTCACATGCAAATTTCCAGGTTAAAAAATAAACACACAAAACAAGCACCATCATACGATGAATTTATATATTTCATCCACTATAGCAATTATACAATGATTATTTCCTAAGTAAAAAAATGTCAGCAACCAAATGTTTTGTCTAAGTACTGAAACATTCGGTTATCTGTTTCCACTTCTGCACATACGACTTCTGTACTAACCTGATATTTCAACAACAAAAGGTTTCATTACAGCACCTATGAGCTTAGATTCCTGGGGACGCAGGCGCATTAAGTTCACTATATTATCATTATCACGTACCACACTGATCTACGAAATAATCATTAGCAATTATTTGTAGAACATTCATCTGCATGTAGAGCTTATCAATTTATGGCAGACAATTTGCACACAAGTATTGGGACAAGCATTCTTCATGTTATTTGTTTCTAATAGTTAAAAATATATTTTGAATATTTATATAATATATAATATTCACCAATTAATGGATAGTGTGTGTTGCAGGGGGAAAGTTGTGTTTTGTGGCCAAAGGAGGTCTGCGGTTGGTGCTGCGCAGCTGTGCTGAGATCGAGGCAGCACTTTTAGAGAGTGTCACGATGATCCGGGCAATGGGGGTCATCGGGGCGTGACGGTTACTTTGAAAAAACTGGAGGTCACCTACTACTGGACTACGATGGCAAAAGATGTGATATATTGGGTAAGTTAAACATACTATCTTTATAAATGTAATTGGAGTGCAAATTGCCGTAACAGCATGAGTTATATGTTAAGCCTGTGTAGTGTTACAGAGACTATGCCACTATGTCATAACTTTATTGTACTTTGCTAGTGCTGGTGAAACTTACATCATCGGGTAATGACATCAACAATTTAGCATTGTGATTATTTATTTTCAGGCTTTCATCGATTAAACTCGCATTCTGTGTTGTATAATTTGTGAATTGTGAATTTATCAAAATGTCTTCTGATTCATTCTTTCAGTGATTAAACTTGCATTCTGTGTTGCATAATATTTATAGTGAATTTAACAAAATGTCTTCTGATTCTTTTCTATTTCACATTGTAGGTGAAAGCGTGCCCGCAGTGCCAGCACATGCACAAAATGAAGACTGTGGCTCCCGAGCTTCAGCCCATCAAAACAGATGGTACCTGGGATGTAGTAGGTATCGACCTGATGGGGCCTTACTTCGAAACAGAACGGGGCAGTAAATACATTTTCACTGCGACTGATTTGTTTTCCAAGTTTGTCTTCGCAAGGCCGATTAAGGTACTAATAGCACTGCATAGTTCTGTTTGGCTTTCAATCATATTGTGTGTCCACTCCTATATGCACAGTTTATTACCGACCTTCACACATCCATTTATGGACATGGTAAATGACACTATAGGCTAACTTTGTTATCAGCCCTCACTGTAACCGATTGAACTGACTTTCTTCAAATACTGTTGCATTTGACAGTGTTAACATTGATGCTGTTTTGGGCAATATTATCTAGCTTCCTTGCTTCCCTTGGACGTATGCTTTATATGTGGATTACAGTATATGTATCTGTCATGGCAAATGTATGAAGTGCAAATGTACAATAATGTTCAATGATGAATTCTGATTGACAATGACAGAGCAAAGCTGCAGGGGATGTCAGTGCTGCCATCATTGACCTCTTCTATTCCTACGGGCCGCCACAACGCGTCCTGAGCGACCAAGGTCGTGAATTTATAAATGAGGTATGGCACAAATACACAACTGAATTTGCTTTCAGCCCAATAACATTGTTTTCATTTCAAGTAAAATTGAATCCACAATTTATCATTGCCGATTAGAACAACGAGATGACTTATTATATGTGAAACTACATTACGTTGGATTGATGCATTATAAAAAAATTTATGTGAATTATGTATGTTGTCCATGCTAATCAAGCTATCTTGTTGTTTATCCTGCAGTAACTGATTACGGTTTTCTGTTGTCAGCTCAATGATCACATCTTGAAGGCATCTGGGGTGCGCCACTCTGTAACATCAGCCTACCATCCGGCCTGTAACGGGCAAGACGAACGCACAAACAGGTCAATTGGTGCCGCAATTTCAAAATACATAAACAAGTAAGTATCCTGTAAGTGCAACCATTAATGAAAAATTCTACAAATATGATTTTAAAGATGTCATGTTGTTATAGACCTTCATTCATTTTGCTTACAAAAAACTCGTAACAAAATAAAATTAATAAATTGTTTAATTATAAGTTTTGAACGTAAATTGTGATGCACTAATAATTTATTCATTCCCTGTCTTCGGGGTGAGGCTACCTTGGATATATCTATACTCTGCTGAATCAAGTAGAAGAATGGTGGATATAAGTAGTACTGAATGACTGAGAAAGGTTTGGTAATAAATCGTATTGTATACGTTGTTTTGTCGCAGAGAGATGACTGATTGGGATTTGCATATTGTGCATGCAGCATATTCATGCAATACCTCCTGCCAACAGTCTATCAAGATGACTCCATACAAAGTGACCAAAAACATGTTACCATTTCTTGCAAAGTGAAAGGTCTTTTTTAACTAAATACACATACCTATATATTTATGTCAAATAATTATCATCTCTGGCTTAAATTTCTTCTTGCCAAATTGGCGAGAGCTTTTTTTTCGATTTGCTAAATCCAACATTCATTCCCCAAGCCTTCATGCATTTCCTTACGTTGAACAGTCTGAAAACTGAACACTTGTTTTAGTAATTTTTTTCAAAAGTGCCTACTTTCAACTTTCCAAAAACTAAAGTAAATGTTTTTACGTTTTCTCTCGCTTTACTCAAGATTTCAATATATTTCACTCAGTTCACACAACCCTCACCCAAAATCCTGGCTCTCCAATTTTTTTCAGTTTGGCGAGAAACCTCATTTTTCAATTCACCAAATGCAATTTGGATTCGCCTACGATGAGTGGTCAGGCGCTAGCGAGAGCCCAGCATCTGATACTACTGACAACATAATGTGTAAATGGTACCTGAATGCATAATATACTAACTAGAGATAACAAATATAATAAAAAAAATCGTTGGTCCTTTGATTGAAAATGCAAAACAAATTTAAACACACACAACGTTTACTGCTGCGTGGGTGTGATGCTTTAAAACAATGCATGTAAATAAATGTGCTACAGTTTATAGTTATATTTTATTAATTGTTCATTTTCCTTTTCTGTTGTCAAGGCTCTCTTCAAGCATGATCCCCACATGGCAGGAACCTTGAACAACCTCGGACAGCTGATATCAAAGTTGCACATGTCTGTGAGAAGACTAATGTGGCTTGCTTTATGGAGAACGCCAAGAAACTTGATGAGAAGGTCATGCACAAATGTCACTATCCTCATGAAATATGATGAACACCCTTTGCACAGCACAAATAGATTAACAACTTTGATTAATACATCACTTCTTTAAGGCCAGACACAGGTAGATATGGTTATTTTTTCATTTATGCAAATAGTCCAATTTTACATGGTATGGAATGGATCTTAGTGAGTAAAAATATATTTTGACGTTTTCCAGCCACAGCCTGTTTCCATCGTAACAAAAGAAAGGTGGCCATATTTGAATTAAAATAATTTAAAGTATGGAAAAAAACTTGGTTTTAGCTACAAAAATGGGTTTTTCTTTAAAAGTATTGATAATTTGCACAGAATATGTATGGTGAATGCAACTTTCCAAACCTTGTTTGGAAGGCATTATTATTCCCAGAGATATCCTGTTTGTAAATTGTATTAATTTTGTTCTGCCTTTACAGATTCAAGAAAACATCACCTGTGCCCAGTCCAAACAAAAGCGTGCATACAGCAAGAAAATGGCGAAGGGAGTGCAGGTGTTTAATTTCAAGGAGGGTGATCACGTGCTGCATCGCAACATGGTGAAGGCGAACACTAAGGGTAATAATTGTAAAAAGTACTTTTCAATGAGATGGAAACCAGTGGTTCACACACCAGACATAAAATATAACTATTTTGTCAATTATAAATTTTTTTTATCACAGTGCTAAAAGTGAGAGGCAAGAATGCGAAGACGAGACATTCTACAATATTGATGGAAACTGAGCTAGCTGATGATTGATAACTCATCAAACCAATACACACATCAAAAACGCTAAGGTTGTGGGTTCGTCAAAACAGCAGCGTGTGGACTTCGTTTTAGAAGAGTTCAGTATGCTGACAGACGACCACGTATGGGCAGCACTACAATTGCTGAAGAAGCAATTTCCCGGAATGGCCAGCTTGCAAAACCCAGTTCTCGGTGCCGTTCTGCAGTTCGCTGTTGCGAGTGGACCGTTTGTGCAGGTACTGCATGATGGAGAACTGCACTGAGTGACTGTCGCCACTCCACCACCCCAAGTGGATGCAGATGTCATCGTTTATGACTCGCTCAACAGAAGTGTCAACATGCACTGCAAAATGCAGATTGCATCACTGCTGTCAACAACACACTCAACAATCAGGTGTGTTGTTGACACCAGTCAGCGACAGAATGGGGTCATTGACTGTGGGCTCTACGCCATTGCAGCAGCGACATCTGTGTGTTATGAGGAATTCCCCAGTGGCGAGTACGATCAGGCTGCAATGGGTGGACACTTGCGAACCTGCATTGAACGTGGTGTCGTGACACACTTCCCAAGCAGCATGAGGTTAGACTTAATGTGTAACTTAATAATTATAGCCATTGCCATGATATTGAAGAGTACGGGTGTTATTTCACACCAGGATGCATTTATATAACGCGAGTGGGATCTTTAATTTCCCTTGGCATAAACAGTAGATGTAAAATATATGCATATGATAATTATACATGTGTACTTGTATATAAAATGTGGTTGAAATATATTGAAAGATACTGGTATAGTTTAGATGTTTTCATGTAGGAAATTGTTGACAATTTATGCTGATTCTTTTGGTTGGATAGGCTGTAATATTTTCACCAAAATATAATAAAAACCACATTCTCTGATATTATACATACTCAACAAATTTTTCACTTTGTCTGGATAGGTCTGCAGACACGTGTGCACATCGGAGTCACGATTGTGAAAAGGATGACTGTGACTTCTCAAAGAAAAAGTGCTATGTTAAGGTAAATGTCTGTTTTGTAGTTTGATGTTTTATTGTTTTCATAACACAATAAAATGTAGTGAGAAATTATTTTTCTTGTCATTATGACTAAAATGTCTGTGCATCATTATGCAGGAGATTTCCAAACGAACAGATCAAGATTTAACAAGATTGTCATCTCGAACAACAAGTTCCAGATGGCAAGTTGACAAGGAAGCCATTGGCTTATCGAGAGTCCAACAATTTTCTAATCTATGTGTAGCCCGCCCTTATCAGATATCTGTCAATTGTATTTTTAAACATATTCACACTACTAGCATTAACACAATCATTTGGCAGTTTGTTCCATTCATTTATCACATTATTTATCACAATCATTTATCAGAACATTCCGGCTACTTGGACTTGGTGCAGCGACTTGAATTTGGTGTAGATCATTTACAGAAATACGTGGAATATCAAATAGAATAAGTATTACTATTGCATATATATTATACACAAACGTATTGTAGACATATATTAGGAAACAGGTTTTGTTAATTATTAGTCAGAGGGAGTATTTTAGAGTAAGTTAGTTTCGGATTCTGTCAGGGAATTCAGCGAGCGTTAATAGGGGTGTTTACAATTCGAACATTTAGATAACATAGTGAATAGTCAGTAACAGTGAATATTGGTTAGAATAAGTATTAGCATTATACATATATTGTTCACCAACTTCTTGTAGACATATATTAAGAAACCGTTGTTGTTAACAGAGGTAGTATTTTTTTTTCCCGGATTCAAACTCAACGAGTGATAAAAGGGAGTTTGTTTACAGGTCATTCAACCCGTGCATAGAGCTATCGTTTACATTAGCTAATATATATATATAAGATAAAGTGATTTATTTACTTAAATTACATACATAAGGTAATATCTGACATAGTGGTAGTCAACGTTTTCGGTAAAAAGGAATTAACAGCAGGATTTTAGCGTAAATTAGTACACACTCACTTCGTTGTTTTGTTACAGTGTTCTCCGTATTCGCTAGGTGGCAGGATTTTTAGCCTAAAGTGTTCTTTTGATCACAAAAACAGCCTTATTCAAGGCTAACGTAGCAAACTAATTAAAACTAAATTGTATGATGGCCCCGTGTAAACGGCAGTTAAAGGCCACAAGGCACTTAATTTGTAGCAGTTGTAGTAACTGGGTAGATTTCGTCAAGTCTGGGTGCGAGAAGTCCTGGGCTGAGGTCCAGGCAGATAGTTTTAGTTTTGAGTGTAGGGGATGCGCAAGGATGAAGGAAATAGAGGTGGAGTTGGAAGAGCTGAGGCTGCTCGTTGTGGCAATGGTAGGAAGGGAACAGGGGAGTTGTGCCAGTAGTTCCGGTGAGGGAACAGTAGACGATAAAGTGGGGAAAGACACAAGAGATGCTAGGGAGAGCTCACCTCAGCCTGGGAGGAAGCTGAGAGGAGGGAAGGTGACAGGTCATAGGGAGACAGGACGTAAGGAGACTGGAAGGAAAGGAACGGGAGGGAAGACAACCGGGATGAAGGACAGGGGAGTAGGGGAGACAGGAGGGAAGGAGAAGGGAGTGGGGGAGACGGGAGGGAAGACAACCGGGGTGAAGGAGAGGGGAGTAGCGGAGACAGGAGGGAAGGAGAAGGGAGTGGGGGAGACGGGAGGGAAGACAACCGGAGTGAAGGAGAGGGGAGTAGCGGAGACAGGAGGGAAGGAGAAGGGAGTGGGGGAGACGGGAGGGAAAACAACCGGCGTGAAGGAGAGGGGAGTAGGGGAGACAGGAGGGAAGGAGACGGGAGTGGGGGAGACGGAAGGGAAGGGGTCAGGACAGAATGTGATGGAGGGGATCGAAAGGAAGAGTTATTCTGCAGCAGTGATAGAGGGGGTGAGGAAGAGAGCGAGGGTGTTTGTGGGGGATTCGATAGTTAGGAAGACCGACAGAGTCTTAAACAAGGGAGATGATGTGGTGGTCTGCTTGCCTGGAGCCAAAATAGAGGCGATAACTGAGAGGGTAAAAACATCGTAGGCTCGGGTAAGGGTGGATCTGTTTTAGTACATGTAGGGACAAATAACGTAGAGAGGGAGGGTACAACTGCAATAGTTAGGAAATATAGGCAGTTGGTCAGAACACTAAAACAGACACGGGTTGAGCAGGTAATACTGTCAGGGATTTTACCTGTAATGGGCAGGAGGGGTCACAAATATGGAAATGTCGGGGGATGGCAATTAACATGTTAGTCCAGAGGCTGTGTAGGGAAGAGAAAGTTGGATTTGTGGATTTATGGGGAAGTTTTGTTGGGAGGGCTGATATGTACATGAAGGATGGGCTTCATTTAAGTGGAAAGGGGGCGGCAGTATTTGCGGACAAACTTTCAGCAGCAGTAGATAGCGACTTGGGTACAATGACAAATATTTTTGGAAGTAAACATTCTTTAAACTAGAAGTGCAGGGGGGTTACCTAGAGGTGTCTCAAGCAGAACAAGAGGCCACTAGCACAGATAAACCAATATCAAATCATCCGAAAAACATCTCTGAAAAAGGTTATAGATGCGTCTGTTTAAATGCAAGGAGCATAGTAAATAAGAAAAACGAATTAAACATTATGGTAGAAGATATTGACCCTCACATAATTGGTATAACTGAATCATGGGCCAACATAGATATAGCAGATGCTGAATTAGGACTGACAGGATACGTAATGTTTAGGAAAGATCGAATAGGAAGAAGGGGCGGGGGAGTTATTTTATATGTTAAAGAATGTATTCAGGCTTATGAAATAAAACTAGAAAGGGAAGCAGATTGCGATGAAGCTGTTTGGTGCAAAATTGTTTCAGGAAATTCAAAATTAACTATTGGATTAGTTTACCGAAGTCCAAACATAAACGAAGAGGACAACACAAAAATAAAAAACGCTATAAAGGAAGTTAGTAAAGGGGAATGTATCATAATGGGAGATTTTAACCATGGACACATACAATGGAATTCTCTAGAGAGCACAGGGATTGAGGATCAAAAATTTCTATGTTTAATCCAGGATAGCTTTCTTACTCAGCACGTACTAGAACCAACCAGGGGAGAAAATGTATTAGATATAGTTTTGTCATCACAAAAAGAATTAGTGGACAATGTAAAAATATTTGAACCATTGGGTAATAGTGACCATAATCAAATACATTTTGACATCAATGTAAAATCAGAAAGTAAAAATAAGAAAACGTACAAGAGAAACTTCCACAAAGGTAACTACAAAGATATGAGAAAATACTTAGCACAGCTAGATTGGAATAACATGCTGATGAATAAGACTGCTATTGAATGTTGGAATATTCTAAAATATGAAATTGAGAGTATCATTGATAAATTTGTTCCCTTCCGAAAACAAGGAAAACGGTGTAGAAAGAAACACTTGTCAAAAGAGGCAATTAGAAAAATAATGCTAAAACAAACTATGTGGAGGGTTTATAGGCGTACCAGAAAGGAAGAAGACTATGCAAAATACAAAGAGGCACTTAATGCAGCTACAACTGAAATCAGACAATCTAAAAGAAGCTATGAGCAAAAACTGGCATGTAACATAAAAACTGACAGCAAGAGTTTTTATGCATATGTCAGGAGTAAACAAAACGTACAAGACAAGGTTGGACCTCTAGAAGACAGTGCTGGAAATATAATATCACAGGGGTTTTTAATGGCGGAAGACCTAAATGGTTATTTCAGTTCAGTGTTTACAAAAGAAGATATTAGTTCATTACCAATTGCTGATGCTAAATTTCAGGGGGCTAAATCTGACTATTTAGGACCGTTAGTTGTAACTCCAGAATTGGTAGCTAGGAAAATAAAGGCAATGAAGGATAACAAATCACCGGGAGTGGATGGGATTCCTCCAAAATTACTAATGGAAACAGTAGATCAAATCAGTATACCACTTGCAAGAGTATTCAACTTGTCATTAAAAGAGGGAGTTGTTCCGTTTGAATGGAAAGAAGCAAACATCATACCATTATTTAAAAAGGGTTCGAGAAATAAGTCAGAGAATTACAGACCAGTGAGTTTAACGTCAGTGATTTGTAAATTATTAGAAAGGTTAATTAAAGACCATATGGTGGACTTCCTCGTTAAGCATAAATTATTAAATTCATCTCAACATGGATTCCTTAAAGCGAGGTCATGCTTAACAAATATGTTATGTTTTTTGGAAGAAATCACTAAGTGGATAGACGAGGGATCGCCAGTAGATATTATCTACTTAGAATTTCAGAAAGCTTTTGACAAAGTGCCACATCAAAGATTGCTACTTAAATTAAAAGCCCATGGTATCGGGGATAGCATAACTGACTGGATAGAACAATGGATGACTGACAGAAGACAACGAGTTGTAGTAGATGGCGAAGTTTCAAATTGGAAATCGGTTTTGAGTGGGGTACCTCAAGGATCAGTATTAGGACCTATATTATTCTTAATTTATATCAATGACTTGGACGAGAGTATAACAAGTAACGTACTGAAATTTGCGGACGACACAAAACTGTTTAGAAAGGTTAATACTGATGGTGATAAACAACATTTACAAAACGATCTAGACAGATTAGTGAAATGGTCTGAGAAATGGCAGATGCTGTTCAATTTTGGGAAATGTAAATGCCTACATACAGGACATGGGAACTTGAATGTAAACTATAAAATGGGAGCTACTGTTCTTGGTACTACTGTAAATGAAAAGGACTTAGGAGTTACAATAAGCGCTGATATGAAAGTTTCAGAGCAGTGTGGTATTGCAGCTTCAAAGGGTAATCAAATTCTTGGATTGATTAGAAGAAACATAATATACAAGGGAAAAAAGTTAATTATACCTCTATATAAAGCAATAGTTAGACCTCATTTAGAATACTGTATACAAGCATGGAGACCATATCGTAAGAAGGATATAGATACGCTTGAACGCATACAAAGGAGAGCAACTAAAATGATTCCAGAACTTAGAGACCTTAGTTATGAAGAACGCCTGTAAGAATGTGGTTTAACAACTCTAGAGACAAGGAGGTTAAGAGGAGATCAGATTGAAGTTTTTAAGATATTGAATGGGTATGAAAATATTGATAGAAATATGTTTTTCTCACTCAAGAAGGATAGCAGAACTAGAGGACATGAGGTAAAATTAGTAAAGGATCAATGTAGATTGGACATCAGGAAGCACTCGTTCTCACAGAGGACAGTAAATGAATGGAACAAACTGTCTACAGATTGTGTAACTGCTAGCAGCGTGAATATGTTTAAAAACAAGGTTGACACATATATCAGGAGGGCGGGTTATAAGTAGGTGAACATTGTTGGACTCTCGATAAGCCAATGGCTTCCTTGTCCACTTGCCATCTGGGCCTTTGGCTTGGATGGCAAATCTTGTTAAATCTTGTTAAATCACCCTCTGTGAGAATGAGTACTTTCTCATGTCCAACCTACACTGCTCCTTAACTAATGCTGCTTTGTGTCCTCTGGTTCTACTGCCTTCTTTAAGTTTGAAGAACATATTCCTATCAACATCCTCATAACCGTTCACTATTTTAAACACTTCTATTTGGTCTCCTCTTAGTCTCCTGGTCTCTAGTGTTGTCAAACCACATTGTAATAAGCGACTTTCGTAACTACGGTCTCTTAATTCTGGAATCTTAGTTAAGTGCCTCTTAGTTGCTCTTCGTTGTATTCTTTCTAGCTTATCTATGTCTTTTTTTACGATATGGCCTCCATGCTTGAATACAATATTCCAAATGTCTAACTATTGCTTTGTACAGGGGTACAATTAGATGTTTCTCCTTATACGTGATAGTTCTCCTAATTAGCCCTAGTATTTGATTTCCTCTCGAAGCAGCAATCCCACATTGCTCTGAAACTTTCATGTCAGCATTAAATGTTACTCCTAAATCCTTTTCTTGTGTGGTTCTACCTAGTACAGCATCCCCCCATTTTATATTCCTCGTCCATATTTCCATGTCCTATGTGTATACATTTACACTTCCCAAAATTGAATAACATTTGCCATTTTTCTGACCATTTAACTAATTTTTCTAGATCATCCTGTAAACTTTGTTTATCTGTATCATTAGTAACCTTTCTGAATACTTTTGTATCATCTGCAAATTTGAGTACTTTGCTAGATATGTCATCCTCCAAATCATTTATATATATTAAAAACAGTATAGGGCCTAACACTGATCCCTGTGGTACCCCACCCAAAACAGGTTTCCAGTTTGAAATCTTACCATCTACTACTACTCTCTGTCTTCTGTGTGTAAGCCACTTTTCTATCCAGTTGATTACATCATTGCCTATACCATGGGATTTTAGTTTAAGTAACAGAGACGAAGAGTGGGGCGAAAATTGTTGCCTACACGCGGGTGCTCTAACCATTAGACCACCGCTCCTTTATCCCGATCGTCGCCCATTTACGTTGTGTGTTAGTCCTTTAATTTTCTGTGAATTAAAAAAATTGTATGATAAATTTTCAATGTAGGCGTAAGAATGTTATAACGGTCATCTATGGGAAAGGTGACTGTGGTCCGTGCCCAGTATAGGGAAAGAGGTATAATATCGCTCACATGACATTAGGCAAATATGTTCGCCCCGCTCTTCGTCTCTGGGGCGAAAGTCCTGACGGGCATTTGCTAACTCGCCATTTTGGCAGTTCCGTAGCCATTTGGCTACGGAACTAATAACTTAAGTTTTAAAACCGATACGCACTAACCGTTTCACATGTGTATTCCGTGACATACAACCGACGATTGGGCGTCAAGAAACTGAAGAAATGTGCTCCAAATAATTACTTATGAGTACTTTTATCGGTGACATAGAAAACATTTCACAATTAGCCGCCATACTGTGCACGTGATGTTGCCTTTGCGTCACATGATCAAACGCGATTTCGTGTAGAATGAGGCCAGAATGGGCCAGCAGCACAGACATAAATAAAACACCCGTTAGTAAGTTAGTAGTTTATAGGGGCATTATTAATGATGTAACTCTATGGCCAGCAGACGGCAATTCTTAGCGTGACCTTATATAGATCTATGGAAATCCCGCTTGCTAATCTCGCTCACAACAACATCCGGTTATATACAAACCTTGACAAGCACATGCGTTCTGACAAAAAGGTAATAATTTCACACTTTTACATGGTTATTGTCAGGTAACTTTAGTGATATACATATAAGAATGCATACAGACACGAAAGACGTGTTTATTGCTCTGTTTATGGCGTTTTTGTAAGGTTTCACGTTTCATGAAAATACTTACGTTTCGGCCGAGCGAGATCTTCGCCGTACTAGTAGCAACAGCCAGATAGAAAAACATTGTAGGGCGATTGACTTTGTCTGACAGGACATCAGCGCCCCATCGGCTGTTGTGCTACACGAGCGACATCAGCAGCGCTCCATAGCAACTAAAGTACTTGTCAAGGATTGGTCAAGGAGTCCTGTAATAGGGGTCAGAGGTCACCCGACGTAAGGGAGCAGCGGCGGGGGGCATCATTCATTAACAGGGATCAAAGGGCCTGACAGCATCATTCATTAACAGGGATCAAAGGGCTTAACGAGGAAACGAGAAACGAACACAAAGCAAACACGAAACACGTTATTGCACGAGTGCATACGTATTTTTTATTATATAAATAGTGCGTTATCATATCGTAAACTATATATTTTAAAAGTAATTTAAAATGTTAAATATCATATAGTAAATACAGCTATCATGTCGGTCATTTTAAAACATTAAAAGTCACACATGCATGTGTAATAGAGTGGCAGAGACCTTCTTCTACGATCAGTCAACGCAGCTGGTCGGTGGAGATGCGCGTCGTACGCACCAACTGGCAATTTTATACATGTCAATTCGGCCATTACGCGAGACCATTCTCAACGATGGTCGAGGAAGGCGACAGCTATGTTGCAGGAATGTGTCCAGGAATGTGCCCTCGTCGATTCGGAACGGAGTGGTCGCATACACCAACTCGTTCATGATGTCAGACCCAGTGCAGTCGATGATTGCTGCAAGCAAAAGAATATCTGAGTGAGACACGAGTATGATACGAGACACTAGCCGCCACCTAGCAAAGAGAGAAAACTAGTGTAAGGGACCCTGCTAGCGGCGAACACGGCAGGCTTTTTTTTATCGCTAGCGCGACACCGCCAGCCTAGGCACCGTGTGTACGTACGTCGCGCGCGCCCTTATCTATCGACCCGATGATCCCAGGCCGGCAAGCGACGGTAGTTTTTTCTAAGTGGAAGCACTACCTTCAGGCAAACGTCATGTATGAAAGTAGCACACGCAATCTTAGTCAACACAAAACTAAATATAAAATTATTCAAGAGGAGTACTGTAGTTGTCAAAGTATCCTATATATCATATTACTAATAGTGGTAATGTTATGTGCTATTGTAAAAGTGTTCAATGTTATAGAGTCTTTAAGCGTTACCATCCGTTCAAACTATTATAATACACACACTATATTTATAGATGTCCTGAGGGGCCGTGGTCTTTCAGTTGTAGGCGCGGTTATTACCATAAAAAGACATCTATGCCGCCACTGTGGTCTCGTACTCGACACATATACCCAGCAGGCACACCGACGTCGTTTCAACGTCGAAAATAGGTTGAAATAAAGTCGCGACGTCAACAACATATACACAACGTCTATGCAACGTCGATCAACTCCCTTCGTACCGACGTCGAAGTTTGACATCGTTTGGACGTCGAGTGTAGGTCGGTACGCAACGCACATAGGTGGACAACATACACGCAACGTCGATGTAACGTCGATTAACTTCCGTCGTAACAACGCCGAAGTTTGACTTTGTTAGCACGTCGAATTTAGGTCGGAACGCAATGTATGTAGGTGGACAACATATACGCAACGTCAATGTAACGTCGATTAACCTCCGTCGTAACAACGTCGAAGCTTGACGTTGTTGCGACGTCGAATTTAGGTCGGTATACGCAACGCACATTAGTGGAAAACATGTACGCAACATCAATATAACATCGATCAACCTTCGTCGTAACAACGTCGAAGTTTGACGTGGTTAAGACTTCGAATTTAGGTAGGTATGCTAAAGATGAAAGTTACTGTACGAACATTAATTTTTATTTGAACGGCAACGTACAGCATGCTTCCAATGTCAGTGACCGGATTAGTGATCGCACAACTTTGTCTGTTTGATTCACTAGCCAAATAACCGATTTAGGTTTAAAACGGGATGAGGAATCATGTCCCAGCCAGCACGCATTCATCGGCCCGAGGGCGGACATCGCCTGGCAGCGCTCGGCAAGCGCTTGCCGACAACAGCCCGTTTGCCAGCCACACATGCGGCGCCCGCACTCGCGGGGGGTAATTTATCAGAGCTTGGACCGAGGGAGGCCGAGCTCTGATATCTCACGCGCGCTGTAATATTATGATTTATTACTTGTATTAAATTTCGCATAGCATGCAAGGGGATTTTTCCCGCGCGGTATATGCACCACGCGGGAAGCAAAATAAAATGGAAAGAAACTAAATAAAATTCATATGAAACGTAGTTACTCTCACAAAAAAATAACAAACAATGACAATATTTTCTTGTTGTAAACTCCATGTTCAAAATATTCACTGACAATTATCAATATTATTTTTTTTTACTGCAAGTCTACCCGCCATATTCTTTTTAGTTATAATTTATAAACGATTGGCGCGCCGCAAGACAAGGTAGGTATACATCTTTTGTGAATCTTTGGCTGTATTTTTTATTATCCAATACATTGATTTTGAGCATTATGCAAATAATTTTTGTTCGCAAAGCATACCAAAATAGATCTTTTCACATCGAAATTTTAGGCGCCAAACTCGAAGGCCGTGAACTGTCTTGGACAACGTCGATACCTGACGTTGAAACAACGTCGATACTTGACTTTGAAACAACGTCGATATCCGACGTTGAAACAATGTCGATATCCGACGTTGAAACAACGTCGATATCCGACGTTGAAACAACGTCGATATCCGACGTTGAAACAACGTCGATATCCGACGTTGAAACAACGTCGATATCCGACATTGAAACAACGTCGATATCCGACGTCGACTTAACTTTCATATCGACCAATATTTCGACGTCATCACAACGTCGATACCTGACGTTGCTACAACGTTGCTACAACGTCGTGTGCCTGCTGAGTAAGCAGAGCTACGACGGCACGTGGAGAAACACGCGATACCATCCTTGGACCAACACACGTCCTCGGTAGCGCCGCTAGCAGTGGTGCCATCTAGCGACCACGCAAAGACAGCGAAATACGTGTGTGAGAAATGCGGCATAACGTTCGAAAGATGGGAATCTCTACAGTATCAGGTAAGGTCTTTTTGTAGTCACAGTAGTCATAGTCGTAGTAGTATTCGTAGTAGTAGTCGGGGTCGTAGTCGTAGAGAAAACACCACCACCTACACGTGCAAGAAATGTGGACGGAATTTTAATACACGTAAGGACATGTTCAGACATGCAGGAACTGCGTGTTCCGACGTCAACGAGCCGCCATTACCTAAGGAATCGAAATGGAAACAAACCACACCCCACCCACTATTTACCGAAGAAGATCCCATCGAACCACCCGCTCGATTTCCCTTCTCTGACACCCTGTCGACGGAACTACTAGATGTCGTTCAAGAGCACTGATCGACCATCAGGACACGCGTATCGAGAGGTTCCCTGTAGTGCAGGTACGATTACAGATTAATTACACTAGATACAACTGTTTAGAGCCTCCTTTGAAGATCATGTTCCATGAACAGACCCACTCTTTCAAGATTAACCTAAGTTAGGGTTCGTTCTGAGGAACAAGAACACGGGACGATACAAGTACTATCATTCCTCTTGCAATTGCCGTGGACGGTACCCATACGAGCCCAGTCTCATCACCAACAGCTAGGATTTTGACACCTTTCTCGAACGACGGCCGAACTCGTCCGTCGATCGTTATACCCCCGACACATTACATATCAACCTCCACGAGACACACTTTATCTACATTCAAGATGTAAGCATGTTCTGTCACTCATATCAATGTCGAAAGTGCGGTGACTGTTTACGGAAATACGCATACCACCTACACAGACTCGAGCGCACGTGTACGGGGTGTGTGCGTCGAGTCTATCCTGGTGTCGTGTACCACTCGACCCCGTCAGTGTTCGAACGTCTGGACGACGAGAACATTCGAGTCCCCGAATCATTGCGCTACTCCCCGTATCGCGCCACGTTTGACTTTGAGTGTTAGTTTGACACTACACAATTTCTGTCGGACAGTGACAAGGTCCATTGGGTAGCGCGTCACGTTCCTTTAAGCATCAGCATGGCATCGAACGTGCCCGGGCACGAACAAGTGCAATGTCTCGTCAAGTATGGAGATGCGAACAAGTTGGTGAGCGATGTGTGACGCCGCGTACGAAAAGATCAAAGACTCTTACGAAGATGTCTTGGAACAACTCGCAGAAGCACAAACGGACTAGGATGACCGAGAGCACGCTGCACGATCACCCGAGGATGATAACGCAGCACAATCACCCGAGGATGGTGAAGACGCCAATGACAAGCATTCTCCATACAAAACACTGATGGGGCAACTTTATGGATGGATGCATCCGTCATTTGGTTCATTTCAGGTAAGTACGATCTGAATTCCATCAAACAATTCCTCATACCCTACTTCCTGTCCACGTCAAAGACAGAGGAACAAGAAGAAGACAAAGAGACCGAAGATAAATATGGTATCAGGTCCTTTTTCGTCATCAAACGCAACAGCACGTTCATGTGTTTGTCAACGGATCAGCTGAAATTCCTAGACATGACCAATTACATAGCCCCTGGTTCAGCTACGACAATTACTGAAAGCGTACGGAAGCGAGGTCACAAAAGGTCATTTCCCATACCAGTAAATGGACTGTTTGGAGAGGCTCGACGACACTGCTCTTCCACTCAAAGAGACCTTCTTCAGTCGACTGTAGAACGAGGGTATTTCCGAAGAGGATTACGCAAGTTGCTAAGAGGCGTGGCGCGAGAACGGTATGACGACTTTCGAGACTTTCTCGTCTGGTACAACAATTGGGATGTGGTTCCCTTTCTACAGGCCATTCACAGAGAAGAATAAAGATCAGCATCACCTCGTCAAAGATCACATGGTTGGTGGTGCGTCCCTAATTTTTCACGATCACGAGAAAGGGGTCACCAAGCTACGTCAGAACGAGTAAGGAGAGAACGATCGTCGGGTACGATGTCAACGCTCTCTACTTGTGGTCCCTCATGCAAGACATGCCGACGGGATGGTACACGCGACGATGGGAAGAGAACAAGTTCCGGCCTGAATCATCGCAGCTGCATGGGCAGATGGCTGCGGACTTTGGAATCCGAACGCACGGGACCCGCCATACGACATCAGACCAACGTTCGAGAGAAGAGAATAGGCAAACTTCCGGTGGACGGGTGGTGCAGTCAAACGAAAACGGCGTATCAGTTCCAAGGTTGTTACTGCCATGGTCACCCGGGCACCCGACAAGAGGTGAACTCCGTCAACGGAAAACCCATGGCCGAACTGCTCGTCGAGACCCGAAAGAACACCGCCTACCTAAGTCATTTTGTCAAGGTCGTCGAGCTGTGGGAATACGAGTGGAAAGACATGAGAAGAAACCAGGCCGTGAAAAAGTGTCTGGATGCTGCCTTTCCTCGGTGACGACACGCACGGTGGAAGATGACGTCACAACAGATCCTGACTGGCGTGCGTGCCCGAACCGTGTTCAGAATGATCGAGTGCGACGTTCGCGTACCGGAGGCACTGCATGCGCACTTTGCGGAGATGCAGCCCGTGTTCAAGAACATCCGTCTGACGCCCGACGATCTCGGTCCGTTCATGGGCCGATACGTCGAACAACGCGACATCGTGGCGACTCCGCAGCGCATGCTCGTGGGCAATTATCGCGGTGATAAGATTTTGCTCGCCATGCACCTCTTGCGATGATACCTGGACCACGGACTCGAATTGACGCGCGTCTACCAGGTCATCGAGTACGATGCGATCCCGTGTTTCGGGCGGTTCGGCGATGCAGTGTCCACGGACCGACGGTAGGGAGACGTCCATCCACACAAGGCCATCATCGCGGCACCATGAAGTTGCTGGGGAACTCGGGCTACGGGAACACCATCATCAACGTGGACCAACATCATGACGTGAAATACTGCACGGAGGCGGCAGCATCGATCTTGGTCAACGATAGACGGTTCCGACAACTCGACGTCGTCGTCGACGATGCGTACGAGATAGATATGAACAAGAAAACCGTCACGTACGCCCTGCCCGTACACGTGGGATTCTTCGTTCTGCTGTATGCCAAGATGTGTATGTTGCAGTTCTATTCCGACTTTATGAACAGGTACCTGGAGAGCCCTCTGTTCCAGTACTACGAGATGGACACAGATAGCGCCTATTTGGCCTTGGTCGTTGAGTCCATTGATGACTTTGTGACCCCGGAACTACGAGAACATTGCTTCCGGCACAGCTCTGAATGGCTCTCGTCCGAAAATTGCGCCAAACATCAGAAAGAGTACGTGCGCTGTGGACTTGCCGGTCGCTCGTGGGCTTGTACCGAGCCGTGCTGTAAGGCGCGCAAGGCGTACGATATAACACCGGGTCTGTTGAAGGTGGAGTGGTCCGGTGACGAGTTCGTGGGGTTGTGCAGCAAGAAGCACTATTGTTTCGGAGCCACCGACAAGTACAGCACCAAAGGACTGAGCAAATGTCACAACGATATCGACAAGGACGCGTTTCTGTACGTGCTCACCAACTGTCGGAGCGGACGTGGTAAGAACTGTGGGTCACTCGACCATGTTAAAGTACGTGCGAACCTCAACCAATTCTACGCCAAACGATTGGTGCACGAGGACGGGCTGACCATGGGCCGGTGGACGTGTAGAAAAGGTGATGCACTCCCGTCGTCTTTCATAAGTGACCATGGAAGCATCATTTCACGTGCACCGTCGCTGGACCGACGGGATGCGGCAAAAGTATTTTCTTGAAACGTATGCTGCGTCACGCTGCTGCGATAATCGATCCACTACACCCACCCCCCGAAAAGACCACGTGGTGTTACGGAGAATGGTAATCCGCTTACGGCACAATGGATTTAGTCGACGTGCGGTTGGAGGAAGGGTTGCCGAGTGCGAACATGTTCGATTCGGCAACGAGGGACCTCATCACCAGGCGGGTGGTGCACTGCCCTACTTCGCCGGTGCCCGATACATGCGAGGTCACGGACTAGGAAGTATGTTCGTAGGTCTGCTGCGCAGCGCCATGCCACTCATCAAGAAAGGAGCTGTGGCGTTGGGAAGGGAAGCGCTGAAGACCGGCGTGTGCATCGCCGACGATGTCTTGTCTGTCTTGACACAGCACGGATGCTGGTAAGAACCTGTTGAGTGGCCTTTTGACCCCCGGCGTGCGACCTCATAAACGTATAAAACGCGCGTCTGCGAAGAAAGGAGTCACTACAGTGGTAAGACAGCGCAAGAGACAGACTCCCAAGAAACTTGAGGCCGACATATTCGACGACAATGGCTTTCGTACATAGGCAGTCGTGCGAGGGCGTCAAGAGTGAGCTGGACCTCTTTACCGTTCCCCCGACTCAGAACAGCATCGTCGACAGCCATATAGTGGAACATCAGCCCATGGCCTCTCTTGACTCGGGTGGACCGATATAATTATTGATAACCGGATCGGGAGACGATTACCTGGATCTCGCCAACACGATGCTACACGTACAGGCGAAGGTGACACGAGCCAGTGGGGACGATCTCGAATTGGCCGATCCTGTGGGTCCTTTGAATAACTGGCTGCATTCACTGTATAGTCAAGTCGACGTCTACCTGAATGGTGGCTCGTGACCCATTCATCCAACACGTATGCGTATCGTTCCTACATAGAGACGCTGCTGAGTTACGGCACCGAGTCAGCTGTGGCACAAGGACACGTCCATTAACATGGATGCCGTCGAGATCGCTGACGGGGCCGCGGCTAATGCAGGTTTCGAGGCTCGACGAACGAACATCTTCTGGAATCGGGTCGTCTTCACGCGGACCTGTTTATGCAGGATAAATTCTTGATCAACGATGTCGATGTCAAGATACGCTTGGTGCGCAGTAAGTCCGCATTTGCACTCATGGCTGGCGGGGTCAACCCCGATTACAAGATCAACATAATCAATGCCACCTTGTTTGCAACGAAGGCCACCCTGAATCCGTCCGCACAGATGGCGCATATCAAGGCCCTCGAGAAGAGCACGGTCAAGTATCCGATGCGGTCCGTCGACTGCAGGGTGTACTACATTCCCGGGGGCGCCCACGTACGAGAGCCTGTTCCTCGGCAACCCGCCGAAACGTCTGGTGCTGTGCTGCATAGATAACGATGCGTACAACGGTGCGTACGACA
Source organism: Lamellibrachia satsuma (assembly GCA_033239005.1). Taxonomy (NCBI): domain Eukaryota; kingdom Metazoa; phylum Annelida; class Polychaeta; order Sabellida; family Siboglinidae; genus Lamellibrachia; species Lamellibrachia satsuma. The sequence continues at coordinate 14,729,998 of BSQZ01000002.1, read as the reverse complement.
GGAATCCGTTTCACGCCAAGAACAATGACATCAACTTCCTCGCAGTGTACGGGGACGGGCGACAGATACCCTCCGAACCTTTCCAACCGAATTTCGACAACAACCTCTTCAGGAGCTACGAACCAATCACGGCGACCTTAAGGTGTGGCAGGACGAGGGGATCGGAGTGTCTCGCAGCGACTGCCGGCACAGCTACACGTTCTTCGGTTTTGACATGACCCCCGACAAGTGCGATGGCGCCTGCTTCCATCTGGCACAAAAGGCCAACCTGCGCATCGAGATGCATTTCCGTGACGCGCTGCCGACCACTGTGAACGTCATTGCCTACGCCGAGTTCGAGTCCGTACTGGAAATAGACAAGAGCCGCAACATCATCTACGACTACTGATATGGACACTCTGCCTATCGCTAAACTACTAGCGATGGACGCGCGCACCAGGTCGATTTTTCGCGGCGTCGTACTCAAACACGGACTGCCTACGACGATAGACAATTTGCCGGTCGCCTTCGTGTGCAACACTGACGACGGCGACGAACTGGGTTAACAGGATAGCGCTGTAACCAGATGCCGATGGACGTGGCGATTACTTCTGCTCGTACGGCCTGCCGCCACGTCACGCGGCGTTCCGCACCCTCATGAACGAACATTGATCCGAGTGGACTCATAATAGCAAGAGACTTCAGAGTCCTCTGTCTAACGTATCGTATATCGTACATCGATTGAGCCTCTGGGGAGGTGTACACACCCCTAAGCTCACGACCTCTGTAGTGGTGATAAACACACGCAAGTCACATCATCATCACCACTGAGCCTCTGACGATGTGGAGACACCCCTGAACTCGCGACCTCTGGCGTAGTGGTCAACACTCGTCATCATCGTACTCGTCATAGCTGTAGTCGTAGTGGCATTACACACCACCCTTGTTGTAGCATGCTTGTGTTGTTCAATAAAATACGTGTGCACACCTACAATACCGTGTTTTGTTCGTTTCTCTTTTCCTCGTTAGGCCCTTTGATTCTTGTTAATGACCCTGTTAATGAACAATGCTGTCAGACCCTTTGATCCCTGTTGATGAATGACGTTCGCAAAATTATACTTGTATGGCATTCATGGTGTTGCACATAAATGGATTATGAGTTACTTGGAAAACAGAAGTCAGTTTGTTTACTTTGAAAATTATGATTCAGAAGTGTCTCAAAATATGTTGTGGTGTGCCATGGATTTGTTTTAGGTCCGAAGTTGTTTATTCTGTACATAAATGATATTTGTAATGTTTCAAACAATTTTTAGTTTATCTTATTTGCAGATGATACCAACGTGTTCTACAGTAATAGTGGTATAGTTGATCTTGTCTAGTTGACAAATATTGAATTACAAAAGTTACGTATGTGGTTTGCTGGCTTTCTCTAAAAGACAAATTATATGTGTTTTTTTTTGGTAATCGTATTTTAAAGACACACGTCTCTATACATATAAATAAGGAAGAAATTAGTAAGGTTGAACTCACAACATTTTTAGGCGTTTTGATTGATAATAAATTAGCGTGGAAAAAAAAATCTATTATAAAATCTAAACTCTCTAGGAGGTGTGCCATAATGTATAGAGCCAGCTTTGTCATTGACAAATATACCCCCCCCCTCTCTCTCTCTCTCTCGCTTTGCCACACACCATGTACTGCATTGAAGTATGGGGCAATACATATGCTACTAATCTAAATTGTTTAGTATTGTTACAAAAAAGGTTGTGCGTTTAATTTGTAAAGCTAAGAGGTTAGCCCACATTTCTTGTCTATTCTCCGAGTTACGCTTCCGTAAAGTACCAGATATTGTGGAAATACGAACTGCACTTGTTACGTACAAGGCAAATAACAATTTGCTACCAGTGAATATACAAAAGTTGTTTACATTGTACAAGTCAGTCTATGTAACCAGGCAAAGTCAAACTTTAAAACATTTTTTTTTACCAATTTAAAAAGAATGTGTATTCCAGTTAAAGGTATCATTATAAGGAACTCACTTGACAGCTCTTTAATTAATATGTTGTAGCAACGTTCATTGTATAAAAAATACACTGCTAGCATTTTGGTTAGCTATGTAGTAGAAACAACAGCTTGGCTATATAAATATTGATTTATTGTAGCTACACAAAAACAAGTGTTTTGTTTCTGCTGGTCTTTACATATTGTTATTCTTGAACTACGCTCCGGTGACTATCTATTCTAAACTGTGTTGTTGTTGAAAAAAAACTAAAAACCCACGCGCTTCGTCAGAAACACAAAATATGTCGTGTTCGTTGTATCGTATCTTCTCTGCGTGATTGGCCTGTTGGCTGTGTGTGTCAACTGGAACACGGTGGTCAGCTTAGAATACGCCATGAGGAATCGCCTGTGTGACGGCGTCAACCAACCAACCACTATGGCAGACGTGCAAGGAACTGGAGCGACTCGAATAAACGTACTACCGCAGACGTACTACCGCAGACGCAGCCACAAGAAATTAAACAATGTTAACTACACCTACCTCATTCCCGGTGATGACATCTGCATGAATGACAAAAATCTGGTCATTCTCGTACACTCGCTACACAACCACGCCGACATACGCGACGCCATTCGTAAGACGTGTGGTGGCCGTGCAATAGCCCGCAGTTGGCCCGGCAGAAACATATCTGTAAATGTTAAAATGGCCTTCGTATTATGAGTGAGCCGTGCTACATTGGTAGACAACAGTCTGACATATCAATACAAGAATACCGAGACATAATCCAATGCAGGGAGGGAGGGAAGGAGGGAGGGAGGGAGGGCGGGAGGGAGGGAGGGAGGGAGGGAGTATAGTACCTCTCTTCGACTTGTTGAATCGTGGATTTTCCCCAGCGGAACCGGAGCTACCTACGGTAGCGATATCTTGCGGATGCTAGAGGTACTAGTAGTTCAAACATATCCGACAGAGGGCGCTATTGGTATTGGGGAAGAAATCCCCCCAAAAAGGTACTAATAGTTCAAAATTAGCCATTGGAAGCGCTAGTGGCGCATACTATGACGTCATCGCTGGTGGATAGCACCGGTACTAAAGTGGCGTCGGGCATCACCAACCGTAAACCTCATGTCTACTATTAGCGCTTCTCCAACCACGATTATTTGTGTAAGTGTAAAATGGTGTGCCTGAAACATAATAAGCTGCATCATTAGTAACATAGCATGAACACAGTCGCGTCGGCTATCGACTTCGCCTAGCACCATGCCCTTCAGTGTAAAACAAGCAAACAAAATATCCACGGTTTATATAAAATTTTAATAGTGTCAGTGCGCGCTGCTCTTAGTTCACACGACAACAAAGTTTGCTGTCGTGATCCATAGTAGGAACCACGAGAAGGTGACAAGCGCTTCTCCAACCACGAGAATGTGTTGAATGCTGTGTAAGTGTGAAAATGTGTGCCTGAAACAGAATAATCTCCGTCGTTAGTAACACAGCATGAAACACAGAACAATTTCAGTCAATGCAGCAACAACAAACGCTCACACTATCGTGCATACACACATGTATGCACACACACGCACGCACGCACGCACATGTATGGGATATACACCCATGTACTGGACACACCCACACCCGCACGCGCACGCGTAACCAGGTGCCCATTGCACCACGGTTATATCCTACTCTGCCACTTCTCGTGATGTACTGGGGCGTCTGTCTTTTACGTGGCGCATAATTTCACCGTGACACCGTTCTGTCTTTGGCGGCGCGAGCAAAAGAACGCTAGCCACGAAGTCTTGTTTGGCAAGTGTATTTTACTAAAGTAGGGTAGGGCGGGGAATACGCCCACCTTAAGCAACAAATTGAATAACAACAAATAACAAAGTTTATTCGAAAAATCTGTTTTATACTCCGAAAGAGGCAGTTACACTCTATTTAAATAAACAGTATTAAAGGTTTTTCGCTCCACAACAAATCAGGGAATCGTGTTGACATCACATTTGTCACGTATAACATACATCTGATACCTACCAATTAAGCATATATATTTCCGTATTATACGGCTATTGGCAGTTTAGTATAATTGATACAATTAAATAAATGTGTCATGCATACTGCAAGTCGTCTCATTTATGTCAAGCTAGCACAGTTCCTATTATGGTCGTTTATAACATTATAATGAAACAAATGCCATAATTGAAAGGCATTAATGTTTTCTCTATTGCTGTGAGACATTACATGACATGAAGTGACTGTCCTAGACCTCGTCTGATTCACAGTTGGGACAAATGAACCTGTTGTAGCCTGGTGTGCACTGCTCGTGTAGCCTGGTGTGCACTGCTCGTGTAGCCTGTGTTCTTCTTTTTTTGTGGTCGGCCTTTTCCACCAAACTCCGTTTGTCTGGAGACGACGTGAGGCACGCCGCAGATTCAGCCTTCCGCGTACGAGCTCTGGGTGCAGCAAATCAATACAATAGACATTATTTCTACAGAGCCTGTATCCTCGGGAATACGAGCTCAGGCGTACGTAAACACCTGCACCTATATGTTTGTACAACTGCTAGGCCTATATCAATAAAATATACGATTCCCTAATTTACCCTAGCCTACCATAGTAAACTGAGTGGGAACGCTGGGGAGCTATATGGGGGGAGCAATTGCAAATATGTAATTTTAATTTACGTGTGTTTGGCTTCCAATGTGTGATGGAAAGGTTTTGGAATATCCATAGTGTGAACATTGACTGACGTATATCCCGTACATTGTGTACATACCTCCAACGAAAAGGGACTGGCGTGGAGTCGTAGCAGCACCGCTCTGAAGGTTGGATGTCCTGGAATGGGCTCAACAACCGGCACATCGACTGCATGCACATCAGCAGGTGTGACGTTCGCAACGGCAGCCACATCGGCCCGCTCAGTGGTATCATGTATGGGTGACCTCTCTTCTGTCACCGCGGCAGCAGCGAACTCGTTGTCTTGAAAGATGGTGTCATCGAAGGGCCACAGTCCGCAGGCCCAGAATCCATTGATGGCCTTGTCTGGCGTTGACGTTCGCAGGAATGCAGTGCCAAAGATCCCTGCCATGTCGTAGAATGATATTCTTTGGCCATGTTGTGACGTCATCCAGTTGTCTGTAGTTACGTTGTAGGCAATATTTTCAGAGATTTGAAGAAACATCGGTCGAGAGGCTGCATCTTATGGGTGCAGTGTGGAGGAAGAGTGACCAGTTCGATTCCATTAGCCCTGGCATAGTTTACAGCATCCACGGTCTTGTGGCTGTGATGCCCGTCCAACACAATCAGGTGATGGTTCTACGTTGATGCATTTGTGTAGCGAACAACATGTTCCACCCACTTCAGAAAGAGTCCGGCATCTGTCCAACCGGTTGCACTGGCGTGGCCGACTGCCTGTGGCGGGGCACTCTGCATGAGCTGGTCCACTATTCGCTTCCGAGGTAAAATCATGAGTGGCAGAAAGTAGGCTCCGGCAGCACTCACCGCGCAGATCACGGTCATGTTTGCTCCTCGTTTGCCTCTGGTCATTTTCGCTACATGACGGAAACCCTTGGAATCGACGACATTGCTTGGCTGATGGACACTGGTTATCCCAGTCATGTTCCACACCTTAGACGGTAGGTATTCGTGGCCAATGAGCACACAATTTCTTAACATTGTTGATCCTAAATAAACAATCAATCAATCAATCAATATTTGTAGATCCCAAAGAACTCGTTTACTTTCGGTCTGTTGAAACCAACAGCCCTTGATAAGTTCGTTTCTTGGGGCTGACGAACGCTCAGGTCGGGATGTCTTTCTAGAAAGCTCTTCGACCAGTCTTTTCCGGCCAACGTGTTTCTCGCCGTCTTATGCCAGACGTCTGATATCAGTAGGAGTTAGGCCATACAAGGCTATCATCATTGTCTGGATGTGGTAATGAATGACCAACTCAATCTCCGGCGGCAGCGCCGATGATGAACCCAACCTCACCTTTCCTGGTGTGTCAGTAAGGGCATCACGGTGTCTGCGAATAGCGCGAGACGGAATTACCAATTCTTTGCTGACACGGATGAGCGGCATGGCGTCTCTCACTAATCTCAACGCATCTTGCAACTTGCCATCACCGCTAACTCCTCTGTTTGCTTTTTTCTTGTAGTCCCTGACCATGGTTTAGACTGCAAATGAACATACAGGATAATTAAATGCGGTATAATAAAGAAATGTAATCATGCATACCTATTGTCTGCTTTACATTAAATGGTACACAGAGACTGGTAGTAGTAGTAGTAGGATTGGTATTGTTAGTTGTATAATTATTATACCGAAGGTATGACTGTTCTTTATGTAATATATATATATATATATATATATATATATATATATATATATATATATATATATATATATATATATATATATATAACACTATATACCGCATTACCTGTACAGTGCTTAAAAATACCACATTACCTGTACATTTGTAATGACGAAAATTACATGAATTTTCACGGTCGAATATGCATAAATTATGTCCAGTATGATTTCAGTTAACCTTTTTTTATAAATATAGGTGCTTGTTTTTTATTTCACTTGCATATTTATAAGTATACTAATTTGATGTACAGGTAATGTTGTTTTCATTAAAAACCATATTACCTGTACAGCTGATATATGTACAGGCAATCTAGTGATTTCTCGTATATAAAATTACAACCAATGAGCGGCCACTTGCTGACCTTTTATGACCTGCGACACAGTTTTTCATGAAAATAAATGGCGCTCGTGTTTTCTGTAGAGTGTAGCGCGAAATTGTAATTAACTTTACACTTTATCCCTTGTCATAGTCGACAATGCGACATTATACCCCGGCATCAGACTGCCATGCTAGTTACGCAACTCTAATGCTTACTGAGTATAATGTGTAAGGTAAGCGGCAGCTGAATACGACTGCGTTACCGACAGTGGCAGTGCCAGTTCTAGACTAAGTCTAAGACTAAGTCTAAGACTAAGTCTAAGACAAAGGCTAATGAAACCCGAAGTGGAGCACTTACAGTCACAGTCACTCTGTAGCCAGTAATCGGGCAGTACTCATACCTACTATATACTCATATTCTATGACTAAGGTACATGCAGTCTGCACTCTAGTTGGGTATAGGTTTGGGTTAGAGTTCCAGTCAGAGTTATTAAGTCAATACTTTCATGGCGGCCATATAATTCACGATCAACACACATCTCTTAGCGCTTCACATTACATTAGAACGAACTCGTCATGATTCATGTTCGACAATTTTATTCTTAAACCAATGTTATATTTGGAAACGTGTCAATGGCACATTTATATATATATAGATACTATAGGCTACTGATACATAGCTCACACTGCTTTACAGGCAAATTGCCCATCAAAATCCATAGTAACTATAATGGAACATCCGAACACGAACTACTTGACTCTAATCCTGATTTTGCATATTTTCTACTGGTCTTGGCGTTGTTTGAGTAATGTGAAAACAAACCTGATCTGTCCTGTGGCATAACAGTGTGAATAACTGGATATAATAAAAAGTTACACACTATTGACTAATTATATGATCTATTAATAAACTGTCATCAACATTTAAAACGTCTGCTGCAATTTTTTTAAATCAGGCCCTTTCCACAAAAATGTGGTTAATGAATGGTTTAATTAATATTAACAGTCAGATTACATTGATATATTGTAATGTTATACATGGACTGTAGAAGGCCTGGGTTTGTTATATAAAGACATCAATACACATTAAAAATAAAACAGTTGTATTAAAAAATCCAAAATAATACACGTGCAGACATCTCATTTAATCGGAACACAACTTTGCACAGAAATTAAAGTAAAAAAGCAAAAAAGTAAAACAATTCCATGACGATGAACCTCCGTAAATATTGAGCAAGAGGTTCTATGCTGACAGAGGTAGTAACCAAATTAGATCTGCACAAATGCATCAGCATGGGAACGATGACAGTAGTGTACCACATAGAATCATAGTAACATGCTTACTGTACATCACTTCAATTATGAACCATCATATGCTGAATCAATTCAATGCAGCTAAAATTATTTTAAAAAATTTGATAAATTATACATTTTCCTTGCTTTATTTATTTGACATTATTAGTTGTAACTTAACATGACTGTTGCCATTTAAATAGTATTCTGGTATGAATCTATACCTACTTTCTGCAAAGAAGGTACTGTCAAACATGTAGTGAAGTTACAATCAATATTACATTTTGTGCACTTTTTTAACAAGATTTGCCATCCAAGCCAAAGGCCCAGATGGCAAGTGGACAAGGAAGCCATTGGCTTATCGAGAATCCAACAATGTTCATCTACTTATAACCCGCCTCCTGAGATATGTGTCAACCTTGTTTTTAAACATATTCACGCTGATAGCAGTTACACAATCTGTAGACAATTTATTCCATTCATCTATTGTCCTCTGTGAGAATGAGTGCTTCCTGATGTCCAATCTACATTGATCCTTTACTAATTTTACTTCATGTCCTCTAGTTCTGCTATCCTTCTTGAGTGAGAAAAACATATTTCTATCAATATTTTCATACCCATTCAATATCTTAAAAACTTCAATCTGATCTCCTCTTAACCTCCTTGTCTCTAGAGTTGTTAAACCACATTCTTTCAGGCGTTCTTCATAACTATAATAATCTCTCAGTTCTGGAATCATTTTAGTTGCTCTCCTTTGTATGCGTTCAAGCGTATCTATATCCTTCTTACGATATGGTCTCCATGCTTGTATACAGTATTCTAAATGAGGTCTAACTATTGCTTTATAAAGAGGTATAATTAACTTTTTCCCTTGTATGTTATGTTTCTTCTAATCAATCCAAGAATTTGATTACCCTTTGAAGCTGCAATACCACTTTAATTTATATCAATGGACAAATAGCAAACTGTAACTCATCTAGTTTGTGAGACATTTGTAATTGAATACAGACAGATTAACATGGCTATTCCTCCATTCACCGGCTTGACTATGTCATGTTCACAAAACATTGCACCCGATGCTCTGACACACATATATTTAATTTTTTTCAATTAAATATCTTTATTGCAGACTCAACTGTGCAGCATGTACATAAAAACATACACATAAAGTAAAAAAATATAAGAGTATTAAACAATGGGGCCTACTAAATGTAGACTCAATCAAAATTATTATGTATATATATATATATCTTTATCCAATGTCATCGTATTCTCGAAAACCACTTTAAATCACTGTTCACTATTGCAGTCACCAGCTTATTATAAGAGGCATCAAGTCTCAGCATGAATGTATACACAATATTTCGAATCACATTACCATCTTATACGCAGTCTGATTTAAATACCAATATATAAGCAGTCTAAAAATGTATCCAGGCACACCTCTGTCAATCAACTGAAATTCTGAAATAATATAGAGTGTTTTGCTTTATCAAAAGCCTTATAAGCATTTAGAAAACACATAAACATTGACCCATTTAGGCTTATATGCCTGTCAATAAATAACTTCCTTTAATACATAACTGACATAGTAGATAGCATAACCGATATTCTATCCAACAATACATTTTTGACATAATACTTGCTAATGCAATAGGTCAATCATTTTCTTTACTGTAAATCTTGCCACATTTATCTTTGATAATTGGAATAAGCACAAAAGACAAATAATTAGGTAAGAATCCATGCACAAAAAAGCTAGTTATGCACATTGCAAGTAAAGCCACAATGGACTTATCACAATGTTTAAGGCGTTCAGCATATATGCCGTCCATACCACGTCTTCTTTATATCCAGATGTTTAATAGCATTTTCAACTTCACATACTTCCACAACTATATCATGTGTGTAGCTGACATCATGATCTATATCACTAACTCAATTAAATAACTGTTTAAAGTGAGATCTCCATAACTCAGTAATTTCCTCCTTCCCTGAAATACCCTCAACACTGTTAGGTAGAGGTTTGTTACAACTGTTAATTTGACGTATCCCTTTCCAGAAGTCTTCTGGCTTACTCTGTGACAACTTCTTTGCTAATGAATCCTTCCTGAGTTGAGTCTCATGATTTTTAATCAAACATCGCATGATTGATGATGATGAGTTAAAAAACAGGACCATTTTTAGGTTTATGAGCATCAACCCACATTACAAAACATTCTCTAGAAGCAGTGTGGAGATATGTGGCATGGCCATTCCAACCAGGTCTACATTGATATAGTCTCGCCTTATCACCCTGCTGACTCACCAGTTCATCACTAGCATTTGGCATGAGTTCTATTACATCATCATAAAGAACATTTATCGCAGATATTTGTGCATCGTTTGTGTAGTTTACATTATTACAAATAATAGCACCATTTTCTAGGTTATTTTTTTTTGCCTTAGCATAACTATTAATACAGTTGTCACTAAATTGGCCCCAGCTGTGATATAGATCAAGATGTTCTACAAAGAGGTCTTCATGATCATGAGATTCATAGGGCATGTATACACATAGTATAACATATTTCTGGTTATTATAGTTAATTTATATTACAGTTAGCCAGTCAATATCCAGATTTAAACATGCAACAAGCATATCAAAGCAAGTGCGCCACAGTATGGCCACTCTTCCTGGGTTATGGCCTCTGCACAGGCGATCCCTATAATCTACTGTAGTTGCCCCTGTGCCATGAAAATCTGAATGCAGAGTATTTAAAGATCCAAGATCTTGTTTACTGAACCAAGTTTCTTGGCGACATACAATATCAATGTCATCATTATTCAACATGTCCAGCACACACAGTCTGTGATGTAATTTTGAGGCATAATTTGGCAAGTCCCTACAGTTACATGAAATAACTTTCATCACTGAGAGTCCGTAAGATTGCTCCTACTAGCATCTGATAGTTTCACATCAGTGTTTGTGCCATCACGCCTGTGTTCTCGGGTATGATTTCTCCACCACCAGATGTATGCACCCTCTGGCCATAGCGTTGCAGACAAGAATACCTTCGGAAGTGGGCAGTTGCAAGTGATGTGAAAAAACTGTACATCTCAGTAGACTTCACCTGTTCTACCACAACGTCAAGGGTCAACGAGGAGTCCATATATGCCTTCAGCAGCAGTTTGGATCAAGACATGAATAAAATACATTTGCCCAGCAGAGATCTGACAGTTTAGCAGCTCACATTGCCACATTATTTGCACTGCCAACGATTGCTGAACCTTTCTGCACTAACTTGGTAGGCACAGTCCTGTGTTTCTTACGAACTGTCTTCCATGTATATATATATATATATATATATATATATATATATATATATATATATATATGATATATACATGTATAACCAATGCTAGTTGCTAATTAGGCAGTCTGTGTAACAAAGCATTTGATGCAATTCAAGTACTTTTTATAAGAATAACACCTAATAAGTGTATGAGCTCTAAAACGACTCATTTCGATTGGTGCTAAGCGTAATGGTATACACAAAAGGCTCATTAGTTTCATAACACATTCTTAAAGCAATAGGAAAGGCAATATTTATACCGTATAGGCCCATTAACAATCACACATGGCTTGCATACCATTATGGCTTGCATAACATCAAGGCTTGTATACCACCAATACCACCATGGTTTGCATACCATCAATACCATCATGGTTTGACTACAAATCTCTTGTTAAACAGTCAAGTCTCTTCTTTATCCTCTACTGCTTCAGTCTTTTCATGTTGTTTAATTTCGTCTTTATGGTGGTCCAATTGTGTTGTATCTTTTGATTCTTTTTTGAATGCTTCTATCTCGGTATTTCCTGTTGAAAGAAATGTTAATGCAACAATTGAGCAGAAAAAAAAACAGTTGTTAGAGTGAATCAGATGCACCTATTGTCCTCTTGTATGGGTTACCTTAATATTGTTTAATTAATAAAAAAATCACAATCTTCCAATGTATATTTTAAGAGTAGCACAATACAATTTTGAAGCAGATGTATCATAAGAACCGTCCAAGCGTCATCAAACTTCACGGTGCATTATTCTTATCACCCATATCAATGCAAACTCTTAGTAAACATATTTTCCACCAGTCCATCAAAATAAATGTGTGTTTAATAGTAAAATGCTAGCATGAAACTTTATTAGTTATGTTTTATTAACTTTAATAGATCATAGACCCAACATATTGCATTCTGTTCATTTTACAATAATATATCTTGTGCCTAAATAAGAGGAAAACTTATCTGTTGTAAACAAGTAAAATAACTGACCAGGTAATGACTCTCCATCATACTCTTTTCAAAATATGATGTGGTTAGCATAGTCTCCTCACTCCACCGTGTGTATGGCCTTTCGGAGCTGCAAGGGAAAACAACAAATGTGACTTGTGGGAAGCATTTTACAATAAGCGTAATTCAAGGTATACAAGTATATATACTTCCAGTATATATACTTGCATTCAAGATTCACAAAAAGCATTTCAGATTCAAAAATGTGCATCATCGATCGGTCGTATTGTGAGGCCTTTTTATGTGCCTATGATGCCATTTAAGTTTATAAATTTCCTAATACAAAATTTTCAATATATGTACAAAATAGTTATTGTCAGATTAAAGGGTAGAATATAAAACAAAGTTTAAAGTGAATAAATACTGTGGCTTAGTCTTAGCCAGGGGCACAGCCAGGATTTTCATAAGGGATGTAGTGGGGTAAAATCGGTTTTGCCCAAATGTGGACTTTTCACAATGCAAGGTGTTTATGAGGTTTTAGGTGATCAATGTTGACATTTAAGATGAGTATACAGTTTACTAATTAATGCTCTATTTGTTTTATTTAACTGTCTATATTTGTAGCACAGGCAGACCCTTGAACAATTTTTTATGGTTGGCCCCAAATTGAAGACGTTATAATCACCTATATTGGTAAAACTAAGTCAGGTACAATAAGAACACTTCATAGACAGATTAACTGTCAACTGATGCCATTATAATCACCTCTGAACGGCTCCATTTGCTGCTCATTTGTGGCAGTCGAAGACCCTCCAAAGTCCACAAATCTCATGTGCATACATTTTAGTATTAAACAAACACATGATTGCTCATACATTGGTATAATTATGTCAATGTGCAATTGGGACATTTCATATAATAATTATTATTAATGACATTATAATCAACTCTCAACGGCTCCACTTGCTGCTTATTTATGGCAGTCGAAACCCTCCAAAGCCTATAGATGTTAGGTGCATACATTTTAGTATTAAGCAAACACATGATTGCTCATACGTTGGTAGAATTATGTCATGTGCAATTTGGACACTTCATATACAGATTAAATGTCAACTGAAAACATTATAATCACCTCTGAATGGCTCCATTTGCTGCTGTTTATTTGTGGCAGTCGAAGACCCTCCAAAGCCTACAAATGTCATGTGCAAACATTTTAGTATTAAGCAAACACACGGGAACAGCTAGCCTATAGATACTATCTGTAGATAGACACATAAATATGCTTAAGGCTCAAGTAATCAACGTGTATGATGTACCCTAACCCATTCTAACACGAAACATCTGCAATCACCACCTGTTCATTGGTGGATATGTGGGTGGTGGCAAAAATGCAGTAATATGGTACACCTCCAACTACCACCACCCGCGCAACAGCATTCCCATTCTTTTCATATGGCACCAGTCTACCTTTCCTGTGTGATGGCTCAGTGGCATCGACACTAGATTCGATTAAGCCAATACATAATATAGTAATAGACACTTAAGTAAGGACTAAATAACCATGTCTGAAAACAGAGGAATTAATAAATAGTATAATTTATAATTCTCACAAGACATGATGATATCCATTAACTAATCACATACAATCATTAGTACAATGTTATGCATATGAACTAACCAGAACTCCTTCTCTTGAACAACGAAGTGATACATGTTGTACCCTCCTTTCTACTTCTTCTGTGCAGCTAAAGCTTTTCGCTTGACAAGCAATTTCCTGCCTCTGGGTGATCTTGCGTTACAACTGTTCCAAAACCTGACAGACAGAACAAGTACAGAATTTATTTTATATCTACCTGTTAGTTAATGTAATTCCACTAATAATTATAGCATTATATATATATATATATATATATATATATATATATATATATATATATATATATATATATATATATATGGTAAATAAAATAAAAACATGATTGTAGCAAAGTAATGTTACAATCAGACATGGAGTCAATGTTTTCCTTTAATAAACCACTGGTGCAATTTTCTTTATTGTAGTTGTAAATCACTGTGTTGTATCAGTTTTAACATAATTTAGATTTGTCATCCAAGCCAAAGGCCCGGATGGCAAGTGGACAAGGAAGCCATTGACTTATCGTACAGTCCAACAGTGTTCATGTACATGTGACCCGCCTTCCTGAGATGTGTCAACCTTGTTTTTAAGCATATTCACGCTGCTAGCAGTTACACAATCTGTAGACAATTTGTTCCATTCCTTTATTGTCCTTTGTGAGAGGAGGTGTATACCCAGCAATGTTGTTTAAGACAATAAACATTTGATTTCAGTATGACTGTATTTATAACCAGCTGGAATAGATGCTGAGGTGATGTATGATGTGCAGCAAATACAAACCGGTCTTAAAGCCGTCCTTATCAGACCCCAACTGACACCACCAAAGCGCTTCTTCAATGGGAGATTTCTTCTGAAATGTTAGGAACACCAATCATAATGTGGTTTATACGATATTATATCAAGCACATAACATAATTTTTTTATAAAACGCATACATGTGCATGTAGGTTACTATTACCATACGACGGACAATAGCAGATGATAGAAATATTCTGATATACATTGATAAATTTGATACATTACTGTATACAATTTTAACTTATTTTTATTAGATTCTGCTCAATAGAAAATTTATGTAGCCTACAGGTGCCCGGGAACTGACACGGCGTAAATATAGAAAATGTTATCAACACCTTGTTATACAAAATCTATGCCTTCAAATTGTCACGATATCCCCAAAATTGTTTTACAAGATAATCTAGAGAATTAGGTAAAATTATGTACATATCAAGAAAAAAAGAAATGATACCTTAGTACAAAGGAACAAATAGGACTAATTTGTAATCAAAATGATTGATTTAACAAATTGGAATGATTTAAACAAATCAAAGATGCCTGTTAAAAGCAAGTGCTTTACTAGACAAATGATGTGTAAACATAACACTATTCAGTATTACTGTCTTCATAATACATAAAAATATGTCAAACTAAATAATGTTCATCAAGTAATAATTATCGGGGAAAGTAAACAAGGGTCGAGCGATGTGTACATATTAAATGCTTTTTTCAACGTCTGGACATAAAGTAATGTTATAGAGTGGCGTCTTTTGGCGAAGTCTTTCGTCCAAGCGTAGCAATTTTGTGCCATGTTTTCGTCGTTCGATAATTATAAATATTTCATTAAAAAACAACTTTTCTAACAAATTGGTTGCACTTAATCGATGAAATAATTGTTAATGATTTTGAATATCAATATCCTGTGCGAAGTTTTTAATGGCATATTGTATTAAATATATCAAAAATGACCCTAACATGGCATGGGCAACGCCAACGAGCATAAACATGACATCGCGGCTACATTTTCCATTACACCTAGGCTACTGAATACTGTAGTTGTCGACATTATTTAATTTATTGCACATTAAATAATGGTGTTCGGTAATTGAAGACATGTGGTTATAGTTCACTATCTCGCCAGTGTACTGTGTAAATTATCAGCACAATTAAGAACAGACTTGTGTAAACAGCGCCGCTGTCAGCGGAAGAAAATCTAAACAAACGGCCCCTGCTCCCTGACGTTTAACGTTAAATTTCTAGGTTAGATTTTATTAAATATATGCGTAATCGCTTAATTGTAATATATCATCATCACAGCTACTGTTCAAAAGATCAGAAACTTACCAATCGTTGTCCGTACGACATTTCTGCTAACGAATTCGCGAAACACACGAAAACGCCAAGACCGGAACATATGACGCGTGACCTATTTTCCGACGAACCGACGCATGCGCATAATTCGCTTGGAAAAACTCGAACACTTGTCTTGATGCGGTAAATTTTAACCAAAAAACAAAATACGTCAAATTCTCAGTTTTATTCGGGCAACATGTCAATGAAGGTTGTAGTTTGCAAACCATGCAATATAATATCAAGTGCACACACAGTTTATACTAGTATAACACAATATTGCCCAACGCATATGTACAGGCAATAATCGAACACAAAAAGTATCAGCACACAAATCTGCCGTCCGTGTAAATATGAAAATAGAGGCTACAATTCATAATTAGTTGCCAAATTCCGCAAAATAGCACCCATTAAATGTATATGACTAAGAAAAACGTCAGTATATCCACTAGGGGAATGTGTGTGGAAGGTTAAAATATTGCCTGTACACGTATATGTACAGGCAATATAGATGTACAGGCAATGTGGCGATTTTTGGCATTGAATGTACAGGTAATGTGGTATGTATATATATATATATATATATATATATATATATATACGTTTGCAAAATGTTGATATGCCACAGCGGCGGGGCAAAACGCCCACGTAGGCGTACTGCCTCCTTGGTTGGTAGGCGTCTCGTCCCAATAGTACAAATTTTATCAATGGGTGGCGTCCAATAAGCGTCCTTATTATCACCCACTATCAATGGTGCTAATATGTTTACAAGTTAATTATGATGATATATGCCTAGTGACAAAACAGCACACTTGGTTACGATGACAAAGGTAGACATTAAATTTTACATCAATATCAAGAAAAACACGAAACGTTGATTTTCATACTTACTTTCTAACATCCACTTTAGCGCTCTTGTCAGAAGAAATCGAGATATGGCAGCACCTGAAAAAGCATAACACGTGGTATATTGCATTAGGCGTTCGTTGGAAAAGTGCTATGGGCGTATTGCCTCACATGGGTGTATTGCCCCGCCCTAGCCTAATCTATGAGATCACGGGGATGATCCAGGGTGTGTACCAAACGAAGAAGTTACAATTGATGTTGTGTATGTACCAGGGTTGAAAAAAATCATGATTTTTATATAACAAAAAATCGGATTTATTTTATTTAAATTGGATTTATTTGATTTTTTTATTTATTTGATTTTTTGAAATCTGGTATATAGATATTTATATAGATGTTTAAATTTGTAAACTATTTCAAACATGTTCTATTCAAATCGATTTAGGCTCTTGTCTTAACAGAGGGTACATGATTTTTGCTTATATAAAGATATTAGACAATGTCCACAAGGCGATACCCCCTGTAGTTTCATAATCTGTCTTGGAAAGGAAAGCATGCTGTGTGTCTGAGGCTGTAGCAGTGGTAATTATTGTTTGCCTATAAGGTGGATTAGCACCTGTCCAGGGCTCTGTATACTCTAAGGGTCTCTAACCAGAATACAAACTGGTACAGTATTAAACAACTGAGTCATCATACTGAATTGGTAACAACTAGCACAAGCTATAAGTGGACTTTAACTCAGGGCTTCTGTGTTGAAAAGATACTTCCTCTGGAAGACAAGTTTGTGTGGCTTCACTGCATTCACAAAGGGAATAGCTCAAACATACACAATGTCATAAAATATTTGACTATCAGTCTATCTGGTGACAATACAGCTACACAAGTGTGCGCACTTTGTGTTTTGTATTAAAAAACATACAAAACTTTGTTGATCTCGATGCTTGTAACCAATTATTTGTGTTATATTCATATAAATCAGTGATTAAAAAAACGGAAGTAAAAAAAATCATAAATCAGTGATTTTTTTTGAGTGATTTAAATCATGATTTAGATCAATGATTTAAATCAAATGATTTAAATTAAACAACCCTGGCATGTACTGGTCATATATTTATATTATATTTCGACCTAAATGTTCATTAATGTGAGTAATTCCACCGCATTCCTTATTACCGCTCGTGTCACGTAAGCCAGATATGCCGTATATGGTAATGACAGAAATGTAGCTATCTGAGTTTGTGTAATTAGCCAATTAGTAAATGTACTCTAACACTGACCGTGTATTTTGTAAACATGTTACCGACATTGTTATTGACGGATCATTGAGTAATTGATGCAAATCAGACCAGGTCACAGCTTCGTCCAGTGTATGGAGCGCCATTGCGGGAATTACCGCTCGTGTCACGTAAGCCAGATATGCCTTATATGGTAATGACAGAAACAGAAATGTAGCTATCTGAGTTTGTGTAATTAGCTAATTAGTAAGTGTACTCTAACACTGACCGTGTATTATGTAAACATGTTACCGACATTGTCATTGTTATCGCCTAGCGTATGGAGAGCCGTTGCGGGAATTATCGAATAATATACATTATGCCGACAGTACTGATACTGAGCCGCTGTGTGTATTGTCACGCCACGGGTACGTCTAGTTACTTTTAATTACACACACGTGAAAGGGACGTTGCTATTTGTATCGTGTGTGATATGTCCCACACACACACGCACACGCACACGCACACGCACACACACACACACACCTCAGCTCTTCTGGGCTAGTAGCCTTTTGGCTGGTCTGGACAACTGTTTGTGCGCATGGGTGGGAAGTTGTCATGTCTCCTCTTCATCTTCTTTGCAATAGTACAGGTTTGGCAGAAAAATAACGCGTGCAAACTTACCTGTCACTTACCTTCAGTGAGCGGGCGCCAGTGTAACGTACTAACTAATATGACGTAACATATACGCGTCATTTCCGATGCCAATTCACGAATCCCGTCACATCGCCACCTCCGGTGACGCCGATAGTGTGAACATGGCGGCGATAATATGCGATATCAAATTTGAATAGAATAAAACGCGTATAGGGCCTACTGTGTTTCCCCTCACTCACTGATCACTGATCGCTCGCTTGTTCCGCAACAACTTCATCTTCTTTTTATAACGGTCCACGTGTCGAAGTAAATCAACATACAAAATTATAACCTTCGAATTTCGCAATAACAATAAAAAAATTAAACAATACATTGATACGTCTCAAACCAACTATGAGCGCGCGCCCACTATCGGATTAATTGCGGTTCTCGTGAACTGTCCACTAGGAAGACCGCATTACTTAAACACCTGGCACATTCTCAAACTATCGATGTCAGCATTGTTTCTACTATTAAACTATTGTAACAAAACCACTGTATATTTTCCCATTGCCTTTCCCATTCCCCTTCCCTTGGTGGCCACGTTAACATTTTGCGTGATTAGTAGAAAACATGACCTTCAAAGAATTCTTTTCAATGTGCTGAACAATTAAGTTTCGTCAAATTGACATAACTCCAGCAAACGTGCTTACCTTCTAAATTGGGAATGTCACCTCCAAAATACCTACGCGTCGTGAAATTCATTTCATACTGCAACACGTCACTGCCAAAGGTCCGACATTTCAAACATTCCCACCTTGCTGGTTGAATACAGCTACTTCTATGCAGACAAAATCACTGCAATCGGCTAAATTGCATATTTTAGGCACTACATTCATCTGAAACACTTCCGCGAAAAACTGTAATTGTCGTCTGACCCCTTCAGCCAGCATAGTGGCTATTCTGCAGAATGCACCAACATTTCAAAATCAGTCACCGAGCTGTGTCGAAATCGAGGGTATCAGTTTGTTTTTTTCTTCTGAAAAACGAGGTACGCCGTGTTTACGAATTTCCCACACAAGGTCAGTTAATTCCAGCTTAATGTGCTGTGAAAGTTTAACGAAAGTTGTTGGACACATTTTCCACGGGGCCCACGAAACGCTGTAATGGCCACCAATGGCAATATCATTATATTGCATATATATTATACATAAACTTATTGTAGACACATATTATGAAACGGTTTTACAATTCGTCGGAGGCAGTATTTTAGCGTAAGTTAGTCCCGGATTCCGGCAGAGAAGTCAGCTTGCGATAATATGATTGTTTACAGTTCGAAAATTGAGATAGCATAGTGAATTGTCAGAAATAACTATTACTATTACACATATATTATACACAAATTTCTTTATATATATATATATATATATATATATATATATATATATATATATATATATATATATATATATATATATATATATATATATATATATATATATATATATATATATATATATATATATACGTGACAGGCATTTTTTTGGCTTATGCGAGCTTAGTAGAGAAGAAATAGTTAGCAAGCATATTATTGTCAATATTAAATTAAATCCTAAATAACCTAGCCTAATGTATTCTTCTGAACACAAAAACAGCCTTATGCAAGGCTAACGTAGCAATCAAATATTAAGACTAAATTATGTCACGGCGCCGTGCAAACAAGATTAACAAGATTTGCCATCCAAGCCAAAGGCCAAGATGGCAAGTGGACAACGAAGCCATTGGCTTATCGAGAGTCCAACAATGTTCATTTACTTATAACCCGCCCTCCTGAGATATGTGTCAACCTTGTTTTTAAACATATTCACGCTGCTAGCAGTTACACAATCTGTAGACAATTTGTTCCATTCATCTATTGTCCTCTGTGAGAACGAGTGCTTCCTGATGTCCAATCTACATTGATCCTTCACTAATTTTACCTCATGTCCTCTAGTTCTGCTATCCTTCTTGTGTGAGAAAAACATATTTCTATCAATATTTTCATGCCCATTCAATATCTTAAAAACTTCAATCTGATCTCCTCTTAACCTCCTTTAACGGCAGGTAAAGGCCACCTGGCATTTAATATGTGGCAGTTGCAGCAAGTTCGGGTGTGAGAAATACTAGGCTGAGGTTCAGGCGGATAGTTTTAGATTTTAGTGTAGATGACGTGCGAAGATGAAGGAACAAGATTTGGAGTTGGAACAGCTGAGGCAGCTCGTGTGCAGAAAATGAACGGCAACAACAAGACGTTTGCACAGCTGGCAGAATCTGTCATGTCTCTAGTCCTATATGATGGTTCACATAGTCACAGGATTGACGTGGTATTCGATGTTTACCGGGAGACGTCAATAAAAAAATGCTGAGAGGTGCAACCAGGGATCAAGCACAGCTATTCAGTACAGGAACATTGCAGGAGGCCACAATATCCAGCAAGTTTTGAGCGAGTTTTAGTAATTAGTCTGGGCAGTTAACCCTGGGCCGGAGAAGATGACACACGTTGTTACATCCAAGCAACCTTCTCCCGGCTCAGTATATGTATATTGACAATTTATCTCTGTCGCTGGGAGCAGAAACTCCATTTGTGATATTACTATTCTCGGCCATTGTTGCGGTTGCTATATTTCCTCTGGAAGCTTTTACTTCCCACATTAAACACTGTCACTATCCAACAGTCGTTCTATTTGGTTACAAGTGGTGTCAGAAGTGGGATTATATTTGCTCAAAACCAGTGACACCAGGTTGTACTTTGAGTAGCATATACATAGGCGATGACAGCATAGCAATACATTCATAAACGTCCAAACAAAGCATTGAAAGTACAATGGTACACAGCCGCCTGCCTTTGGTTACAAATGGTGTCAGAAGCGGGATATTTAACAGTGTAAGCTTCCAGAGGAAGGATGGCGTCGGCAGAAGAGAAGTTGGCTCGGCTGGAAGAGATGGTGGAAACGCTAAAACGCAACCAACAGCAGCCTGTCAACGTCAGGATGTTCAACGGTCGAACTAGTGAACTTCACTACTGGATTGGGGAAGCACGGAGCATCTTACCTTCCGTCTCTTCGGCCGAGAGACTGTCATTTTTGATCGCCCACCTGGAGGGACCGGCCCGGGAAGAAGTAAGGTACGCCCCAAGTGATGAGAAGGACTGTATCGATAAGATATTTATGATACTGGTGTCTGCTTTTGGGGAAAACCGCAGTAATGCGCAGATGAAGAGAGAATTATACGATCGGGTGCAGCGTAGTAGAGAAAGTGTTAGAGAGTTATCCAGAGCGCTCCTGGAAATGTCTGAAGGATTGACTGGTAAGGTTAAAAGTAAGGATAATATGCTGATAGAAGTATTCTGTGAAAACCTGTTGGAACCTCAGATAAAGCGGGAAATAAAGAGACTAGTTCGGACTGACCCCAAAATTTCGTTTGGCGCATTGCGCTCCGAAGCGATTCAACTAGAGGAGGACGGGTTGAGTAGGCCAAACAGGTGTGTGCGTGTGAGGGAAGTTCACGAACCCCACCACGCCTCCGATGACCAGAGTCCACTGGAACGAATTGCGGCCCAGTTGGAACTACTCGCAACCACTCAGTCGGAAATCGTGTCTTTGTTGCGAGCACAACAACAGACGGCCGCGGGGGTGGCTGCGAGACCTAGCAGACCGGAACCCCGCAGCAGCGGATCACTTCATTGTGAGTACTGCAGGCGAAGGGGTCACGCCCAGAATAGATGTTGGAAGCGGGCAAGCGATATACGCCGTACCGATGAACAGTCAGGTGTTCATGCGTACGGGGATCAGTCAGATACCCGTGCAATGCGGGGTGGTCCAGTAGCGCGATCTAATGTGCCAGTACCACCCCGGTGTAAAAAGGAAAACTAATTCACCCCGTTGCCGAGCGTCAGGCAGGCGGGCGTAGTAGCATTGACTGTGTGTTAGTGGACGCTATAGTGAGTAAGACCCCTATCATTTCATGTGAGATAGCAGGCGAAAAAAATCACTATGGTTTTAGATATGGGTTCAGAAGTAACTATTTTACAGGAATGGTGGTTCAACGAATACTTAATGGCTTCTGTCGACTGTTTAGAAGATGCGTCGTCATGGTTACGGCTGGAAGCAGCCAACTCTCTATTGTTCTCATACATTGGGTACTTTACAGCCGAAATAAATTTGTTGGGCACTATCGTTAAGAACAAAGGGATTCTAGTGCAGAAATATCCACCAGGGCTAAATCACCACAGGCAAACCTCGGGGGTACTGGGTATGAATGTTTTGGGTGCAATCCCAGAAATTAGGGAACTACTTCGCACCATAGAGACCCATGATCGTAAACCAAAACGGGAAATTGAGGGAAGAGTAGTGAAAATTGCAGGGGACACAAATGTAAATATACCGGCATGGTCATCGTGTAATGTCACAGTGTCAGGGCCACGTTGCAGCAGTTACGGAATGGTAGAACCATTGGATGAACCCCTAAAGGGAGGTTTACTCCTCCAAGCAGGACTAGTAGGCTCCATTAAGGGTTGTTTTGGGGTGACCATCGTCAACCCAACTCCCAACGAGGTGTGGTTGCGTTCCCGTTCCCCGGTAGGGAGGATTTATACAGTTGATGTAATCGACAGGGATCCAGAGCACACGGTATCTTTCCAGGAACTGGATGACGGGTTGAGAGTAAGCTTGGAACCCAGACAGGTGACAGTTAATACGCGATGGGTAAGCAGCAAACAAAGTCGTGACATACCTGAGTTATCCAGTGATCAAAGTTGGATGCGAGATGTGAGTATTAGTGATATTCCGCCTACTGAAAGAGATCGCCTGACTGAATTGTTGCACTCAAATCAGCAGGTGTTTGCTCAAAATGAAAGTGATGTTGGGTTAACCCACACTGTCAAACACCGAATATGCACAACAGAAGACAGCCCGGTCAGAGCGGCTTACCGTCGCATACCACCGCTTCAGTTTGAGGAAGTCAAGGCACACATTAATTATCTAATTCAGCATGGAATAATCAGACCTAGTCATTCGGAATACGCCAGCCCAATAGTTATTTGTAAGAAAAAGAACGGGAACATTAGGATGTGCGTGGACTACCGTGCGTGGACTACCGTGGATGAGATTTTTGATATTTGAAATCGGCATACAATCAAGTGGAAATAGACGAGTCTGATCAACACAAGACAGCTTTCACGACGCCCATGGGTTTGTATGAGTACACGAAGATGCCCTATGGACTTTGTAATTCACCTGCTACCTTTCAGAGGCTAATGCACATCGTATTCAGGGAGGAGATGAATGAAAAGGTGCTGATTTTCTTAGATGACATAATCATATACTCTTCCATCATTGAAGAGCACTTTGAACGACTGGCGTTAGTGTTTCAGCAACTAGCATCTGACGGGTTAAAGATCGAACCTACTAAGTGCCATCTATTTCAGAAATCAGTTTCGTACTTAGGACAGATAATATCGGATCAAGGGATTTCGGCTGACCCAGAAAAGGTGAACGCGGTAAGCGAATGGCCAGTACCAGAAAATGCGAGGGAACTGAAAATCTTCTTGGGTACAGCCGGATATCACCGACGTTACATTCATCATTTTTCGCAGCTGGCATCACCCCTGTATGAATTGGTGAATCAAGATCCCAACAAAGGGAAGAAGAGAAAACCAGGACGGAAGTGGAACTCGGCCACACCAGGACCGTTTGTGTGGAGACCGGAACATCAAGAATCGTTTGATTCACTAAAACGCGCTCTCACAACCGCACCGGTGTTGGGATTTGCTGACTTCAAAAAGCCGTTCATTCTGGAGACAGATGCCAGCCACCAAGGACTTGGCGCATTACTTCTCCAGGAACAGGATGGGAAGACTCGAGTAACAGCATATGCGAGCCGGGGTCTCAGGGGACCTGAGAAGAATCGAACGGCATATAGCTCTATGAAATTGGAATTGTTAGCAGTAAAATGGGCGGTTACTGAAAAGTTTCGCGATTACTTGCTGGGAGTTCAGTTTGTGATATACACGGACAATAACCCGTTGTCATACATTCAAACTTCCGCCAAACTAACAGCGGCTGAAAATCATTGGCAAGCAGAACTAGCAAGATTTAATTTTAGCATTCACTACCGTGCCGGGCGTCTCAATGCTTCTGCGGACGGTCTGAGTCGGAAACCTCAGGCTGAACCCACCGATTTCTCAGTCATCGGTGAAGACGAGATAGCTGACATTCTTCAGGTAACGGTATTACCGCCTGATTTACGCCAGAAGTTACTCAAGGGCGCGGCGTGCGCCGTCACAGCCAAGGTAGGCGATACACACGAGGATGTAGAACCAACCGTCCTACCAAGTCTTGGTATTGGGAAATTCAGCAGGCTCAGCGGAAGGACCCTGTCTTGGGCCGAATCTGGTACTATATATATAGGGGACACGAACCCGCACGAAGGGAAAAGCGGAAGGAACCACCATCAGTAGCTAAACTCCTGCAACAATGGGACCGGCTACAGATTTGTGCTGGCAGGTTATGCAGAACAATAATGGACGCAACGGACGGATCAAAGGTACACAGTTGTTGCTGCCAAGTACAATGAAGGATGAAGTCCTACAGGAATTACATGACAAGATGGGACATCAAGGACATCAAGGACATCAAGGACATCAAGGACAGAGTAGAGAAACTAGTACGTTTGTGGTTTTACTGGCCAAGTATTTGTTCTGACATTCAACACTGGATTTCGATGTGCGAACGTTGCAATCTTACAAAAATGCCACATCTTAAGGTACGCACACCCATGCATAGCATTGTGGCCAGGGAACCCTTAGAAGTAATCGCCATTTACAGTACTCGAGCCTGCCAGTAATGGTATGGAAAATGTTCTGGTTATGACGGACGTATACAGCAAATTTACTATAGCAGTGCCGACTAGGAACCAGACAGCGCAAACGGTAGCCAAAGCTCTGGTACGGGAGTGGTTCTTCCGCTATGGAGTTCCGTGTCGGATACACTCCGACCAGGGACGCCAAGATCGTCACCGAGTTGTACAAGATTTACGCGATCCAGAAATCCGGAAAAACCCCGTACCATCCGATGGGAAACGGACAATGCGAGAGATATAACAGAACAATGATTGCATTGCTTCGCACGTTTACACCCACTCAGAAATCCAAGTGGCCAGAGCATATGCCAGAATTAACATATGCCTACAATGTAACACCCCATGCCGCGACTGGGTTTAGTCGCTTTTACCTCATGTTTAGCCGGGTTCCGCGTTTACCCGCGTTTTGATATTCGACTGCATCGTGACGATATGCTACAATCGCAAGTGGCCCATGGAGACAGTAGTGACTGGGTATATCAACATCAAACAAGACTGAAAAGGGCATACACGAAAGCGACCGAACAACTGAACCTGGATATTGCCAATCGAAAGGCTGTGCACGATAAGCGGGTAAGAGAGGACGTCCTGCGTGTTGGCGAACACGTGCATTTACGCAACCGCGTGAAAGGGCGGAACTAGATAGGGGACGCGTGGGAGCCCAGCGTCTACATTCTCAAAGAGAGAAAGGATGACACATATGTCGTTGCGCCAATGACTGGCCATAAGAGACGAGTCATTAACCGCACAGATTTACGAGTGTGTCCCAGAGACAGTGAGACGCGCAGTAGCGGAGCGGGAACCTCGATATCAAACACCAAGGTCTGGACCAAACATATTACATAGTGATGTAGAGTCATCGGACGCTGAATCTGGACGAGTCGAAATCACCATCTCTCGAGAACCGACTATTAACTACTCCGATTCAGATTTGGACCAAAACCAGGTAGTTATCTCGCCTATGCCTTTACGTCGGTCAACGCGACGTAATGCGGGCTACCATAGGAATCCTAGATCAGTGCTTAATAATTAGACATATTTTAGACGCGGACGCCTACATTTCAAAGTGGGGAAGATGTAACCCTGGTGGATTTAGCTGGTTATATATTTGTTAGGCTAGTCAGTAAGGGGCGCTACGCCCTGTGTCACTCCCAGTTTAACAACCTGAGCGAGTTTTAGTAATTAGTCTGGGCAGTTCGCCCTGGGCCGGAGAAGACGACACACGTTGTTACATCCAAGCAACCTTCTCCCGGCTCAGTATATGTATATTGACAATTTATCTCTGTCGCTGGGAGCAGAAACTCCATTTGTGACATTACTATTCTTGGCCATTGTTGCGGTTGCTATATTTCCTCTGGAAGCTTTTACTTCACACATTAAACACTGTCACTATCCAACAGTCGTTCTATTTGGTTACAGGAAGTTCCTGTGCAGCTCCTGCAAAAAGTCCAGCCTGATCAAGTTCATCGTCGAACAATGGAAACTGCCGAAGTACAGGGAGAAGTTACATGACAAGTCTCTGTATGTAACCTGTGAGGGGTTCTGCTACAAGATGACTAGGTGGAAGGCACATAACTGAGGTCCACACAAGAAGAAACATACTCGTAAGATCATACATGCACTGCACGCTACAAAGGGCGGGTCAAAGGGAATCATAGTGACAGTCGATTTCATGGTGCTCTACCTTGGTTTCAACAAAGACATCACCTGCTCCATCTATCAGAAGTGTGGAACAAAAAAACCGCACACGGTTAATCGACTTTGGGAAACTGGCACGTTTATTGGGAGACAGCATCGCAGACAGGCTGTGACATTGTGAATGTCCTCACGGATCGTGGGAAGCTGGGCGCCCTGAAACTGGTGAAAAAGGACAGCACATACATACCAGGAGACTTTCAGCCAACTTGGTCAGTCCTGGGAAGTCTCTAAACAACTGTTTGACAAAATACAGCTGCCACCTCTATGCGACAGCTGCCAGCACTGACGAAGTGAATGAACAACTCATGTCCAAACGAGGAGAGGTTGAGTCCAGTTAGCTTCAACCATGCAGAGATTGCCTCCACATGCATGTTCTTCGTGCCAACTACTAAGCATCAATCTGGAAGTGCTGCCATTTGTGGCAGACCCGAAAGAGAAACGGATCGAGTAGATGCGCACTCCTCCAGTCCCAGTTTTGGAACTGTTGTCATGCAAGTGCCTGCGTTCCTGCAAACTGCACGTGCTTTGTCAATGGACTGGCGTGCATCAACATGTGCAAGCTACAGACGTGCAGCAATCAGAAGAAAGAAGAACAGTTCGCAGTTGAACTCGGTGACTCTGATGATGGAGATAGTGATTGAACTGATGAACAATAAGCCTATCATTCTGAGCTATATGTAAGTTGCTGTTCTGAGCTGTTATGGAGAAATTTTATTGTTTAGTAGGGTCTGTAATATTCCATATGCATTGTAAGATTGTATTATGTGGAACTTAAATGATAAAATGTTATTTTGTGACCTTATGATGCCTTGGGCTAAGTACTTTATGAATCATACAATTAGTCCGCGCTACCAAAATGTTTTTTTCAGATGGGTTAATCAAAGAGCTGAAAACCACCACTAAGCTACCACCCAACAATGGTTATCATATCAAAACATGTCCCACAGACATGGTTTATTTCAAAAACCATAACTAGATCTTACCCTCCCCCAGATGGTACCAATAAGTGAAATTTCTGATTGACCGCGCAAATTGAATTAAGCGTGCTGATTTTCGCAAGGCAACAGATTTGGAAAATTATTGGTGCTTGTAGTTTTTAAACTGTAGCTTCAAAAGTATTGATATCTTATAATTGCGAGTTTATTTTGAAGCAAATTTAATTATTTATGCAACTGTGTAACTGTGGTGTATATATGCCTATTATATGTTGTCATTCTGAGGTGTGAAACTTCGGAAATAAATCTTGTGAACAAATATTGAGAGCGAAATTTGACATGATAGACATATTTTATTGCAATAACATCACCAAATTCTGGCTTCACACAAGGAAATATTCGTCCTATGCATGGCACTGCACAAAGAATCTCATTTTGTACAAATGCACATTGCATGTCAGACATCCAAAGTCTCAATTGCACATCCAGATGGCCGTTTCACTCCGTTTTCCCAACAAACTAACAAGCTTTTTGATGACAATGAGTTGTTGGAGTTCTCATCAGGGTTGTCATCACTACTATTACTTGCCACCTGAAACATACAAACAGCTAGAGTAATGAAAACAGAATAAGAATAACAACTTTGTTGCATTTGTCACATGTCATATCCAACACAGCAATGTGAAATTATCAGTTTTACAAGCAGCCAATAATTACATGACTTTTTTAAGTCCACTAATATCTGAAATACAGATACATTTAATTAATTACAAAGACCACTGACAGCGTCAATATAATAAAATTGTCAACAGTGTCCAAAGCAACAACACCACCCGTCCAGGCACCGCCCAGGGGTCATGTCAGGGCTCGACTGTTTACATCAGGGGTCGGCAACCTTTTTGAATGGAGGGCCAAATGTGTGACTTTTAATAGGTTAGCACGCACGCACGCACGCACGCACGCACGCACGCACGCACGCACGCACGCACGCACGCACGCACGCACGCACACTCGTGGTAATTGGCACAATGCAATTATATACCTTGTGTCTAGCAGTTGTATTGACCACTGTTGTAAATAGCACGTCCACGAATATAAGTTATTATTATCGTCAAACATCAACGTCTGATTTTGAACAACAGTTGGATTATTCAAAGACACATTATTCAGGTTATGTGTTCTTGGCATGCCGCTGATGCCATGTTGACCCGTGTGACACTGAGGCATGTTGCTGGTTATGTTACTGCGCCACCAAGTGGCCCACACCTGGCTGCAAACTTGTTCCTGCGTGCCTCAGCTCACTTCGGTGTACTAGAGGAGAGCGAACACAGTTTAGTCTTCACGGCGACGCTTATTACATTCTGCATTTTCATCGATTGCCACACGGGCTTTCCAGTTGGGTGATGGACTGTGCCCTGAAGAGCTTTGCTTGGCGCCTCCTTAGTCTTGAACCTTTTCCATCAGCGTACAACTCCGTTCGCCATTTCGCTGGCAGGCGACGAATGTTAGTTAAAACAACACATTATCACTCAAACACAAATAAGGTAGTAGGGTAACCTGGGGCAACACGGTCCCTGGAGGTAAGACGGCCCACACCACGTACTCAAAATATATAACTCTGAACGTTCCAAATCTGGTGCAAAATTAAGCTAATTCTATCTGATACCCGCCCGAAAGTTCTTAATTGGTGACATGATAATATTATTAATCAGTTCACAGATCAAACAATACAAAATGTGGAATAGTATGTTGTGCTTTGTATACATCTTATTAAGACACACGTCTCTGGGGCAAGACAGTCCCCATGCATATGGGGCAAGACGGTCCCTATGTATAATCCCACACGCACATGGTCACACTTTGTCAAATGTATTACACATGACCAATAATGGTTAATACATTGAATATAATACGAACATTGCATAATTTACGTTCTGCTAGCCCGTACGCTGTAATTATGATGGAACATCATTACCACCAATATTAGATTATGTATGGATTGCACGGTATGTATTATATGTTAACTCCCATTTAAATTTAACAACCATAATGGTCTGATATATTACTATCATACCATTTGTATATAATATACATTTTAATTTCAGGCAATAGTTCGTTCATACAGTCGAGCCTCGTTATAACGCGGTAGTCGGGGTCCACGACTTCGGACCGCGCTGTACGGGAGGTGCCTTAGGTGTTCTCATATCTGCCACCAGGGAGCTACTAAACAACAGCGATCGTTGCCCGATGCACCTAGCACAAGAACGCTGTCGAAGCCCCGTGTGCTTGCAGCACTGTCTTATACGCCAATGTGCAGTTTATGAAACTTATTAAACGAGTATACTAGCATCAACATGTATTATTTTTAAATGTCACACACTCTTGACTTTTGAACTGAATAAAACACATGTACGTAAACTGCTATGGAATAGATCTACTACGATGATGATGTACTGGACCAATAGGCCTACGAATCGAAAATAATAACCTGGACTTGAGCAGCCGAAAACGTATAAATTATGATTTGACAAAAGTAGTATGTAAGCTGATAAAAAAAACAGAAAACGACAATAGGTAGAATTAATAATTGTTTCACTTCGTCTTTCAACTGATCTCGACCAAAGCATAAATTTATTACGCACCACTTAACATCGATTCATCACTTCATGTGCGGATGACGAATTCGTATTTTCGCGCACCGGTAGAGCCTTGTGTTAGGAATTTGACATGTTGGTTTCACGTCGCGAAAACGTTTAAATTTACGATGTAATGGAAGCATGTCAATTCACCCAAGTGTTATGTTGGCATTGCATACTAAATGCATTTAAAACTGTTTATCTGATTCTTACCCGAGGCGTATTTGTGAATCTCGATTGCAATTTACAAACCATCGAAGCGAAGCGAGCGACAGCGATTGATGTCGGCGGTAACGCAAAACAAACAACACGTTGATACTCATTCACTGACATTGTTCGCCTAATGTTTCTTGAGAATTGTCAAAGTAATTCTAAGTAGGTTTAAGCAGGCCCAAATTCGGGGTCCACGACCGACCGCGTTATATTCGAATCCGCGTAATAACGAGGCGTGACTGTATAAGTAAAAACCACGGGGAGGGGGTTATAGACCGTGTTACCCCAGGTAGAGGACCATCTTGCCCCAAGGATGGGGCAAGATGGCTTTTTGGGAT
The DNA here is from genome assembly GCA_033239005.1 of Lamellibrachia satsuma. Classification (NCBI taxonomy): domain Eukaryota; kingdom Metazoa; phylum Annelida; class Polychaeta; order Sabellida; family Siboglinidae; genus Lamellibrachia; species Lamellibrachia satsuma. The sequence goes on along the minus strand of BSQZ01000002.1, from coordinate 14,698,591 downwards.
ATTTACTATTTTTCAAATGCAACATAGTTAGGTTGTTTATTTACTGAAAATAGTTTTCCAACGGGTAACGCACAGATCTGTCCACAATGTGAACACATTATATACAAGCTAAAGTTGTTTAATGGTATGTTCCTTAGGAGGGCCGCGCTGCATACTTTCATGTCTGCATACGCAAAAGTGAATTCATTAAATATTAAAGGAAATAAAAGTACATATTTAGTATATTATTATGTTCATCACGTGGACATGTTATTTTGTATACCAGTGTGGCAGGGGCGGGCCGCATTTTGCACAATATCGTTGACAGTCCGCGGGCTGCATGAAATAGCTATGCGGGCCGCAGTTGGCCCGCGGGTTGCCGACCCCTGGTTTACATGCTAGTCAGGCCAGATTTTTCTGTTTTATTTACTTATTTGCTTTATAATTCATTATATAACAACATGCACAAGTAACCACGTAATCTCAGCCGAGTAAATGGCACAAAAAAACACACAATGTCAGGGTTGATGCAGTCGACAAGCTGAATAAGACGGTGACCAAGCTACTCTTCGATTTATCGCTCACTCAGACAGTCAAATTCAAAGATCGAGCCACATATAAATCTTACCTCCACATCCATCTCAGAGGCACTTTCATCCGAAGATTAATCCCCCAAATCGCACAAACTTCATCTGCTATGAACGCATCTGTTCTACGAGAAATGGCCATTTTTAAAGCCCACTTCAAACTCGATTATCTTCGAAACTCTCAATACGACTAGATGCTAATTTTAGCTACCATTCATAGATAATATTAAAGGAAATAAAATACATATTTGGTATATTATTATGTTCATCACGTGGACATGTTTTTTTTTGTATACCATTTTGGCAGGGGCGGGCCGCATTTTGCACAATACAGCACGGCGTGCTAGTGTTCAGTGAAAAGTCAGCTCTATAACAAAACTTCTAAAAAGCACTTTAAGCGAGAACACATACTGAAAAACTACGCTAGCAGGTAACTAGTGCTGTTGTGAGTACAGCCATGTCTTCCAGAAACCGAAAACAGGACACTAAAGTGAATGATGAACTTCGAAGCAGAACCACAGAATCTGCTTCGATGACCATTCAACATGGCGACGTGCGAGCCGCCGTCCTCAGCTTGATTCAGAATGACGATGACATCATGAAGAAAATACTGGAGACGGTAACCCAGGCGATCATACAAAAACTCATGGATAGCCCAAACTTTCTTGAAAAGCTAGCCAAAAATGTTCTAAAAAACGGTGTCCTCGATAATATCAAACAGGACATCTACGAGCCATGCGCTGTCGACAATGGCCACACAACAGACACGATACGAAATTTGGAGAGGCGTGTTGTCGACTTGGAACGGGCCAACAAGGAGCTACGGGATGACAGTGACACACAAGAACAGTACAGCCGTCGGAACTGCCTCCTATTGCACGGTGTCTCCGAGGAGCAGACAGACTCCGACAAGGCAGTCCTGTCGGTGTGCAATGGGAAACTCGGCCTGCAGCTGACGAGTGACTGTATCGACCGTAGCCACCGCCTTGGCCACACTCACAACAACGGAAGCTCGAATGGAAAGCCACGGCCGATTATCGTGAAACTGAAATCGTACGATGCGAGACGATCGATCTTCGGTGCAAAGCGCAAGCTAAAAGGTACACGACTGGTGATTACAGAGAACTTGACGAAACAGCGAATGGAGTTAATAAATGTTAATTTCGACTGTATAGGTATAACTGAAACTTGGATAAAGCCGGTGGAAAGCATTGATAGTTATAATATGACAGATTACACATTTCTGTCAAAACCTAGAATGGAAAAACGAGGAGGTGGTGTTGGTATGTATATTGCTAACAGGTTAAAGTTTAAGGAAAGAAATGACATAAATACAAACTCTGAGAATTGTCTATATGAATCATTATTTGTAGAAGTTGAAACAGAAAAAAACTAAATTGTTATTGGTGTTATCTATAAATCGCCTGACACATGCATAAATACATTTAATATACAATTTAATGATTTATTAGGAAGAATTTCAAATGAAAGAAAGAAATGCATATTGATGGCAGATTTTAACATTGACTTACTTAGGTCTGACACAAACCTCCAAACAACAGATTTTATCCATAATATGTTTGCCAATGCATTCTATCCAACAATTAGCAAACCAACAAGGGTCACTAAACAGACAGCTACACTCATAGACAATATTATAACCAATATTCATGAATATTCAATAAAATCTGGTATCCTTTATAATGACATATCAGATCACTTCCCGATATTTACCTTTTATGAATTAGGGGTAAAAAGAGAAAATGAGTACAAAATTGTTTACAAACGCATGGCTAGCTCAGCAAACATAAGCAAATTAAAAACACAATTACAAACTTCAAACTGGGAGGAGGTGTACAAGGATCAAAACCCCTGCACTTCATATGATACCTTTCTGGAAATACTAAACACACAAATGAATGAATGCTTACCGTGGAAAAAATTTAAAATGAAAACCTGCAAAAGCGAATGGCTCACGAAAGGCATATTAATATCCTGTAGGCAAAAAAATCACCTGTTCAAAATATTTAAGTGCAACCCTTCTACCGAAAATGAGATTATATACAAAAATTACAAAAACAAACTGACTCATGTAATCAGACAGTCAAAGAAAAAATATTTTAAAGACAAATTTGAGCTATATAAAAATGATTGCAGAAAAACATGGAGCACCATAAATGAAGTTATAAGTCCAAAGATAATAAATCTGTAATAAATGATAAATTTATTACATTAGATGGTACCCACTGTACAGACAAAAGGGAAATAGTGGACCATTTCAATAATTATTTTACCAACATAGGTCATCGCCTTAATGTAAACTTAACACAAACAGGTAATGACCCAACACAATTTATTAAAAAAAATGCATAAAGTTTTTTCTGTACACCTACATATTCTGAGGAAATAATTAACATAGTAAAAAAAGGAAATTCAAAGAAATCAAGTGGATTCGACAATGTTGATCCACACATTATTAAGCAAATTATACCACAAATTGCAAATCAACTTGCACACATTTTCAATAATTCACTTATGACTGGCATTGTGCCCAGCAAACTAAAAATAGCAAAGGTTATCCCCTTGTATAAAAGTGAAAACCCTGAACTATTCTCAAATTATAGACCTATTTCTATCCTTCCATGCCTCTCAAAAATACTGGAACGCCTAATGTACAATAGGCTTTACAATTTTTTAGCAGAACACAACATAATATCAAAAAAACAATACGGATTTAGGAAAAACTATTCTACGTATATGGCACTGATTGATTTGGTTGATAAAATATCAAGTAACATGGACCATAAAAAGTATAATATAGGTGTTTTTCTTGATCTCTCCAAGGCTTTCGATACAATAGATCATAACATTTTAATAAATAAACTTCAATGCTATGGTATAAGAGGTAATGCCTGCAACTGGTTTAAAAGCTATCTTAATAACAGAAGACAGTATGTATCGTCTAACCAAGCAGACTCAAAATATATGACAATTACATGTGGAGTTCCACAAGGATCTATATTAGGCCCATTACTCTTTATTTTATATATAAATGATATTGAAAATGTATCAGATATCCTAAATCCTATACTGTTTGCAGATGACACAAGTCTCTTTCATGCTCATACATGCTTCAACACTCTCATCGAAGAGGTAAACATAGAAATACAAAAAAATCTCAACATGGTTCCATACCAACAAACTTTCCCAAAAAAACAAATAAAGTCAAATTTTATTATATTCACACCAAAAGGAAAAAAATACAATATTAACAGTGCCTTAATACAAGTAGATGGAAACAAAATAAAGCATGTTAAATTCACCAAATTCCTAGGGATATTTATAGATGAGCACTTAAGTTGGACAACACATATTGACGACCTATCAAAACAAATAGCACGGAATGTGGGAATGCTTAACAAATTAAAACATTTTCTCCCTATGTATATAATGAGAACTATTTATTGTTCATTGATCTTATCACATTTACAATATTGCACTCTATTGTGGGAAAATTCATATTGTACAAACTTAAACAAACTAAGAATACTACAGAAGAAAGCTATTAGGATAATCACAAATTCTCATTACATCGCACACACTGATCCTCTATTCTCAAAGTTAAAACTATTAAAATTGGATGATCTATATAAACATCAACTAGGAATTTTTATGTATAAAGCAGCAAATAACAAACTCCCAGATTCTATGTCATCAATGCTTACGAGAATACAAAATATCCACAAACATAATCTAAGAAACCAAAATAGCTATTATATCCAAAACATAAGAACAAACAGCAGGAAATGCACAATAAACTATTCAGGACCAGTATTCTGGAATGCATTACCTAGTAAATTAAAACAGCTTGTGTCCATTAACCAATTTAAAAATAAACTGAAAGAATTGTTACTCTCTAAATATCAATGATTTTACAGTAAACACTGCAAAAAAAACTTTGTATTTGTACAAAATGTACTCTATATCTACATTTATTTTCACATGGTGGAGAAGACCATATGTTTCATGCTTATGTAATATTTAATGTAGTCAGGATCATGTATTAATGTATTCATGCTCACATTTAATGAATACATGACAGTTGTGTAGTTAGTGTATTATTTGTTCATATAATTCAAAGTACAAATTGTATGTTGATATTTAAGCAACATTTTTGAGACTAAATTTTATATATGTATAACATATACTTTACATCTACCATTATTTTAACATGGCAGAAAAAACCATGTATTGATGTTCATGTAATATTTAATGTATTGATGTTCGTGTAGTATTTAATGTATTCATGGTTCCTGCATTACTTAATGTGTTCATGTTCACATTGTAACGTATTCATGTGAAATAATTTGTTAGGTTATTAGTGTAGCATTTGTTTATAAAATTCTAACTATAATTTGTATGTACATATTTAAGCAATTTTTTCCTGCATTACTTAATGTGTTCATGTTCACATTGTAACGTATTCATGTGCAATAATTAGTTAGGTTATAATTACAATTTGTATGTACATATTTAAGCAATTTTTTACATTATGTATTTCAATTACAATAATGTTGTGTAGTATATGTTTTTGGCTTAAGCCTAAGGAAACAAAATAATTATGTTGATTTATTTCTGGGTAGTCTTCGTCATAAGCCCCGCGGGGTTTCTAGAGGATCTCCTTGGTTGCTCTGCTATTCGTATCATCTCTGACTCATATCATATTGTAAATATCTCAAAATGTATGTGTAGCCAAAATAAAGTTATTCATTCATTCATTCAAGATAATGTAGAATTCCGCTAGTTTTAGTTTCACACCAATCCACCCGATGTCGCCACTTCCACAGCCTGTTTCCCAGCGGGCGCTTGCGGGCTCGCGGGGTCTAATGGGCTAATACAGAAACCAAGTGTTTCATTCATTCAATAAAAAATATCCCTTCCTCACCCTTTAGGAGCTGCTGGCAGGGGAAGACCCAACCTAAATTGTTGGCATTGGTACTTTCTTACTCAGGGAAAACCAAGGGAAGATTTGACAGTGGTTTTATCCTTAGCGTCATTCCCAAAATAAATGCCCCCTTTTCCTCATCCTTTGGGGGTTGCTGGCAGGGGGAAGGCCCCACCTAAAGGTGTTGGCATTGGTACTTTCTTACCCAGGGAACACCAAGGGAAAATTTGGCTGTGCTTTTAGCCTTGGCATCATTCCCAAAATAAATGTCCAATGTTTTCACCCTTTGGGGGTTGCTGACAGGGGGAAGGCCCACCTAAAATTGCTGGCATTGGTCATTCCATACTCAGCGATCCCACGGGAACATTTAACACCGTTTTTATTCTTCGCATCATTCCATTAAACAAGCGTCACTCCATTAAACAAGTACCCCCTTTCTCACCCTTTGGGGGTTGTTGGCAGGGGGAACAATTGTTTGCATTGATCATTCCTTACTCAGGGAACCCCAAGAAAAGATTTGACACTGTTTTTAGCGTCGGTGTCATTCCCGTAGACAAATGCCCCCTTTTCGCACCCTTTGGGGGTTGCTGACAGGGGGAATCCCCCAACTAAAATTGCTTGCATTGGTCATTCCCTACTCAGAGAACCCCAATGGAACAGTTGGCACTGTTTTAGCCTTAGCGTCATTCCCATAGATAAATGTATTTTTTTGCCCCCTTCGATGCGTGATTTCAGGGGCAACCCCGACCCCTGAACCGGCAGCAACGCATTTTTGAGATGTCGGGGGTGGTCCCTTCAGTCCAGGGGATCCAAACTTTTGGCGTCATTTACATAAATAAAAGCTCTGGGCTCCCGGTCTATTACACGTCTCCAACTAACTGAGCGTGCGCGCCTCTTATCGGATAAATTGCGGTTCTCCTTAACAGTGCGTCTACTCATATGTCACAAACTGGGACGACATATTATATTACGTATCGATTCTGCTTGATCGTTGTGATTATCACGAGGTCCAGCACTTAATAACACACTATCGTGTAACGCTTAGTTGTAGACTAGGCCTATGCTCGAGACGCGGAGTATTGTCCATAAGCGGCGGTGCCGGTGGAGCTGGCGATGGGGCTGGGGGAGATACACACGAAATTATGTTTACTTAAAACATATTTCAGTTTAAGGCAAAATAAAATATTGAAGGTACTGAAAGCAACTGAATAAAGATATGTGTTACTATGCGTATTGGTCTGGTAAACGTGACACTGACATGTACGCAACTAACTGAGATCTGTGTCTGCAGGCCCTACTCGCCGACACTGTGTACTTGATCGTTCACCGTCGGCTCGATGGAGAAATCATCCATCATATTGTAAAGCATATCCAGTTTATTTAATAACTAGTTGTATTAAGTAATTAGGATGCGTTTAATTAATATATTAAGCACCTAGATTAACAACAGAAAAGCTAGAACTAGACACTCTAAGTGACATTGTTAGCCCATTCCAAATCACGGACGCAACAACATTAAAAGTATATAGTCTGATCGTTGTTATTGACAAATCATGTTTTATAGTATAAACTACAGAGATTTATCTATATCTTAGTTGTGTACCTTTAAAGGAGTGGTCCCCATAACACTTGAGTTTACTCCTTGGTACCACAAGTAATTGTTGCTCACCTGACCACGGTGAACGCGTGGCGGAGCGGCTATTACAATTATTTTGGCAATGTAACCCGAGTACGATTACGTTTACTAGGTCTTGTTGACCAATGTAACTGAATACGAGTATACGATTACTCAAACATTTTCGACGATTGCGATTACTAAATACGAGATTACTCCATATCTGACATATGTATAAACGATATGAACGAGAAGGTGAACAAAATAATAGATCATCGAGTTGATATACTGTATATTTATTTCTTATTTCGCAGCCCAGTCCGAACGCTGGCTGAGGCTATTTACAGCCCGCGCGAGTTTACCTGACAAACGACCCATTGTCCTATATAGTGCTAGCTTTCTTCTTGACTCGTCGACTGCGACGGTTGCTTAGTTTGACCACAGATCTGAGTCAATATAATTTTCTTGCAAATCAAGACCGAAGTTCTCAGAACAAATACATGTTTATATTCTGTATCAATAATTTAAGAACTGACCGTGTCATTTTCCAAGATGTTCAAAGCTTGTGGCTAACTAATTAGGTCTAAGTAGAAGCGTGGGCAGATATATTATAACTGTCTTTGGCGACGGTGCTATCCGATGACAAAGGATCGATCCTCCTAGTCCAGTCAATCTAGGCCAAAAAGTCACCGAACCTAGACAAAATTGTAACATAAAGGCGGGTTGCGGTAAACACGTCCCAAACACATATCCAAAATGTACATGATAACATATGGGGGAAAGTTACTTCATTTGAATGTTAATTGCGATAATTTCTAAGAGGAACACTACCATTTCGACATCTGGCGGGTTATTCGTGAAACGGTATCTTCTTTCTTGTCCGCCGAAATGTACAGCTATTTAACATGATATAAAAACGGTTGGCAAACATGAACATTGAGGTCCAGTTGTTACATGTCACTGTTCGTACAAACTACGGTTGAATTACTCCTACACTCAAATCGATCACATAGTAAATGTTGAACGTTCACAGTGCAGCGGCAATAATGCCAACACTGGTCGGACGCTTGATGCGTTTGCACACAAATTTGAATAACTTTTTGTGCAACTGATTAATATTCTAAAATCCTAACAGGTATTTCAACGATTGAGAACAAACAAAGTGTTAGAAAAGTTGTTTTAGTGAAATATTTACGGTTACTGTACGACGGAAACACATTTAGCAAAAAAATAAAAGATAGTACCTGAAATCGGATTTCTTTTCTGCTTTACAGATAACGAATGTCTGTATTATCTGTAAGCAGTGGACTGTCTGGGATTCTTTGCAGTCAGTCTGTCATTTGTTCTGACAAAAAGAGGGCCAGTGGTGTTTTCCAGCCAGAACGGCAGATTTCCAGGCAGCAGCTCAATGTGCTTGTGTAAGTAACTGGTGGGCGCAGAAGATTCGCAGCCGGATTGAGTTTGCTCAGGATCTACAAGCAGCAGATGCTGTTTACCACAAAGTCTGCTGTCGATGTTGTGACATTCAGGAGCACAGCTTTGAATATTCTGAACTGCTTTTATGACGTTGCTGCTGATCTCATCAAGTATGACACAAAATATAAACAGACGTCTAAAGCTATCTACATCCCAGCCCTGAAGACACAGCTTCTTTGAAAAACCACAGCACAATTGTGCTAAAAATACTGCATCTACTTCTAAGAACGGCATTCAGTGAAAAAAAGCAGAACTGAAGGTTGCATCAGTATAGGCCAGACCATTGTTCAAGCTGCCCGCCCAAGAGTCATGATATATATGAATGCGAATGACATGAGCAGTGTCTATTCAACAACGCGATTTGTGGCAGCAGAATGTAGGCAACTCCAACTAAATCCTATCCTCACATTTGACCAGCCTTATGGTAGAAGGCTCAGTTAGTCAAAGCCAACGAACCTAGTGGCAGCGAATTGTGCTCCGTTGCCACATGTGTCTTGGCGGATACCACACAGACATGAGTTTTCCTGGTTACATTCAGGCAATGTGACATCAGTATCTGGTTTAGAGGACCTGCTTGAAATTGTTGTTGCTATCCTCTTTATCGCTGAAGTTCGGGGTGAGACTGGCACCGATACCGGTCGTCCATTTCCCCCTCCCCTTCACTGATCCCATTTCACTGCCTTCCCAAGCAACCATCTCCACCCCACCCCCTATCTTTCGCTCACATTCTCCGTCCCCTCCCACCCCCGCCAGATCTCTCTTCATGCAGTCCTCAGTCTGTGTCTTCCTCTTCTCCTTCTACCCTCCACTCTTATCTGTAGGACATTTTTACTTATTACTGGACAAGTTTCGGCTGATGAAGTCTGTTTAGAAAATGTCGATAGACTCAATGGAAAATTGGAGGAACAAAAGGCTGCAATAGTGTATCACCCAAATGAACGTATCTGGTTGCATTATATAGAAATGATCCGTCTACTCCACCAGTTCATCAAAGCAGGACGGACAGGAGACTGGAGTCTTCATCTACAGTCACTCCAGGAAATGTTGCCATATTTTGCTGCTGTGTTGATTACTTGGTTGCCATTTTCAAAATGACAGCCATCTTAGATTTCCAATTGACTAAAATCCTTTCTAGAATACATCATGTGATATTTGTGTCTCATACTTACATCATTTGACAAGTTCACCCTTAGATACACACTAAAATTTGTACATAAAATATTGTTTTTAGCGGCCATTTTTATTTATGTAAATTAACTATTTCCCCGCCTATATTTACCTACATTTTTGATATGTTGTTTGGGAAGGGTTGGGGAGTTAGTTACAACAAAAAACATTTCTGTTGCAATTTTGTCTAGGTGAAACCACACATTGACTGGTCTATTCCAGGAATTGCCTCCAGACGTCCAACATTCATGACTATAATATTGTAGTGAACTACTGACCTTGATCGATAGATAGATTTGGTTCTCATGGACGCCACGATCTCAGTTTGACCTCGTCCTAGAATCCACATTCTCAGCACGTACGCGCAATTGTGATGTGAATCGAATTAACCAGTTATTGAGCTTAGTTAGGTTTGTACCGTGGGGTGAGATTATGTTCTATTTCCGGAAAAAGTGTATGTGTTTATATATATATATATATATATATATATTACTTTGACAATATAATCAAGCATAATTACGATTACATGGCCTTGTTGACCAATGTTATAATATTGAGTACGAGTATACGATTACTCAACATTTTTCAACGATTACTGAATACGATTACTCCATATCTGATCTATCTATCTATTGGATCACCGAGGTGGTATGATGTATATTGATTTCTGATTTCGCAGCACAATCCGCCTGCTGGCTGTAACTATCTGCATACCGTGTGAGTTTACTTGCTGTCCAAACTACACAATCCTGCGTGCTAGCTTTCTACTTGACTCGTCGACTGCGACGGTTGTTGACTGTAGCACAGGTCTGAGTCAGTATAATTGTCATGCAAATCAAGGCCGACGTTCTCAGAACAAATACGTGTTTATATTCAGTATCAACAATTAAAGAACTGAACCGTGTAATTTTCAAAGAGTCTATATGTTCAATGCCTGTGGCTAACTAATTAGGTTTCAGTACAAGCGTGGGCATATATAATATATATAATAACTGTTTTGGGCGACGGTGCCGTCCGATGACAAAGAATCGATCCTTCCAGGAATTGCCTTCAGACGCCCAACATTCATGACTATATTGTCGTGAACTGTTGACCCTGATCGCGGTAGATATAATTGGTTCTGATGGACGTCACGATCTTAGTTTGACCTCGTCCCAGAATCCACATTCTCAGCACGTACGTTCACGTGTGATTGACATGCGTCGAAATAATCAGCTAAGTTTGGGCTTGTGGGGGAAAAGTTGTGTGTGTATGGGCACACACACGCACGCACGCACGCACCCACGCGCTCACGCACGCACGCTCGCACACACGCACGCACACATTGTACCGTGCCAAAAAAATGTTGCGATAAAACATGTAGTTAGCGAGAAGGCGAATGTAAAATACTTATGAAAACCATAGTTATATTTGAAGTTTAATTACTAAATCTAAAATGTGTAACTTTCATTTAAAGAACATTTGCCGTTGTCGGCTGAATACAGGAGCATCCAAGTCACCAAGTGTGTTTTCGAACTGATAAAGTAGATCTAGAGAAGCATGTGTTTGTTGTCATTTATAACAGGATTAAACAATATCGTAGTCGGGAAAATATCCCTACATCATGTATCGCCTCCACAGAGCGGCACAGGCAATTATTATGTTTATTATTATACATTTGTAGCGCCGTTTGTCCGGGATAAAAACCTGCCCAATGGCGCTAACACACGGGAGTGTATTGCTGCATGTACAGAAAAAATTAAGTCGAAATTTCGACTTTTTTCTATACATGGCAGCAATACGTTTCCGGACTAACGTGTTAATGCAACTAGATTTAAAATAAGTTGAAAAGTAAAAATAAACAGGTGTTTAAAAGTAAACAAGTTATATAAATAAGCTAAATAAAAAAATTAATAAATTAAGTTAAACTGTTATTCGTACGGAGTGTCCATCATTTCGACAAAGGCAAAACAAATCTCCGTTCCGGAGATCGACATTTCCGTAATTTGATGTTCACCTGACAAAACAAATTGGGAAGAAACAACAAGGACACTTCTGCAACGCACTCTATATATCATTGGCTGCTTTCTTCATCTCTCATCCAGGTGGTTCCCTGCTTCGTTATTTCCTGAGACACTGACCTCCTTCAACTATTTTCTAGTTTTCTTTTTCCTTGATGATTCCATTCTAGGGCCTGTCTCGTGACGTTTGTTGTTTATTTATTTCTGGGACTACACCCAGCTTAATCCCTACTGCAGTGTCTGACTAGCCATGGCTATTCTGGTGACCACCTGACCGTTTGCGCATTGGGGTCGGCCGAGTAAAGACAATCATCATGAGGTAGTGGTGCTACATCTATGAAACTCAGTCGACGAAGTACGTATGCGGGGAACCCCAGACAATGTCTTACGTTTTAATCGCGTTAAGAAGATGGTTGTGGGCAACCAACCATACCTTCTCATCGGCGGTACATCGCGATATGCGGTCTGTGGCAGTTTTAGCATGCGCTGGCTGATCACGCGCACATTTAACCTACAGTTGGGTATCGTCAGCATATGGCCTACACGTGGTAACCGACTTGGTGGAGTTCGAAGACATGGTTGAGCTCCTTTTAAACGATGTTTAATTATTAACGGTCTCATAACACGAGCTAAGAAAGTGACAATTAAGCGTTTTCCTCCTATAACCACAAGTACATGTCAACCCACGATTAGTCTAACACGTGATGCAGGAGACCTTAAAAGTACACTCTTACAGCCAAGGTCACAGAGACCATGTTGGACTCCAATGAAAGAACCTGTTCGTGGAAAACAACATGCACTTGGTACCGAAGTCAATGTTTACTTAGCATAACATATCATTTGTTTTAATCGCCGTGTGTAATACATTTACTATATTGTGATCATTAAACGCCGACATACGTACTAGTGTCAAGCGTGTCCATCAAAGAGAGCGAGTTCACCAAGAACACTCTGCCGAGCCGCGTGACGGAGTTCTTTGTTGTCGGCCAAATATTTATTTGTTGCCGTGAGCACTCGTAGTCGTCTCGTATAAATAGTCGAGCAGCGGCGATCTATGCAGTGCGCTGCACAACCATGAATAGAATTGGTCTTCCCGAAGACGGAGGGGGCAGGAGACCCACCTTCGTCGGACTTGCTATCGTCGTCGTTATCGTCCTGGGAGCTGTCACTCCCGGCACTGCCACAGGTAATGTAACGTTAAATTGATCAACTGTACCATATGTGTCGGAATCGGGTGGATATATGCTGAGTATATGGTTGCCCACACAATATGCTCGCTCAAAACAACTTGCCCCCTCCCCCCATATGAAAAGCTTCCCACGCCACAATTTATGTGTCATTCCGCTTATTTCTAGGGAGTGGACAAACAGGCCTAATCTGACCCGGCATCGGATGCTACTATTGTTACTGTTGCACTGATAAACGGAACGGTTTTATACAATGTTACCTTCGTTTATTGATATATGTTATGGAGGTATGATATTTCGTCAAATTAATGATGACATATGTTAGTGAAACCCTTATGGAAAAACCAATCACCATTCTCGATAACATTCTCCTAACACAAAATACCCAGACATTGAATGGATGTCATTCAATGTAAAATATAAATTAGAACAAATAAGTTTAAATTAAACGCGCAAACACATGGTAAGTGCGCTGTGTATATGCTTCCTTTGACCGAGTGACACACTGGGAAATGTCTACGATATCAACATATATTGCGAAGAGTCACTGAGTGAATGGTGATCCACTATGCCACCTGTGCGCCTTCTCTCGCAGAACTCGCGATGTCGTCGTTCTTGGCACTTTCTTTTGGGGCAGTTTTCTGTGAAGGTTTAGTTCTAGGACACCGATTGATGTATACTATGGTTCTGTGTGTACTGACGTACTACAGTAAGAATGTGTGAGAGCAATTATATTTAAAATGAATACAGAAAATATGATGACTGAACGTTACGGAAAAGATCGTGATCCACATATCTGTAAGGTGAAGGGCTAGATCATGATCTACGGATCTGGCATGTCCGTCGGGCCAATGAGTCTCAGTGGCATTAATAACTAGATCGGAGAAGACCACGTAAAAGCTACAATAACGTAACTTATAGTTACTTTGAGAGTAAACAACAAAGCCGCACGTTAATACGAGCACGCCCTCTACACTGAGAGGTCTGTTTGAAGTGGATAAAGAACCGACGACCAGATAGTGTGGATTTGACCTACACTCTGTGACTGGAGAACACAAACTTTAAAATCTGGGGGGGGGGCGGATACAAACTGTTTGTGGGGGCCCTTGCCGATTGCGTGAAAGATAATGGTCGAAACGCGCAGTATTGAATATGGAGGAAATCCCACACCTTAACGTTTATTCAACTATGTTTCAGCATAGGCATTCACAGATTGTATTCGACGACGACATACAAGCACACACGTGTGCAATTAAATACAGCGTATGGTGACACGCAAAAATTACAGCATATAATGATATGCCAGAAAAAAAACTTAAAATAGATACCGTACAAGTTACACTTGTACCATGGTTAATCCGACACAGTCCGTAGTTCACATATTAGCTGCTACAGAAACGTTTACCGATTCCGAAGACAACTAGGAGTGTCAATGTGGCTTCTTGATTTCGTGGTGATATCACGTGTTCTGCGTGTGTCGGACAAGACGCCGCAGTTATGGCCTCGTGTCAGCGACTTTTGTTGGTGCCTTTTCGTGATCTTTATCAATCTTGTTGTCGACTGACACTCCTTGTGGCAACAGTCGTAGGTCTATATTCGACTCTGTATTGGATCGGTCAGCAAACATTTCTATCGTATATGTGCTTTGAATCAAGAATTTCTATTTGTTTCATCATTGCTTATATTAGCAGGGTCTCGTGTGGCAGGGATATCAACCTCTCTTCTCCCGCATGTTTTGGGGCCAACCTCCCCCTCCCACCTATTTTTGAGGCCAACATCCAACCTCCCAACCAACCAAAGTGAATACTGCGTCAACTGTATCATTTTGTTGCTTGCAAGTCTGGGCTACTCAACAGACACGCAAAAAAAGTCAGGAGCTGCATTTGTGTTGTTTTAAAAGACATCAGCTAATTAGATGGGTTGCTGGCAACATACATGATTTAACGTTTTTCCCATTTTGCCGACATTCATTGGGCTGTTGCTTCAATGCATGGCGTAGTAACCACGTGACACTCACTATCACTGGATAGGATTTTATATAAGTTTTCTGAACATATGCATCTATACATCTGCAATTTGTAGTCATTTACTGAGCTTGTGATCATTAACACGCCGAATACGTACAGTGTTAAGGCATTTCAAAGGGCAACCAAGAACACTGTACCGAGCCGCGTGACAAAGCTCTTTGTTGCCAGCCAAATATTTATTTGTTGCTGTGAGCACTCGTAGTCGTCTCGTATAAATAGGCGAGCAGCGGCGATCTATGCAGTGCGCTGCACAACCATGAATAGAATTGGTCTTCCCGAAGACGGAGGGGGCAGGAGACCCAACTTCGTCGGACTTGCTATCGTCGTCGTTGTCGTCCTGGGAGCTGTCACTCCCGGCACTGCCACAGGTAATGTAACGTTAAATTGATCAAATGTACCATATGTGTCGGAATCGGGTGGATATATGCTGAGTATATGGTTGCCCACACAATATGCTCGCTGAAACCAACTTGCCCCCTCCCCCTATATGAAAAGCTTCCCACGAAACTTGTAGCGGTTTATGTGTCATTCCGCTTACTTCTACGGAGATGACAAACAGGCCTAATCTGACCCGGCATCGGATGCTACTATTGCTACTGTTGCACTGATAAACGGAACGGTTTTAAATAATGTTACCTGCGTTTATTGATATATGTCATGGAGGTATGATATTTCGTCAAATTAATGATAACATATGTTAGTGAAACCCTTATAAAAAAAACAATCACCATTCTCGGTAACATTCTCCTAACACAAAATACCCAGACATTGAATGGATGTCATTCAATGTAAAATATAAATTAGAACAAATAAGTTTAAATTAAACGCGCAAACACATGGCAAGTGCGCTGTGTATATGCTTCCTTTGACCGAGTGACACACAGGGAAATGTCTACGATATCAACATATATTGTGAAGAGTCACTGAGTGAATGGTGATTCACTATGCCACCTGTGTGCCTTCTCTCGCAGAACTCGCGATGTCGTCGTTCTTGGCAATTTGTTTTGGGGCAGTTTTCTGTGAAGGTTTAGTTCTAGGACACCGATTGATGTATACTATGGTTTTGTGTGTACTGACGTACTACAGTAAGAATGTGTGAGAGCAATTATATGTAAAAATTAATACAGCAAATATAATGACTGAACGTTACGGAAAAGATCATGATCCACATATCTGTAAGGTGAAGGGCTAGATCATGATCTACGGATCTGGCATGTCTGTCGGGCCAATGAGTCTCAGTGGCTTTAATAACTAGATCGGAGAAGACCACGTAAGAGCTACAATAATGTAACTGATACTTACTTTGAGAATAAACAACAAAGCCGCACGTTAATACGAGCACGCCCTCTACACTGAGAGGTCTGTTTGAAGTGGATAAAGAACCGACGACCAGATAATGTGGATTTGACCTACACTCTGTGACTGGAGAACACAAACTTTAAAATCTGGGGGGGGGGGCGGATACAAACTGTTTGTGGGGGCCCTTGCCGATTGCGTGAAAGATAATGGTCGAAACGCGCAGTATTGAATATGGAGGAAATCCCACACCTTAACGTTTATTTAACTATGTTTCAGCATAGGCATTCACAGATTGTATTCGACGACGACATACAAGCACACACGTGTGCAATTAAATACAGCGTATGGTGACACGCAAAAATTACAGCATATAATGATATGCCAGAAAAAAAACTTAAAATAGATACCGTACAAGTTACACTTGTACCATGGTTAATCCGACACAGTCCGTAGTTCACATATTAGCTGCTACAGAAACGTTTACCGATTCCGAAGACAACTAGGAGTGTCAATGTGGCTTCTTGATTTCGTGGTGATATCACGTGTTCTTCGTGTGTCGGACAAGACGCCGCAGTTATGACCTCGTGTCAGCGACTTTTGTTGGTGCCTTTTCGTGATCTTTATCAATCTTGTTGTCGACTGACACTCCTTGTGGCAACAGTCGTAGGTCTATATTCGACTCTGTATTGGATCGGTCAGCAAACATTTCTATCGTATATGTGCTTTGAATCAAGAATTTCTATTTGTTTCATCATTGCTTATATTAGCAGGGTCTCGTGTGGCAGGGGTATCAACCTCTCTTCTCCCGCATGTTTTGGGGGCCAACCTCCCCCCTCCCACCTATTTTTGAGGCCAACATCCAACCTCCCAACCAACCAAAGTAAATACTGCGTCAACTGTATCATTTTATTGCTTGGAAGTCTGGGCTACTCAACAGACACGCAAAAAAAGTCAGGAGCTGCATTTGTGTTGTTTTAAAAGACGTCAGCTAATTAGATGGGTTGCTGGCAACATACATGATTTAACGTTTTTCCCATTTTGCCGACATTCATTGGGCTGTTGCTTCAATGCATGGCGTAGTAACCACGTGACACTCACTATCACTGGATAGGATTTTATATAAGTTTTCTGAACATATGCATCTATACATCTGCAATTTGAGTCTTATGACCGTACAGAGCTTGGCGAACACCGAATGTGCAGGTTAAGGCATTTAGGGCCATATAACTATGTATTTCGTTCTGACACGGTTTCTGTCATTTATGGAAATAACCTCTAGAATTTCTTCGACTTCCGCAACGTTGTCGTATTGTAGCTACCAAACTACTTCTTCTTATTTTGGCAATAACTGTCACTACCAGAAATATACATTATTATTATTATATACAATATTATTATTTATCAATAAACACTGATTATGTGTGTGCGTGTGTGCGTGCGTCCTAAAAACTATTATATAGGTTAATAATTAATTATGTAGTATTATTATGATATAATATATACCGGTAATCATATACTCATGAGTGAGTGCGTGAGTGATAATAATCATAATAATACGGATTGTCCGGATTAAATGCTACATACATTGTGAGTACTGGGCAGAGAAACAAGAAAGTGGATGAGATCAGCAACGAGAATAGAGAAAACAAAAACGTTGATGAGATCAGCAAAGGGGAAAATATGTTAGTAGTAATCTCTTTAAGTGTAATCTCTTAACCTAAAAGTAATTCTGACAGAAGAATGTTATCATTAATGCGATTTGTCTTTCGTTTGGCTGATTAACTAGACAAATCGTCCACGTTGTTCTAAATAGCTCTAAGTCTGAGAGGCCATCGTGTTTTCTATAGAACGTTACGTACATTCAGCGGCCGCATACCAGTCGATGTCCTGGAACACGTCCACACATTCGCGTATTTTTAGCTGCAGTGCTTGTGTCTCGCCTTACATATATACGCCTTAATTTGCGTGCTATTATATTCTAACGATTGTATGCTGATGTGGATCACAGACGACAGAGATTGACAACAAACTATTCCATAAGATTACCTTGATGAAAACAATTATATAGGACCGAGTTGTTTGATCTCAAACGAACGTTAGTCCTACTTTGATTTGTAGTTTCAGATCATACTTTGATACTAATTGTGCTAAAACGTTTACACTAACGTTTAACAGCTAACTGACAATTACTTTAAACAACAATCAATCCTCGGTCAGTTGACATTATTCAGCGGTGGCAGAAATGTGTTGCCGATTTTGGAACAATGGCGTGCCTGTGTTGGGGAGAGGGCGTTGACTGACATTCTTAGGCCTACTATGAACTCAGATGTTTAGCAATATATCACGTTTCAAAAATGTGCATGAAAAGTTGGCATTTTCAATGGATACGACTATTTGCGTACATAAAGTGCGTTTTGTCAATCAGACATCAAAAGCTATTGTTTGGTCCATGGAATATGTCACAACGGGCCATTAACACGTATGGTCGAACGTGATCGTCGTTCGGCATTGATACGCTATGTGCACAAGACGGCCTCTGATTAATTATGACGTCCACGATAAGTGCATGTGTCGGTTATGAAAGGCCGATTGACAACGTGGCTCATGGAGAAAGTTGGGGTAGGGGAAGGTGGTGTATGGCCCAACGCTGAGACATGTCCGCACACCTCATTATTGACCAAACCGCGCAGTATATGATTTCAAAACTGTGTTCTACATTTTACCCGCGCACCTAAAGCTTGAACCCGCGAATTGAACTCGTTTGTGTTGGTAAGAAATTGCAAACTAAAATGTTGTTAGTGTAGAATCTCATATAACTGTATAAATACATTGATGTGTAGCTCACACCTACAATAATATATGCATATCGGTGTGCTTATGCATTTTTGCAATCGCTCACACATACAATAGCATGCATATGGGTGTGCTTATGCAATTTTGAAATGTATTTAATTATTGTTACTGCGCAAATAAACTTTACTGCCACAGACCGCGTGTGTGTGAAAATTTGCAATTTTAGGCAATTTGAAATGGCTATAACTAAAAAACCATTCGAGCTACAGCCCTGTGGTTTGACATCTATGTAGTTACATTGACATGTGGATTAACTGGTAAAATATAAAACTGCAAAATGTTGGTTAAGTAAAAAAATATAAGTGTAACAAGATTATCTAATTTTGCTTTATTTGAACCGGAATGCCACTTCATAATTCGACGCAGACACGTGGTCTAGAAACGACACTAGTATATACAGTCTTATCTAGATATCATATTACATCACAAAACATGTATGATTTTACTGTTCAATTTGCAACGATTATCCGGAATAACAGTTTTTTTTGCATAGGCTTTTGCGTTCGCCGCCTTTCCGTGCATTGTCATTGGAAACGCTTCAGGCCAGCCAATACATATGTCGATCACAGTGAGCAACGTGTTGTGTTTTTCGCCATGAAGCTTCCGGCATGGCGTATATATATATATATATATATATATATATATATATATATATATATATATATATATATATATATATATATATATATATATATATATATATATATATATACACACACATACATACATATACACATACACACACACACACACACACACACACACACACACACACACACACACACACACACACACACAATATATATATATATATATATATATATATATATATATATATATATATATATATATATATATATATATATATATATATATATATATATATACGGTGGACCCTCCGTCGTAATGTGGCGAGGTGTAGTCATGGAAATAATTTTGCTCATGCTGGGGTCGGTGACTTCATTAAAATCCACCCACAGCCGTTTATATATGACGTCGTGGAGTTCCGCACAGTGATCAGCGTCTTCTGTAATACACAGCCACTTGTGTGTAAGCGGGCTAATAGTGGGAATCACCGTGTAGACGGATGAGCACGCCGGTTCCACTGGACACTCTTCCAAGGTGACGCGATCAATAAGAGACCGTTTCAACGGGTACATCAAGAAGCGTTTTCCTTCACCTTCTTGGAAAAAGTCCATTCCCAAAATGGGATGGACCACGTCTGCCACGATCTTGTCGTGAGAGCATGTTCGGTCCATGAGTCTAAATGTAGCCGACAAACGGTGGCGCCACAGCCCGGGATTTCTAGGATGATATCTAAAAAAATTACAGTTAAACACAATGCTCTCAAAAGGGGGGTTGGTTCGAACATGACTATAGTCACCGGCATAGTTTTCGCGTCACGCCATATTTTGCCATATTTTGTGATCTCGACGGATCTCACATTAGATACGTCCTTAGTCCGATATAAAATCGCATCGGTCACTGGGAGTATAAACATCTGACGTTTTTCGTATATATAGTTCGACATTAATCGTCAGGTGGCCTTACTGGTACGACACATATATAATATTTTGTAAATATGCCACATTTCACTTTATAGGACGAAAATGTACGCAAATGTACATAATAAGCACTACATGAAAGTAATCGAACGGCCCCGTATACGGCTTCCTCAACTGATTTAGCCTATTGCAAATCCGGTTCATTGGTGTCCAAATGTGTAGTGTGTGAATAGTTTATGTAACATCCGCAGTCAGTTTAATAAAAACGCCTATTTTTATTCAAATTATCAAAAGAATTGACTTTAATTATTAGATATGGTAAGGATCGAAATAGTGGATATCCAAAATGGTAAACACTGTGTGGGTCAATGCTGAGCATAGGCTCACGCCCTCCATATCCCCTCGCCAATCACATGACAAAGTTACGAAATTATTTTGTATATTCGGTATTTTCACTTCAGTTATAGTGCTTGAACAAGCATTAATTAATTAGTTTGTCTGATGATTTCACAAAAACTAGTTACAAAAGTTGCACAAACGAGCTCGCATGTTGCAGTCGATACTAGGTGAGCGTAGTTTTTCGCAAAATTTATTTGAAATGAAACTAGCAAAAAATCGAATTGATTAAGCACCTTTATTTAATAGACTTTGGTTTGTGGTTTTAATGCATTGCTTATTGAGCCTGATCGAGGCTTTTTCGAAGACGCTCTTCCTTTTAAGGCAAATTCATGCGCTAGCCTCGCCATCATAACATACAGAATGTATAGTAACCTTGTACAATGCATGCTCAATGCATACCTATCTACAGAACATGTACATTATTAAACATGTGCATTATTAAACATGTGCGTAAAACGTAAAATTTGAATGAATTCAATTCATTCATTCAAAACACATTTATTCACTTTTTTCGACGCTCGAATGTCCTTTTAGTGGCGCCTTCTGGCGAATAAAAGGGGCAAGATGGCACCCAGTGCAGGTTAAATAATCGAAATCGATCGGCGAAAAGGTGACTAAATGTGTTATAGCGCACATGATTAATAATTTACATGTCCCATAGAAAATAGGCATTGTGCATGATTACTGTACATATTGCATGTTATTAACGGCGAAATTGGGGCGGGCCCGATTTCTAGAAAAGTACCAAAATAACTGGTGTACCGATTCCTAGTAACCGATTCCATGCACAAAGGCTAAGCAAATGCAAGGCCAAGGCCAGGGGTTTGCCTAGGCTAGGGTTTGGCAAGGCAAGGGCTTGGCAAGGCCAAGGGTTTCGTCAGATTTTTTTTGGTAAAAAAACAATATAATACGTAGTTGTAATACAAAAACTACACTGACCAGTATATTACCTATGCTAGTCTAGGACCTAGGCTTACTGAAATTGAATTGGATTTCTTGCAGATGCCTCGAAAGTCATCAGTGTGTTACCACGCTACGGCAGTCTGAATGGTGGGACACGGATCACTGTTGCTGGAGAGGGTAAGTAAACCAGTAAACCGTAAACTCTTGGTCATTGACTCATTGACCAATGTAGTCTGTGTAGTTGAAGATGCATACTACTAGTTTAGTTTAATTTTCTCTGTTTGGTATTCTGCCTAATGAAACGATGAGGTTGATGCGTAGTTGCAAAGGTGATTAGAAAACTGTAATAGAATTTCTTTAAGAAATACAATTTGTGATAACTTGACACCCCTGTCCTGAAACAAAAGTGACGTTTACAGGATTTTCACGAAACCAGTTCAACTATGGCGAAGGTCAGGAGAACATTGGCAACAATGTGACACTAGTGTCGGACACCAGGTCGTACCTGTGTGACATCCACAAGGATGGCACACACGAGAAACAGATCACATGCTACACCAGGTAAACATGACAGTTGATATATTAAAGGATTTGTAGGACATATTATCAAAACCTGAACTCCTGGAGTTGTGTTAGGGAGGTGCTACTGTACAAGCTATATATGAATGTGTGAGTGCCTGCATGCGTGAGTGCGTGCGTGCGTGCGTGCGTGCGTGCGTGCGTGCATGCATGCGTGTCTTCATTTGAAATAAATGATTGATTGATTAAGTCATGTTTGATGTCAGGTCGATGAAAGCAGCCACCTACCATGTGCGTATATCAGTCAATGGTGCACAGCTGGCGATGGCTGACTACTGTAATAATCGCCCCAACGATGCTGCCTGTTCATTTACCGTAAGTTGATGTCTTCCACCTTTATTTTATACATTTTCTTAATTGCACTATGTCACTGCTTCATGAATTACCAGCATAATTTCTCTAGGAATGCTGCCTCGATCCAGGGTACTCGAAATATTAATTAAGTATGACTTATTGCCAACAGCTGAAACATGAAATTAGCACAATTTATAGTTAAGTGCACAAGAAAGAAAATTAATTGTAGCTAACAAAAATTACAACTGTATAAAACTACAAGGGCTACTTCGCTAGAGTGGACAACCAAGCCATTATTATTCCAACAAACTTAGATTGGAATAATGTTTATTTTTACTATAGCTCCTTTAGACTGACTTATATTTCTTTAACATGACTTTTTATTACAGTTTTTTTTGTGTTGTTGTTTTGTAAATCACTTGGCTTGTGGAAAACCTTCCCTATTAAGGAAAGAAGTGGATCAAAATTGATGAATTAAAAACCAGGGTTGACTGAATTTCTTTAATTTTCTACTTGTGAAAGTAAAATGCTGTTTAATGCTGACATGAGCCGGTAAGGCTGTTGCTGACAATGGGCAAAAATTAGTGAAGTTCTCGATCCACGATGCGCGTTCGCTCATGAATATCAGAATTGTGTCAGCATATGGGGATATCAATACATTGTCGAAATTGCAAATTTTTATATTTATAATACGTATTGGAAACTTACTGATTAATTGTTTATATGGTGCAACGGAGACATTTGCATCATGGTTTGAAATGGCATTCAAGTGTTGTGTGCTTGAATTGACATTTCATGTCAACGGCCTTGACCAGACCTATGCCAATATGTGGCAGACTTTGTTCACTGACATATATGTAAAACAGTGGTTGCGTCGATTTCCCAATGTTAGATTTGTATGCAAATACAATCACGAACTGACATGCAATAATAGCTTTAGGCCTGGCAATTATGTACAGTTTATGAAATGTTGTTGACAGTGGAGCGCCACTGGCAGCAACGGTTTTGCAAAAAATGTAACGAAAATATATTGTGAAGTAAATAAAAGTAACAAAATAAAAGTCGGGTTACTTTAGATAAAACTACTTCGTTACAAGTAAAAGTATTCAGTCAAAATTCTACTTCGTTACATGCCAATTACTTGAAATAACTACTCAAGTATTGTAACAAAGTACTTTTACTTCGTTACATGCCCATATTCATATTACCATTCAAATAAGTTTATTTGTGATATAAACACAATTGGATGAAAAAAGATACTTCTGATGATGCATCGTATGTTTGAATGGGCATACTGTATTCGATCTATTTAATGAACATGCCCTTTTAAGCATATACCCCCATTTTTTTAAGGATAGGTGATGACAGAAGATCGAAATTTCCATCTATAACAGCAATCTTTTGGTATACTTTTAACCACATCTGGTGACGTGTTTTTGAAGTGCCTTCCCCAAATTTTTGTGGAGCATTGTTTACAATAACTACGTGATATGTCCATGTTTTAGAATGGATACTGCAGATCTGTCATGCTGATCGTTTGGCTCCCTCACCACTGATAACTTGTGTTCCATGTTTGTATCATAAATACAGTTTTAAATACGTTGTAACCACATGGTTGACCAAAATGTGTATATTTCTGCCATTTGCAAGAAACTTGTGTTGTGGTGCCATCTAGTGACTATTCCCGGCAGGCACACAATATTGTGGCAACATCAGGTATCAATGTTGCAATTACATTGAATTATTAGTTGATATGAAAGTTAAGTCCACGCCAGATATCAACATTGTTTCAACATTGGATATCAACGTCAAGTATCAATGCTGTATCAGCATCAAGTATCAACATTGTTTCAACGTCAATCTCATCATCATCATTGTCAATCTCGTAACCCGTAGTGTCATTGGGGCACCACCGATGACCTTGAAACCAGCTGTCTCCATTTCTTCATGTCGTCTGCCGTCCTTTGTGTCTCTAAGAAGTCCAGGCCTGTCCACTCTTTGATGTTGTCCTCCCATTTCTTCCTCTGTCTTCCTCGTCTTCTTGCTCCCCTAACGGTGCCTTGCAGGATGGTCTTCGTCAGGCCGGATGTTCGTGAGATGTGCCCATACCATTTCAGCTTCCGTCTCTTTACCATCATTAGGAGGTCTTCATAGGGCCCGATGGCTTGTTTGATTCTGTTGTGGACCTCTTTGTTGGTTTTTATCTTTCCATATTGGTTTCAGTCTTGTCATCGCTGCTGTTGTCTGGGCAATCCTTGAAATGATCTCAGCTTTGGCTCCCTCATCCGTGATAACTGAACCCAGGTGCTTCAACTTGGACACTGTTTCTAATCTTTGTCCATTCACTGTGATCTTCTTGTTGATGCCATTGGTGTTGTTGGTCATTAGCTTGGTTTTCTTAGCACTAATTTCCATTCCGTAGGATGCAGCTGGATTGTCGAGGCGGCTCACTAGGTCAGCTAGCTCCTGTTCATCCCCTGCTAAACCATCGGTATCATCTGCAAAGCGTAAATTTGTTATTGCCTCCGATGCTGACTGTTCCTACGTGATCTTCAAGGGCATCAGTCATGATCCTCTTAAAAAATATGTTAAATAGGATGGATGATAGAAGGCAGCCCTGGCGGACCTTCAGTGGTGGTGCAAAACCATTCCACCAGGGTGCCATTCATAGGACTGCGCTGGTGGCCTTGTTATACAGATGTTCTATGGCTCGAACAAGGTTGACAATAATTTTATATTTCCTAATGGTTGCCCATAAGGCTGCATGCCATACCCTGAAAATCCATGATTAGTGACATTCCTAGTTTTGTACAAGTTAAAAAGAACCTAAAATCCTCAAATACATTGTAGGTATTTAGCATTCTGTGACAAGAGAACATGTTACCAAATTCAACTTGTAATTTATTTTTCTCAGTACTTGTGTTTATGTTAAACAGGTGCGGGAGAAGAATACACCAAACATCCAGGAACTGATTCCTCATTCAGGGATCCCAGGTACCTTGTGTTCATACATTCATCAGTTATCTGTGTGTTCATACTGTCATCACTTGTCTGTGTGTTCATACTGTCATCAGTTGTATGTATGTTCATTCTTGTCATCAGTTGTCTGTGTGATCATACTGTCATTAGTTGTCTGTGTTCATACTCTCATCAGTTGTCTGTGTGTTCATACTGCCATCAGTTGTCTGTGTGTTCATACTGTCATCAGTTGTCTGTGTGTTCATACTGCCATCAGTTGTCTGTGTGTTCATACAGTCATCAGTTGTCATACAAGTTTATTATTGGTCTGTGGTTTATATGTGTAGTTTGTATTTTAATTGCTACTGGAATTAGGTGGTGATATGTAAGTCGTAGATTTGGTACATGGATATTTATGTTTTCTATGTTTAGATTAAAACAGTTTTATAAAGAAGGGGGCAATCTACCAGATTTTGCAAAACTGATTTCCTTGTTTTTCCTTATTACTGTATGGTTAACATCAAATATTTGATATGACATATTAGGTGGCAATGTGAAATGTGGAAATGTGAAATGATACCCCAATTTGCAGGAACAACTGTGGATGTATACGGGAAAATCTTCACAGCCTTCTACGGCAGTAACATTCTCACGGCAAACAGTACCAATGGCGTCATTGCCAAGCTTCTACGGTGAGACAAAACGCTCCTGTCTTCTCTTCATCATTAGCTAAAATATGACTAATTAATACTGTCAACTTTACCAATTACCTACAAAGTAATGTATGTACAGAAAGTAACACTGATATTGCTAACTATGTTATGTAAAAGATGTTTGTTTTAAATACCAAATATGTTGAGGGCAATTCAGGCACTCTTGTGTAACATGTGTTCTTTAGATACTTTTTGTTGTATAAATACCTGTTAGTTTACTTTAACCCTTTAGTGCACAGACCACCCATAACTGCCTTATCCCACTTGTGTGCAGATCGGCCGTAACTGCCCATTCAGACTGGTTCACCTAGAGTTCTGCCAGAAAACCAGTCTTGTGGCATTTTAAGTTAGCCAATCATTTCAAAAAGGGGTCACTGGTTCAACATAGAATCACCATCATGGACATAGACTTCAAAATGCCCACATGAGGGCAAGGAATGAGAGACCTGTCTGCCTAGTAAAGACTTGATAGACATTTTACCTGATCATATCCCATGCTGCAGGTGTAACAGGTGGATCCATTATGTCACAAATGGGTCCATGATATCACAGACGGGTCCATGATATCACAGATGTGTCCATGATATCACAAACAGGTCCATGATACCACATGTGTGCCAATGATATTACAGGTGTGTTCATGATATCATAGATGGGCTCTACATGCAACTAATAGTTGATGTGTTGTTATGTACAATTCCATAGTTGCACATGGAAGTATTCACAGTGTATTCACTTATTCACTTATCTTTCAGGGCTTACATAGGTGGCACCAGCTGTAAGCATTGTGTTTATGGTTGGCTTATCTTTCAGGGCCTACATGGGTGGCATCAGCTGTAAGCATGGTGTTTATGTTTGGCTTATCTTTCAGGGCCTACATGGGTGGCATCAACTGTAAGCATGGTGTTTATGGTTGGCTTATCTTTCAGGGCCTACATGGGTGGCATCAGCTGTAAGCATGGTGTTTATGGTTGGCTTATCTTTCAGGGCCTACATGGGTGGCATCAACTGTAAGCATGGTGTTTATGGTTGGCTTATCTTTCAGGGCCTACATGGGTGGCATCAACTGTAAGCATGGTGTTTAATGTTGGCTTATCTTTCAGGGCCTACATGGGTGTCATCAACTGTAAGCATGGTGTTTATGGTTGGCTTATCTTTCAGGGCCTACATGGGTGTCATCAACTGTAAGCATGGTGTTTAATGTTGGCTTATCTTTCAGGGCCTACATGGGTGGCATCAGCTGTAAGCATGGTGTTTATGGTTGGCTTATCTTTCAGGGCCTACATGGATGGCATCAGCTGTAAGCATGGTGTTTATGGTTGACTTATCTTTTAGGGCTTACATGGGTGGCATCAACTGTAAGCATGGTGTTTATGGTTGGCTTATCTTTCAGGGGCTACATGGGTGGCATCAGCTGTAAGCATGGTGTTTATGGTTGACTTATCTTTCAGGGCCTACATGGGTGGCATTAACTGTAAGCATGGTGTTTATGGTTGGCTTATCTTTCAGGGCCTACATGGGTGGCATCAACTGTGAGCTGCTGGATGAGCTGGGCAACATGTATGTATATATCAACATCCTACTTTTATTGTAGCTAACCTGTATGGTTTCATGTTTGGTACCTTGCAATTTATATGTCAGGACAGTTTAGGTATCAGTAGCAATATCGGTAACATTTGTTAAAAGTCATCGTTAGGATAATCAACCAGATTGCTGCTGTTATTTTGTGACCTGTAAATCCAACATGTTTAGACATCTGTCACATTCTACCATTTTGTGATACTTCACTTTTAGTAATGCATAGAGTTCCAGTTTTACCTTGCTGTGGTATTTAACTTTCTATTTGCATTCTTTTATTTTACATGTTATGGTTATCTCTAGAGTCGCACCTTGTTATTACGCAACCCATTTTAATGCTGATTTGGATATAAGGACATCGGTTGTGAATCCCGATTTTCTGTGACGTTTGTTTTTTGCACTGCTGCTGGCATCAGTTATATTAAGCTGCTGGCTTTGCCCTTTGATTTCACTTCAGCAGTTTGTAAGTTGCAATCGAGCTTCACAAATACACCTTGCCTAAGAATCAGTAGTCTTAAATGCAGTTTAGTAGGCAACACCAGTATAAAACTGAGGTGAAACCAAACCAGAGGGCCAAACAGCGAATTCAAAGAATAATGGTATGCAAAAAATATAAATTCATCAACCAATATGAGACGGTTGAAAGATGACATGAAGCCATTATTGATTCTACCATTTATAATGTTCAATGTTTAAAACTGCTTTCTCAACTGATTTAGCCTGTCGCAAATCCGGTTCATCAGTGTCCAAATATGTAGTGTGTGAATAGTTTATGTAACATCCACAGTCGATTTAATACAAAAATGCATATTTTTGTTCAAATCATCAAAACAATTGACTTTAGTTGTTAAATCTGGTAAGGATCAAAATAGTGGATATCCAAAATGGTAAAAACTGTGTGGGTCAATGCTGATCGTGGGTGTGATCTTCATCCTCTCGCCGATCACATGACAAAGTTACAAAACTTTCACCAAGGAAGAAAATTGTGATTTTTCAGCATTTTGATTTTCACTTCAGTTGATGCTTGAACAAGCTTTAACTAATTTAATAGTTTGTCTGATGATTTCACAAAAACTACATACAAAAGTTGCATAAACGAACTAGCATGTTGCAGTGGATAGGTTTTTTTTTTTCAAAATTAATTTGAAATGACACTAGCAGAAAAATCTAATTGATTCAGCTTTCACACTGTATGTGTCAACTCATATACATGTTTGGCTGCTAAGATCCAAGTTATTATTTTCAATTTGGATTAATCAGTCAGTCAGCACCAGTACATTGTCTTCATAGCAAACTATTGTTGATCTGTCATATATTCCATAACTGTATATACATATATATTTTTCAGTTCAACATTCAGTAGTGTGTGACATTTAAAAATAATACACATTGATGCTAGTCGACTCATTTAAAACTATAAAAACTGTGTTTAGACAGCGCAGCCAGCACACAGTGCCAGTGGCTTCGATAGCATTCTTGGTACAGTGGACGGCAGTCGCTGTTTATGTAGTAGCTCCTGCAGTCCTAAATCATGGACTCCAACCACCACGTTATAATGAGGCTACATTATACAATGTTCTAATGTTATTGTTTTGTATTATACAAAGTAACAAGTAAATAATGCATCACAAAGGTGATTGAAAATCAGGTTCGCATTACGTACATTGGTACATATTAGCACAATTTAAGGAATATTAGTTAATGTTCTCTGAACATTATTTGACTGACAGCAAGGAGCTGTTGTTGGACGGGGCGTCTGGAGAAAAGACTACAGGCCACTTCAAGTGTTCCATTGATTCAAAATATATAGGTGAGCTGCACTTGTCAGTGTTGTAGTTCAGTCTGCTCCTTAAATATCTCATGTACAGTAATCATTATTGTAATGTCACTGGTCAGAGGCCAATTACTTAGTGAAACTGATAGCACATTCCTAAAATATTAAACAGTTATTAATGTTACATAATTTGTATTTTTAGAACATACAATGTGTGAATGACAATTGTTTTCATAAAAACAAACATATAAACGTTTTTCTGTGCTTGATCACTCTAACTTTAACTTTTGTCTTTTTTAACACTTTAATAAGACTAATTATGCGTAGTTGGATTGTTATTGTATGTGGAGTCTAGTAATCCAATTCATTTATCTTCCTTTCATTAACCGCGAAATAATAAAGTAATATATATATATAAATGTTTCGATTTTCTTTTCATTTGACTCCTTTATTGTCTTCAGTCATGAAAGTAATATCCCAATGTCTTCAGTGTGTGTCATTATTATTAATGTTGTTATTATTATTAATGTCTTTCAACTTGCAGGTGGCATGAACCTGAGTTTCATCGTAGAGAACGAATATGGCCGGTAGGTGTATTCTACATTTTTAAACTGGTCAGTTATTTTTTATATGCCACTCCCTTGGTTCTGCACTGTTACTGGTGTGATGCAAGTTGGAACTGGTAAGGTATTTTAAACCAGACAATCACCTGTGATATTGTTTTGTGCTGAATGTTCATGCCCTGTGAGAATCCAGTATGATGTCAAACTCTTGCTTTAACAGCAATTGTAGCCAGAATTATTCCATGTGTTTGTGTGTAATATGTGCATAGGCTGTAATTTTGCATAAGCAACAACTTTTCCAAAAAAAATGTGAATGAAATCGATATATTAGCATTAGTTCTTTCATATATCCATGTCTTACACAAATATATTGCCTAAATAATTATCACTAATTCGTTGATAGCATGAAAATTCATCATACCGGTTTAATCTGTATTTTGATTTTTGGCATGCTGACCTTGCATCATTAATGCAGATTTTGAAGAGATTGGTGAAACTAGTATATTTTTGATTAAATATTTTTTTTTCAGATCAATGCCTGCCCTACAGATGTTGAGGGTGCTAAGCCATGACAAGATCTGCATGTTTGAGTCATTTGCTGGTAAGTAATGCCATGTATCACTTTTTCATTAAGTTTTTTGTAGCTGAAAGTAAAAAAAATTTTTTAATACAATAGACAGTACAAAGGCCTGTAAGGAAAATATTAAATCCTTTCCATATTGACAGTTTCAGATGGTTTAAACTGCTGTAGTTCCAAACAATTTCTTAAGGGGAGATATGACAGCTGGATAAGATTTGTTTGCATAGTTAGTGCAGTTTTCTTTGCCAAAACTGTAGAGTGGGTTTTTCTGTGTAAACCATTAAAAATTGTTATGCCAGACCCCCCTTTTCCACGGCCGCAAACAAAATGGTCACCATATGAAGGCATTATAGCCCGTCTAAAAAATTACAGCAATTAAAAAGTAATGGATATTTTATCATAATACTTTCGCAGTCATCATTGGCTTAGTTAACTCTAGAACTCCTCTAAACAAATTTCAAACATTATGAATATTTTTCTTCTAAATTTTCAAAGTTATAATATTCTAAATGTAACAGTTGTCAACACAGTTTTATTCACTACCCCCAAGATATTACAAAAGAAAAATTGTAGAAAATTTTTTGAGAATATGCAGGTGAACACAACAATCTAAACCAGATGACCATATCGTCTTCCACAATGTTCTTTCTTGTTGTCAAAATGTAATTTCTTGTAAATGGCCATCAAAGACTGAATGACGGCATTGATTACATGATAGATGCAAGCTTTATCGATGAATAAAATTAATTTAGAGGTATGTCATTGTTATAAAAATCCAATCCAATCGTATCCTCTTGCGAGGTAGTTAGCAGAATTGGTTGAGCCACGCCATGGACGTTTCTGCTGTGGTGCATTATAAAAGTGAACTTTATTGATAGTAAACATGCAAAGCTATTGGAATACGGAAGATTTTGAGTATTTTTTTCAAGAAACATTCTAGCTGCCATATCTCCCCTTAACCAAATTGCTTTTATCCTGCTCAGCGTTCAACCATTACCATATTTGCATCATCTGATCAGTAATTAACATACTACATATCTGATTCTAGATCATGTTATGTACATCTGTACATATTAGTACAAGTAATATCAATAAAGGATGATCTAAAAATTTTGAATCACATCAACCGTTGTGCAACTTCATATTCGCCAGGTAGCATTTCAGTCATCATAATGCAAAACTGCATGCTTACGCTTGAAGTCACCCTTATGAACTGTGATCAGGAAAAAAATTTGGGGGTGGACAAAAATACATGAATGTATGACACTGTGAAACATCTGCTAACCCTTTCCCCCGTGGAACCAGTGTAGTGTTGCACATTGATGGCTGGAGAGCATCCCTCTGTGCTCTTTGATCTTTGCATACAGATCTGTGCAGTAATACAGATCTATGCAGAGTTACAATGCAAGTCTCATGTACAATTAAATGTGCCAGCAGCATTAATTAGACGTAGGATAGGATAGGATATAGATCTAGGCCTACATGTATTGCACACATGTGGCTTATCTTCAGTCAATCTGAATCTTGTTGCTATGTTTATCTATGACTATACTGTGGCACAACCTTTTGTAATCTGGACTTCGGGGCTCCAAGGAGTAATTTATATGCTTCGCTGCTTTAATGTCTTGCTTAATTGGCCCTACAGTTATTTAATAGATAGCACCTGTCCTCTTATTGTACTGACTTGTTGTGTGTGCTGCTGCTTACAGACATTGTGTGTATTGTGTTTAATTGTCATAGTTCATGTATTGTTGCATGCTGTGGTTAGATGTAGATTTGGCAGTGATTAATACAAAGGCTTTTAAGTTCCAATAATGATTGCTGATTGTTTATATAACTTTGCTGCATACGTTTCATAAGCCAAAGTCAGGCAACGAGGACAGAATACAGTGTCTGGCTTCAACCCAAAGAAAGATTAACTTGCAGACAAAAGATTAATCACAGTTTACGTACATCTAAAGCAGTTTTGTAGTTAATGATCCAGCATATATTTACAGCTGTACTTTCTAAATGAGTTGTTACAACTGACCCGTAGATTTGAATAATCGCATAAAATGGCATACTAAAGGTGGTAATTTATATAGGACAGTGTCATCTGTTAAAGAGCAGAATTGTTGCTAGTTTGCTGAAGATAAAAGCCAAATTTATGTTTGTATGGAAGCTTTATATTATAATAAGCCATATAAAATTATGCATGAATACATTATGTAAATAGGTAAAACATTGTGACCTAGCTTTGATAATTAGAATACATGAAATCACAGCAAAGTTGGGGAACCGACCGCAAAACAGCTTATTGTTTATTCACATTGTAACATTTTGGTGAAATCACCCCAACATTTCCTTTAATGTTGACTGAAAAGACAAGTTCAGTAGTTGACATACCAACACCGTGTCACCAGAATGTCCCAACACAAACAAGTCACTGTCATATTTCCCTGTGGTGTATCAGTTTCATCCTTTTGTCCACTGCTGAGTTGACTCTTTTCTGTCCTGAGACTCTGTACATTATGTCACACAGAGGTGACAGAAGTGTCTCCGTCATCCGGTGGGACGGAGGGTGGCACCTTCCTTCACATCCATGGCACTGGATTGGACGACACAACCGATGCCGAAACACAAGTGCTTGTCGGAGGTATGTGGTTTGTTTTGTAAACTGCATCAATTGTCCAGCTATAACAGTTTGTAATAGCTGTAATAGAAGCAAACATTGTTTCAAGGAAGTACATGAATGTTCATACAGCTTAATTAATGGAAAAACGTGCATGCATGTCTGTACGTAATGTATCATTCGAGCAAAAAAATTAAGATAACTTTCACTTTGCAGGTACCGTTTGTGACATAGAGTCAGTGACGGCAGATGAGATCGTGTGTCTCACTCCAAAGCCTCTTGACTCAAATAAAAATTCATTCGAAGGTATGTCTTCTACTTTACATTATAAATACTTATTTTCTATGACCTTAAGGTATCTGGGGGCAGCTACTATATGCTTGTCTTGAATTGAGTAGTTTCAGTAGAAGTTTTAAAGATAAATTAACCATTTCTTCACAGACTGAAGTTGAAATACTATATAATATATTCCAGATTAATAAAAATTTTCATTTAATTTACAAGATTTAAAAAAAAATTTAATTGTGAAAAATAGCCACAAAATGCGAAATTATATCATTTTGAGAAAACCCCAAAGAAATAAATGACATACATGTAAGTATAACAGTATCACTGATAGCTCTAAGGGAGATTTTGGTTAACATAAACGAATTCCATCTGCTACTTCATTGTGAATGAATTTTTGACACAAACCCTTCACCAATTGTGTAAAGTTGCCTACGTGTAAGACACGTTCATATGCCAAATTCCAGCATCGTAAGTGTTGTAGTTTAAAAAAAAATTAACAAAAATGTTGATAGATACTTGTATAATTTTTTTAATGTGACAATTTTCACTGGCGTTTTACGTGTTGTTGACAAAACATAATGGCCATTTCTAATATTGACACGTCCCCTTAATTTGCCGTCACAATGGCCCTTGAATCTGTATTTGTAATGTGTTGTCCATGATATCAGGTTATGCCAGCCATCTGACAAACACGTGACAGGGCGTGTTTATGATCATTTTGATTGGCCCGTTATCCGACAGAGTCACCCTTTCGGGGTAATAGGCCATTTCCGTTATAGGTTCAAAGGCACGATAAACTGCATTAGTGCTGATATTTGCTGGTATAAGGACATGATTTAGTTAGAGAAGATTTAGGTACATATAATACTGATGTGTACTGGAATCACAGTAACTAGACGGTATGTTCCGCGTTCATGGCAAACGAATCAAACGAATTCAAAGCTCGACGCACACGTGGTCGTTACTATGGAAACATCATCAGTGTTTCTAGGAAGTCAGGCGAATTTCAAAAAGGACAGCTTTTTTAAAGGATAGATTGGCGAATTATGACGTTAATACCAGGTGATTGTTTCTTGTGTTGACTTTCAGTTCAGTATTTCGTAGCATGTTATGAAGGAAAAAAATCTGAACTGACACAATAACCGCCCCAGCTACCTTAATTGGTTATCAACAGTTAATTGTAGATTTTAGAGCAATTCCAAAGGCTAGATACCATCTTGAATGAGTATTCTTTCAAATGATTATTAAAAATTTTACCCTGAGATCATTGTCTCTTTTATTGATGATGGTTAAATGGTTCAGTGAAACCTGTTAGAAATTTCTCCCTGTAGGAAGTATGCAGTACAGCATATAAACTAGGTTAACTTGAAGTGCATGTGTAATATTGGTGTCTCATGTTGTACAAATTCAACACAAAAATGTGTCGAGGATCTAATACGTTGGCTCTCAGGTAACCGTGGTTGGCGTCTAGAGATCTGGGACTCGACTGCAATCCTAAATTTCGATGAACTTGATGAGATTGCTGATATAAATGTTTCAAAACTGTTTGTTTTTGACGTTTTTATTTGTCACTGATGTCGTTTATACACTCTATCTTCAAAGTATTTACTTTCTATCATCAAAGTATTGAGTAGCAAGTGGGCTACCTAAGATGCTGTCGGGCTACTTCACTTTGTAAGGTTGGTAACCTGACTGGCTACCTTATATGACTTGCTAAATCTCACCCCTGAAAATGTGTCAAAGATCTAATATGTTGGCTCTCAGGTAACCGTGGTTGGCGTCTGGAGATCTGGGACTCGACTGCAATCCGAAATTTCGATGAACTTGATGAGATAGCTGATATGAATGAGACATTGAATGGTTACAATGTATCATACGTTGAGGAAGCTAAGTACACCTACACCAACGATCGACATGTTGCCCGACTGTCTGGCTACTTTGTCGCCCCTGACAGTGGGAAGTTTACCTTCTACATAATGGGCAAAATGCTCGCCAAAATGTACCTCACATCTGAGAACAGCAGGGTACGTACAGGCGGTGGCGATTATATTGTGTTATATTTGATTACATGGTAACAGGTGATGGCAAAGTGCTAAAGGCGATTAAATTTTACAGTCGACACTTTCTTTTAAACTGCGTATACCATGTTATACCTATTAAAGGTACATGCCATATTAATCGTGCACCCCGATTTTTTCAAGGCTCTGTGACAACAAAAGTCCTTAGGACCACGTGGAAGTATGATAAACGGCTGGTAGCTCCAACACAGTCCCTTCCTTGACTATCTTGCCCTTCCTTACCATTGCTAACTTGTTTCCAATGTTTGATTCATAAGTAATATTAAATTTGTGTTAACCACAAATGGTTGACCCAGATGTGTATACGTGCAGTGCATACCGACAAACATGACACCGAACACCATTTGCAAGATTTTGTATGCAACATGTTGCGTGGTGCCATCTGGTGGAACACTGAAAAGTGATATCACCATCTGGTGGAACAATAAGTGGTGCCACATGGTGGAATTAATTTCATCATAGTTTTTAGAAACAGTTTGGTGTGCACTAATTAGAACACAATTTGCGACATTGTCTGCATGTAAAAAAATAGTTAAGCACGCTGTCCGCTTAATTTTAATAATTTTCCGCTGTGGGGGTATTTTCTTGTATGTGATGTTATGATTTTACACAAAAAGCATTTTTGTAATAGTGAATTATGAAACAATCCTCAAATTAAGAATGCATTCCACTTGCGATTAGTCCATTAGACTCAATGAAAATGGCTCTGATGGACACTAAATATATACCATTAAATTTGTTTTTAGACTGAGATAGCTAGCTTTACAACCAATACGCATGAGTGGCAGGCAGCCAAGCCAGTTACATTGGACAAGGGTATTAGGTAAGTTTATACAACACATGCAATAGTATGGTAGAACCCTTCTTTTAAGACCACCCACTAGACCAAAGAGGTGCGGCCATAAAGCAGGTTTGACCTTGTGAAGGGTTTGATACTGAAGCACTTTAGCTGAAGACGGGGTTAGCATCTGCTTTATTTGGTATTGTACATCGAAGTATTTTTCCCCAAAACATTGTTTATTTTCCGTTTAACCTAAGTGCAGTACATACATGTTTTGAGATAATCCCTTACGTTGTAAATATTTTCAAATGTTGCATATCTGGTGAGATGAAATATTTGACTTTGTACATTGTGGTAGATTTAGTATTTGTTGGGTGTTGCAGATATCTCATGGAGATCTTGGTGAGTAGTGGAAGTTATAGTGCGAGTCAGATTGAGGTGGGCGTTCACCGCTCCAAGTCCCCCTACAACGCTGCCCAGACGACCTGGGGACGAGATGAGGAACAGACAGTCACCACGTCCACTGTCATCCAGCCCGAGATACAGGTACACACTCTGTCTGTTTAACTACAAATGCGAATAAATGAGAAAGATAACTATAATGATTGTTCTTATTAATTGTAGGAAATATGAGGTATAAATGTTATCTATGCAGTGTATTTATGCTTTTTTGTATATACGTATATTCCCAAAATTGAATAATCAAGAAGGTTCAGCTTAAAATTCAATTAATTAAAATAGTACTTATACATTAAATATAAGTTAGTGTCAATATTGTCATCTGATCAATACAAAATTATGAATAATCATAAGTTAATTTTACCAGTCTAGTATTTGTGTTCACATTTTAAAGCATTTATCAGTTTACACTATTCAAAAAGTTTTTATGCTTCACCCGTAGCAGGCTTGTTCTTATCACTGTGTTGTAGAGACACTAACACCTGCTACATCAGTAGATACATTGTCTGTCATAGCTTCACTCTCGCCACTGTGTCATAGGGACACTCTAACACACGTGCTACATCAGTAGATACATTGTGTGTCGCAGCTTCACTCTCGCCACAGTGTGTCATAGGGACACTCTAACACACGTGCTACATCAGTAGATACATTGTGTGTCGCAGCTTCACCCTCGCCACTGTGTGTTGTAGGGACACTCTAACACATGTGCTACATCAGTAGATACATTGTGTGTCGCAGCTTCACCCTCGCCACTGTGTGTCATAGGGACACTCTAACACGTGCTACATCAGTAGATACATTGTGTGTCGCAGCTTCACCCTCGCCACTGTGTGTCATAGGGACACTCTAACACATGTGCTACATCAATAGATACATTGTCTCTCGTAGCTTCATCCTCACACTGTGTGTTATAGGGACACTCTAACACATGTTACATCAGTAGATACATTGTCTGTCGTAGCTTCACCCTCACCACTGTGTGTCATAGGGACACTCTAACACATGTGCTACATCAGTAGATACATTGTCTGTCGTAGCTTCACCCTCGCCACTGTGTGTCATAGAGACACTCTAACACATGTGCTACATCAGTAGATACATTGTCTGTCGTAGCTTCACCCTCAGCACTGTGTGTTGTAGGAAATAGACCTGAGTGGAGTGCCAGAGACACAGCCAAGTACACAGGAGGTGCAGACCATCTCCATTGATGCTACGAATACTGCGTCTCGCTTCAGAGTCGGTCTCAGTGGAGTCTACACAAGTCTGTTAACATTTGTTACTAAATGTGTTTTGAGGACATATTTATATTTCTATATATCTGTCCAATTATATATATATATATATATATATATATATATATAATTATTTATATATATATATTCCTAGATCCTGTTTAAGTTGACTGTTTATGCATATACTGCTTCCTCGGTCTGACATATGCGGCAAATATGGCATTTCAAAATATACAAGTCTTTGATAAAAACATGCTCAAAATCAACCAAATGTTTTTGGGGAGTGAATAATTACACAAGTTATTTCATTTTCGGTTAACTGTGTGCATTTTCAATGACGATGCTAAACTAAAACGGATTTATTCCACAATGACATATCAAAACATTAAGCAGGTCAGCTTTGGTCTGCTTAAAGCGGTGGTTTGCTGTAGGTGGCGGTATTACGTATCATGTATGTGTTGTATGTGTGACCACAGACAGTGCCAGGGACTAGATAACAAAAACAATTCCACCTATGCAGTACAGACAAGTAGTATACATCTGCTGAAGACTAATTGGATAAGTGTAGTAACTGTGCACCACAGAAACCACCCGTACACAGGCCACACTGTTGTTGTGATTCTGGAATTATTACAGATACAGCTGGGAATAAAAAATGTTGTTGATGGTTGAACTGAGTTGCCTTTCAACTGATCCCTGAAGGCAGACATGCTCCTGGCAGTATTAACATGAATAAGAGTAATAATTACTTGTGTGCATGTTGTCAGATTGGCTGACCGTCTCAGTGAATGCTGAGGCTCTGGCCAGTGAGTTGTCCAGTCTGGTGACCGTGCAGCCGGACACAGTGTCAGTGATGAAGGATCAGAGTGATGACACCTACAACTTCACAGTCACATTCATCTCGGACAGAGGTAGGCTGTGACCTATGTTGTCAGTGAAATTGTGGAATTTGCATGTATGTAAAATTGGCAACAAACAAAGCAATTTTTTAACTTGTCGTGTTAATAAGTTTGAACTTGTATAACAAATGTAACAGATAAAATCATACCTTGAGCAACTCATTATGTAACTCCAATTCAACCTGTATTAATCTAATTATAGACTGCGGTGGAATTATTCAGTTCCATGGTCTAAGGATGCAGACTACTTCTCAGAGAAATTGAATCTGTTTTTTAGTGAGACAAATTTAATACTTACCTATTTACTTACTGATCCTCTTCATGGCCAAATGTAGCACATAAGGTTCACACAAGCTTTAATACTGGTGTGATAATCACTAAACCTTTGTCTTCATTAGTACATTCTTGATACCTCTGTTTGCAGGTTCATGGCCTCAGCTGAGCATTATGTTGAGTGAGGACACAGATTTGAATGTTATTGTGGAACAAAATGTTAAAGGTGTGCCTTCCTACGAGACAGTCACATTCGCTTACAATGGCCTGAGAGCACCTCCAGTTGCTGTTGATGCAAATGCAACACAGGTAAATAATATAGCCAATGACTACTTGCAAAATCATAGCTGTTTAGAGTTTTATGTAGTTACATATTTTCTTATGTAAAATGTGTCACAGAATCACGTAAGAATAAACTGTTAAACTGTTACAACTGTGCTCTTGGCAACAGTCAGTATATATATGTGTGGGGCGAGAACCCGGTTTCGAATCCTCTTGCTGCCATTTTGAAGCTTTGGAAATTTCGTTCATCCCACATTGCCACAGTTCACTCGGCTGTATAAATGAGTACCTGGCTGTAGACAGAGGTGGATATCAGAATGAGTAGTCTTCGAGCATGTAATTGCAGCATGGCTGAATGCTTCCCAAAGAAACGGAAATGGTGTTGGAATGAACAGGTCTGCCAGGGGGTGAAGGGCACTGGATACTGAGCTATATAAGAACGTACCTTTACCTTTTTTTAGTTTCTGGTTATATGTTGTATGTGATACTTTCGTAGGATATGTTCTTACTTGAAATCAGTTTTTATTTATAAGAAGAGAATGGTTTTGTACTAACCTGGTGAC
Source organism: Lamellibrachia satsuma (assembly GCA_033239005.1). Taxonomy (NCBI): domain Eukaryota; kingdom Metazoa; phylum Annelida; class Polychaeta; order Sabellida; family Siboglinidae; genus Lamellibrachia; species Lamellibrachia satsuma. Next base: position 14,658,141 of record BSQZ01000002.1, on the reverse strand, counting down.
CAGGAGGTACAGGGATTGAACCCAGGCCAGCGGCCAACTGGCAGATTCACCTAGCATCTGACATGTGGGAAGAAAGTTGGAAGTTTGTTTCTTTCAGATGAGACAGTAAAAGCCGTAGGTCTCTTCCTGGTGTCTATGTTAGGGGAAGTAAGAGATCCCACACATAGGATAAATGTCAGAATCCTTTATTAATTTTGGTCCATCCACCTTCTGCTATTCCGCGTTCCTTCCACCCTGCCCATCATGATTGAATAATGTGTCCAAAGTTTGAAAACTTGCTTCAGCATCCTGAGGCAATCGGGTTATTTACTTTATGCAAGTGTGCCCAGCCTTCCTATATTTTCAAAGAATTCCTATATTTTCCTAATAATTGTGAATATTTGGAGGTTTCTTGCCATTCATAAAAATAATTTTTTGGGCGAAATCTACATGTTGATGACCACCTGCGGATAGGGATCTGATTGTGGGTCACACCATGTCATTATCAGATCAGTGAAATCTACATGTTGATGACCACCTGCGGATAGGGATCTGATTGTGGGTCACACCGTGTCATTATCAGATCAGTGAAATTAGTTAATTTTGTGACGTAAGATATTCCTATTTTATTCTTATATTTTTTATTCTTAATTCCTATTTTGCCTATACATTTTAGACCAAAAGTGGATAGGAACACTGTTGATATAAAACTGATTCGTTTGTTCTTTTTTTAACCAAAAATTACTAGACAACTGCATGATGCTGTATCTCAGGTGGAATCTGCCATCAACGAGCTCCTGAGTGTCAAGTGCCCAGCCAGTATCATCAAGCCACCAGAAGACACCACTTATCTCCTGCGTGATTATGAGGACGAACTTGTGTCAGGCCAGTACTACGAGAATGGTGATCGTGTGCAGTCGGAAGAAGCATTCTGTGGTCACACATCACTGCATAGCAGCAAAGATATGTTCCTCTTCTATCAGAATGAATACAAGCCAATCCGACTGAACAGCAACCCTTGGGTGAGTAGGCAATACTATTCATGGCCTTGTCTTTATCTCTCCACAATCTTACTACATTTGTCTTTCTTTCATCCAGCCAGCCAAGTATTATTTCATTTCATGTTATTACTCATTACATTTTTGCATTTATATTCTAGCTTTTGATGTAATTTTTTTATAAATTAAATATGCCCCAATGGAAATATGCTTAAGGTAGCTGGGGCGGCTAGCATACAGTTGATTTTTTTTCATAATATGCTAGGAAATACTGACCCTGCTCTCTAGACACACAGTTACTGTTGTCCTCTAGATCAGTAGGCTTCAGACAGGCTTCTAGATTAGAAGTCCTCTAGATTAGAAGGCTACATAGAGGCTTCTCGACACACAGTTGTCCTATAGATCAGTAGGCTACAGACAGGCTTCTAGACACAGAGTAACTGTTGTCCTCTAGATCAGTAGGCTACATACAGGCCAGGCTGCTAGAGTCTAGACACACAGTTGTCCTCTAGATCAGTAGGCTACAGACAGGCTTCTAGACAAACAGTAACTGTTGTCCTCTAGATCAGTAGGCTTCAGACAGGCTTCTAGACACACAGTAACTGTTGTCCTCTAGATCAGTAGGCTTCAGACAGGCTTCTAGACACACAGTTGTCCTCTAGATCAGTAGGCTATAGACAGGCTATGTGCATACTGCATTGTCTGCTGTAGATGTGCCTGGCACACAGAGGCCACATACAGGCATTCTTGATGAGTTACATTTACTACATTGGTGAGAAGAAGAATTCCATGGGGTGGAAGTGGTTTGATGTGAAAAAACAATTGAATCAAGGCTCACAGTAAGTGTGCATGTGTATATCAAATAGCTAACTATACAGTTAGCCCAAATCGCTATACTATAATTTCTTATCATAATTAATATAAACAAGAATTGTATTGTTTATTCTAGTGCTTCATGGTTATAGTGGCTCGTTGCTCATTGACTGCAGTTTAAATGTTTATCACAAACATTTTACTTCTAGCATATGATGATAAATGATAACGATTGAAAATAAAAAATAATTACATTTTGTTTTTTAAATGCCAGACTAAAATCAAATTGCAGTCACAGGACTGTTTTACAAAACAAACACAAAAGTTAAGTTATGTGGGTTTTTTATAGCTTGATATCTCTTCACTGGCATAGATTTCTGCTGAGGGCTACACATCTCCTCGGTTTAATCTTCTGCTAATTGTGCAGTTGTTCCAAAAGTATTAATGTGTTTTTGAATACTCATAACCAAGTGACATTTTATTCCATCAGATGGAGCTACCAGTGCATAAATCTGCTCGATATGATCCGAGAGCGTCACACGGGAGCCAGCAGTGTTGTCCTGAAGGTCCTAAAGCTAGTGCGAGACCCAAAGTCATCCTTTCAGGACATCTTTGTTGATGCACTCTACATTGGTCGTGTACCAACCATTGATGACCCAGAAGGTAGATTTTTGTAAATCCTATGATTTTATTTGTTTAATTTCATATGTAATGTCTGGTATTCTATTGAATTGCTCTTACATTTGGTTAGTGCAGTTTCCATGTTACATATCATAAGTCATACTTATAGAGATTTGATGTAGCAACATATTGGTATAGTTATGGTTTTAATGGTTAGTTTTTGTGTTATTTGTAGACTTGTTCCTGCGCTAGAAAATTCGAGTGTATTGCATACACTGATTTTGACCAACTAATATAAAATGTTGTGATTTCATTGTTTTGTTTGCTATTTCATTGTCAGGATTTCAGGTCAGCAAAGGTCACTGAGATATTGTTTAGACAGAAGAACCTTTGGCAGTTGCCACCATTCATAGCTGCCTTGATATTTGTGTTGCAGTGTTGGTGAAAGAGAGACAGTTGCCGCCATTCGTAGCTGCCTTGATATTTGTGTTGCAGTGTTGATGAAACAGAGACAGTTGCCACCATTCATAGCTGCCTTGATATTTGTGTTGCAGTGTTGGTGAAACAGAGACAGTTGCCACCATTCATAGCTGCCTTGATATTTGTGTTGCAGTGTTGGTGAAACAGAGACAGTTGCCACCATTCATAGCTGCCTTGATATTTGTGTTGCAGTGTTGGTGAAAGAGAGACTGTTGCCGCCATTCATAGCTGCCTTGATATTTGTGTTGCAGTGTTGGTGAAACAGAGACAGTTGCCGCCATTCATAGCTGCCTTTATATTTGTGTTGCAGTGTTGGTGAAACAGAGACAGTTGCCGCCATTCCGTGTGAAGAGTCTCACTGTGACAACTTTGGCCAATGGGACCTACCAAATGGAGATGCAACCACTGGACTGCTATCAACCCGACGTGTTCTCTGTATGCAACTCAGAAGTATGTACTTAAATCTGTAGTAATTAACACAAAATGTTCTGGTTTGGAAACTGCTGGAAAGAAGTCCATGTTTCCAGTTAATATTTCAGATATATCAAATATATATCGAGGAACATTCGTGATACATATATATGTGATATGAATTTATGTGAACTACAAAACATGTATACATGCCTTGAGCTACAACACAAATAGGACAGATAATGTCACCCTGAACAATGTCCAAAATCCTTGCCATAAACTTGCGCCTAGAAACCTTGATCTCAGGCTTTAAAATTAATAACGACATCGATGGTTAATGTTTACATAATGCAATTGTTTTATTATTTTTTAAAAATGTTAGACCTTTATAAAGCAACACACGACTAAGTTAAATGAAGCTTAGAGCTCAACTGGAGATGTAGTCATTCTCTGTTGAATCAAGCCTAGAGCTTAACTGGAGATGTTATAATTCTCTATTGAATCAAACTTATAGCACAACTGGAGATGTAGTCAGTCTCTGTTGAATCAAGCCTAAAGCTGAACTGGAGATGTTATCATTCTCTGTTGAATCAAACTTACAGCACAACTGGAGATGTAATCAGTCTCTGTTGAATCAAGCCTAAAGCTGAACTGGAGATGTTATCATTCTCTGTTGAATCAGACTTATAGCACAACTGGAGATGTAATCAGTCTCTGTTGAATCAAGCCTAAAGCTGAACTGGAGATGTTATCATTCTCTGTTGAATCAAACTTACAGCACAACTGGAGATGTAATCAGTCTCTGTTGAATCAAGCCTAAAGCTGAACTGGAGATGTTATCATTCTCTGTTGAATCAAACTTAAAGCACAACTGGAGATGTAGTCAGTCTCTGTTGAATCAAGCCTAAAGCTGAACTGGAGATGTTATCATTCTCTGTTGAATCAATCTTACAGCACAACTGGAGATGTAGTCAGTCTCTGTTGAATCAAGCCTAAAGCTGAACTGGAGATGTTATCAATCTCTGTTGAATCAAACTTACAGCACAACTGGAGATGTAGTCAGTCTCTGTTGAATCAAGCCTAGAGTTCAACTGGAGAGGTAGTCAGTCTCTATTTGTTTGTCTTCCTTCCATTGTCTTTGTCTCTTTCTCTCTCACCCTGTGTTACATGCCATATCTTTGTTTTGAATTTGACTTGACAGTTCCTTCCATTGCAGGATGCAACAGTGACCAGGGTACAGGCAGCATCTGAGGGAGTCAGCGGGTATTTCTCCCTTTCCTGGAATGGCAGTGACCCAGTTGGTAGGAGATGACATTTCAGCTTTGTAGATAATCTTAATTATGACTATTTGATTAAGAGTGTCGGCGTTGCTAGTGAAATGACAACAATTTTCATTACTTTGCCAGATTTAGGGACAGAGCAGATGAGCATTTTGGTTTTGCAAAGTGTTTGAGAGATAATGTAAATAATATTATGTAGAAATTCTTGACATTCACTGTTAATAGTTGACAGGCAAAAATGTTGGACAAATTTCTCAAAAACTACATATTTTCACATTGTAAACATGAACATTGAAAGTTTTTTGAAATGACAAATACTGCAACTTAATGCATTTTCCTCCCATTAAATACAGCCACTCAGTTAGTCATACACGTGACATAGACACCAATACATCTCACAGAAACAGCTGCTTGTGGAATATTGTGGTGTGGTTTCTACTGTCATTATTGAGGCCACAGCCTCCTTGAAAATACCTGCATTGCCATATCTCAGCAGCCCTTCAATGGATCATTGCCAAATTGTCAACATATGTTGTTTTTTCTGTGAAATGAAGACAACATTATAAAGTTAAACTCATTTGTATACTGGTAATCATCGTAACCACTTATAGCCAGGCTACTGTGTCATACCTAAATGGGGGGAAGTCGTGTGCCAAAATGTGCAGATATTTTTCCTTTGTATACATTGTTGACATGTAATTGTGTGTCGTGAATGCATTTTAGTTCCTCCTGGTGGTGAAGGACATAAACAATTTTGTTTTCTAAATTTATTTAACAACATTCTTTTATAAGTGTAACTACCTCAGCGTATACAAAATAACTCATCATACACAATACAATGTCATAAACAACTACACAATGTTTGAGCTATCTAACATTAAAACTTTTTCCATGGGACATTACGCAGATGCACATTTTGGCACCCGACTTCACCCCTCTTTATGCATGACGTGGGTGCCAGACTAAATGTTACCATGGTTACCAATCTGCAAATGAGTTGAGCTATGTAATTTTGTCTTCATTTCATGCAAGCAACATCTTTTATATATTTGGTAATGCATTTGTTGAAGGGTTGCTGAGATATGGGAATACAGGTATTATTGAGGAACCTGTGGTTGTGGAATATTGTGGTGTGATTTCTACTGTCATAGTTAAGCCTTACCTTGCTACTTGTACATGCTGTAGTGGTTGTTGTCCCCTGATAGTCCAACCATTGTTGTCATGCAATCACATGAGTTGTCACCATGTCACAGACGTGCCTGCACACCTGACCTCTGAGGACATGCAGGCGCTACTGCAGACCAACATGCCTGGCATGGGTGTCATCAACGTCCAGCACAGCGGCGACTGCACTGGACGCAAGTGGAGAATCAAATGGCTGACAACTGCCGGCGAACTCCCACTCATGGTGGTCAGTGTCCTAGTATGTGTAAAGTCAGATCTCTATTTATGAAAGCTTCTCATTTTGTAGAGTTGACAGTTCCATCATCCAGTCCACATTTTCTGAATTCTTATACGTTACTGGTGGGGTTTTAAAATATCTCCTTTCTAAACCTCTCCATGCCAAGGTTTAGCCTGTTGATGTTGTTACCCATTTTACTATTGCACATGGGATGTGGTTTCTCTGTGAAGCTTTATCGAAAGCTTGTTATGCAATCACATCACATCAAACTGCTGCAAGACCAACAGGTTGGTGGAGAGAAGCCACAACACAGTCAGTTGAGTTGTTACTAGATGCCAGTAGGTTGACAAACCTGCTGCACATTGTAGGTGACGTCAACCGAGGAGTTACATGGGCCCAATGTGACAGTAGCGGTGAAGCAAGAGACTGCCGGGGGTCTGTTCTACAACCCTCTGCCTGGCCACCTTCTCAGGACACATCATGAAACTCCTCAGGTAAATCTCATTCTGTGTCTCTACAGAAGGTTGTATGTGATTGTCTGTTGTGTTGGTTTACTTGGAGGACTTGTGCAGAGACTTGTAGAATGTCATCCGTAGTCCACGGATGTGCACTGAGTCTGCCAGAGTGATCAGTGACAAAGTTGATTTATTTCTTCAGATGATTTGTCACAAAGTTTGTATAACTACATGTAAGAGTTATGACAAAAGTTTAATCAAATTACCACTGCATGTTGTAGTTAAGTGTATATTGTTGGTTTAGTATTGAGTTAGAATGCATATTAAGTTGTTGGTTGGAGTTAAAGCCTCTGTACGTTGATTGCATGACTCGTTAAGACTCGACTGTCACAGACAGTCAAGTTGTAATTGTTGCTGTTTTCTGGGCTTGGACAATACAGGACTTATTATTATGATTGCCACTGACAACTTGACTGTTGGTATCCTACCATATTCCTGGTGTTGAGATCGTAAACTTAACTGTTGGCATACTACCATAATCCTTGTGTTGAGATCGTAAACTGCATAAATTAATAGGCCAATGATCATTAGATTCCACACAAAAGCATAAATTAACAGGCCTATGATAATTAGATTCCACAAAAATTTAAATATTGTTGAATTCCATAAGATATACAAAAACTAATGTTACTTTAGTATCCTTATTCATTCCTCATAACTTAATGTTCATTGTCGAGATTTCAGAAAGTGACACAAACAATATTTCCCAAATAAGGGTCGACTACAGATGATCACCAAGCCTTCATCAGAACTTCTTCTAAGAGGCTAATAAAAGTATGCCATTTTCAAAAGAACATTAATTATCATTAACATAATATTGATAATAATTATTATTCGCAATAAAATTACTCAGCTACTACTTTGACTCAGACGAATGACACGGCGATATGTGGATGATATTGAATTATGTTTAAGATATGCAGACATTAAAGACATTTAACCAAGAAAAAGAGGGCCAATATATTATCACAAATAATCTTGGTGTTATGACCAAATATATTGCAATTCGTAGAGGGGTATTCCGACCATTTTCCCTCACTATCACCACAGAGTGTCATGCAACTAAATGCTATGCTGTTTTTGGCCATGGGATTCCAAATAATAGAGTGACGTCATAAATAGCGATCACACTGGTGATTGGACATAATAATTTGAGTCGTCCACCCGGGTGGACGCACACTGGCAATTCATCACTTTCACGATTAATTTTTCGAATTGGATAAGAGTTCCGGTCGCTGACTCGATTTCAGTTTTATTGAGTCAGCGACCGGGAGTTGTAGTCACAAACTAATGACTAAATTGTCGCTGACAGTATTGTTGACAAAAACAGCAAACCAGTCCCCAGTGAATGACAGGCATTAGATTTTATGACTGAGTTAGATTCTAGTTTTGACTGTGAGTATAACATCAGTATAAGTTCATATATTACTTGCAGAATTATAAATGGTTTACTTTGTGAATCACATCATTTGTAGTGTTATACCTGTGCATACTGAATCACCTCGCCCACCTACTTATAGAGTAGGACATGTTTTAAATTACATCATGTTATCATATGCTTTATTACTTACATTTATAGTCATTAGTGAATGTCCAAGTTGGATATAACATGGCCATAACCAGACGTGTCTCTCACAGGTGACTGTCTCAGTAAACGGCATTCCCGTCAAGTGTAGTGGCAGCTGCTCGTACAGCTGGGATGAGAGCAAAACACCAACAGTGTCAGCCGTGTCACCAATGTCAGGTACGTGAACCCGATCCATTTTTCAACATTACTTACTTCTCCAAGCATAGAAGGGACATAGAATTTTACTCTCTCATCTAAAGGCCACCATTGCCAATTTGTTTTTTCATATGTCATGTTAAAATAAATCAGCAAGTTGTAGGGCCTACTCAATTTGTATAAAATGACTTGGTAGATCGGTCAACTAAATTTCAAACCCATCACCTTGTGCATCATAAGGTGCACCAAGCTGAGTTGAGTCACTACACCTGTGCCTTTATTAGCTAATCCTTTGTGCTTATTAAAGGCCAGCAGTGTAGATATGTTTAAAAACAGAGTTGATATGTATGTGCCAGGGATAGGCCACACATTGATCAAATATTGTTGAATTCTCAATAAACATATACATTTATCATCTGGAACCTGTTGTAGTCATGCTAAATATTTCAATATTTTGATGCCAAATTTAGTAGTCCATAAAAATTCACACTCTCTGTTTCTGGGTTTCCCCACCAGGTGCCTCTGGTGTCAGTGTGACGGTGACAGGAACAGGGTTTGACGGTGACACAAAGGAGAACAATATTGTGAAAATTGGCAACATCACATGTGCCGTGTCAAGTGCCACAAATACAGAGATCGTCTGCACTGCAGGAATGGGCCCCGCCGGTCCACGCACTGTCTGGGTGTCCGTCATTGGCAAGGGTGCTGCCCGAGTTGAAGAAAGTAAGCAAAGCAGTCTGAATAAATAAACATTTTTGTTGTTTCATCCTATCTAACTATCTAATCAACTTAAAATTTAAGACATTATTCTTTTATCTAATCCAGTTTGGTCAGTGAACAAAATATTTGTTTTTTTGTTCATTCAGTCAGGTCAGGGTGAATAAGAAATATTTCTGTATTTTATCCAGTCTGTCAGTCATGTCTTGTTTCTACACACAGGTGTGTCTATGAACTTCGAGTACACTGCGGTGTTGACGTCCATTTCTCCCAACTCATCAGGAATTGGAGGTAGGTCCTATGGAAAATAAGCTCAGTTTTACTAATTCCTTCACTGATTATTTAATGACTACTACATATCCTCATTCCTGGGATATTTTAGTACTGAAGTGCATGTCAAATCACTCCATTCTAGCCAACCGTGTAGTACAAAGGAAACAAGAAGATGAAATTATTTATTAAGGCAATGTTTACTCTGTGGTCATATAAAATATAATGATAAATTTCATAGCATAATATATGTCAACATCTGTGACTTTGAGAACATTCCTTGATTTCAAATTTAAATCATCTTAAATATTGGTAATTAATTATGCATTAGTTTGGCCACTCACCATTTTTCTTTTGTTGTAAATAATAGATACAGTCGAGCGTCGTTATTACATACCCTCTTACAACATGGATTTGGATTTAATCCTACGATCATCACACCAGTCTATTTCGTAATTAGCACTTGTTTTGGTGATGTACACCTAGTGTTTGTCAAACCTACATAGAATTGCTTTGGTGGTTCTCAGTGAACATTAGATTTGTAAATTGAAATCAAGATTCACAAATACGCCATCAGTCAAATCAGCCTTAAATGCTATTTAGTAGCCAATACCAGTATAAAATGGGTGAAATGGCATGCTTCCATTTCATCTTAAACCTAAATTTCCGCGATGCCAAGCCAAAGTCAAAGCAGTGTTACGGGTGCACAAAAGTACGAATTCGTCATCTGCATATGAAACGGTGAATCAGTGGTACGGAAGATGTGCATCGTGATTTTATTCTTTGTTACTCAGATCCAGGTTATTATTTTTTAATCACATTAGTCGAACAATCTGTACCAGTTCATCATAGCAAATCTGCACCTAAACAACAAGTTAGGATCTGTTTCTTTGATTGTTATATGACTGGGTTATCCACTGACTGTGGTGGGGGTGTTCGCAGGTTTCGGTGAACTGTGGCGTTATGGCCCCACCTTTTAGGTTACAAAAATATATAGAGTAGGAATTTTAGCAAGTAGTGTAGTCCAGTGATGCAGTATATGCAAATAGGTTTGTGTCGAGTATTGTCGGTGTTGGGTTAATGTTTTAATGTGCTGGTGATGATGCCATGAATTGTCTTGTGTTGTAGGGATATTACTACATGTACTGTATTACTATATCGAAGTGTGGGCTCTGGGAGCATTGTGTCCAGGCGGCTTTGTATGAGGCTCAGCCACATGCTTGGCGCATGTTACAGGGTCCACACTTCATGCTTTTAATCGGAATAATATGCCATTAAGCATAATCTTAATAAACGTCATTTATTTGGCCTTTTCATATCCTTACACCTGGCTTGCGTTGTTGGTTGCATAAATGAGAGTATGCGACCATGGTTGCATACATGATTTTATGCTGGCAGCAGCGCGGGCAGGGCACGTGAGGGTCAATAGGTTATTATGCTAATTTAAGCGTAGGCAAAGATACCAGGATGACTGATTAAGCACTCCCGTGACACCGCTAAACCAATCAGAGCGCAGCAGTCATTCGAATGACGCAGTTTGAAAGTAAGCAGCTTCACTCCGAATGTTTGATACATGCGGAGCAGACCTGCCTTCTCGGTTTTACAAGTTTTCGACCCACCCTCCTCCCCCTTTTCTGCTGCTGAAGGTTATAATTAATCTGTTAAATAGTGTTGTGCATGATAATATTTTCTACATTACCGGTGGAAGTGAAGTCACCACCTTCCCTATGACGTTTTCCCAGTGGACTTTGGGCTTTTCATTCGGCTATCTGCCCGTTCACATAGGGTTTTGGTGCGGAGCGGAAGATGACTTCCCTTCCATCCTCGATGTTGGGATGGTTTATTGCTAATCAGGCGTTATGGTTACAAGAATATATAGAGTAGGAATTTTAGCAAGTAGTGTAGTCCAGTGATGGAGTATATGCAAATAGGTTTGTGTCGAGTATTGTCGGTATTGGGTTAATGTTTTAATGTGCTGGTGATGATGCCATGAATTGTCTTGTGTTGTAGGAATATTACAACATGTACTGTATTGCTATGTCGAAATGTGCGCTCTGGGAGCATTGTGTCCAGGCGGCTTTGTATGAGGCTCAGCCACATTCTTGGCACATGTTACAGGGTCCACACTTCATGCTTTTAATCGGAATAATATGCCATTAGGCATAATCTTAATAAACGTCATTTATTTGGCCTTTTCATATCCTTACACCTGGCTTGCGTTGTTGGTTGCATAAATACAAATATAAAAAAACTGTTGTGATTGTAGGTGGGATTGCCGTGACGGTGACAGGCGCTGGCTTTGACAGGTCAAATGTGGTGAAGTTGGATGGAATTGACATTTGTAAGACGGAGTCTGTCAACCTAACTGAGATCATCTGTGTATTGCCAGCGGTGAGTGTCGGTATAGGGGAACTGAGTAGCTGGTTGGGTGGGTAGCTTGTTAGGTTAGTAGCTGGCTGAGTGGGTAGCTTGTTAGGTTAGTAGCTGGCTGGGTGTGTAGCTTGTTTAGTAACTCTCTGGGTGGGTAGTTTGTTAGGTGAATGAGTAGCTGTCTGGGAGGATAGCTTGTTATGTGAGTGAGTGAGTGAGTAGCTGTCTGGGTGGGTAGCTTGTTAGGTGAGTGAGTAGCTGTCTGGGTGGGTAGCTTGTTAGCTGAGTGAGCAGCTGTTTAGGTGGGTAGCTGGTTAGGTGAGTGAGTAGCTGTCTGGGTGGGTAGCTTGATAGCTGAGTGAGCAGCTGTTTGGGTGGGTAGCTGGTTAGGTGAGTGAGTAGCTGTCAGTGGGTAGCTTATTAGTTGAGTGAGTAGCTGTCTGGGTGGGTAGCTTGATAGTTGAGTGAGTAGCTGTCTGGGTGGGTAGCTTGATAGTTGAGTGAGTAGCTGTCTGGGTGCATGGATAGCTTGTTAGGTGGGTGAGTGAGTAGCTGTCAGTGGGTAGCTTGTTAGGTCAGTGAGTAGCTATCTAGGTGCATGGATAGCTTGTTAGATGGGCAAGTAGCTGTCTGGGTGGGTAGCTTGTTATGTGAGTGAGTAGCTGTCTGGATGGGTAGCTTGTTATGTGAGTGAGTAGCTGTCTGGGTGAGTAGCTTGTTATGTGAGTGAGTAGCTGTCTGGGTGGGTAGCTTGTTAGGTGAGTGAGTAGCTGTATGGGTGGGTGGCTTGTTAGGTGAGTGAGTAGCTGTCTGGGTGGGTAGTTAGGTGAGTAGTTGTCTGGGTGAGTAGTTAGGTGAGTAGTTGTCTGGGTGAGTATTTAGGTGAGTAGTTGTCTGGGTGAGTAGTTAGGTGAGTAGTTGTCTGGGTGAGTAGTTAGGTGAGTAGTTGTCTGGGTGAGTAGTTAGGTGAGTAGTTGTCTGGGTGAGTAGTAGTTGTCTGGGTGAGTAGTTAGGTGAGTAGTTGTCTGGGTGAGTAGTTAGGTGAGTAGTTGTCTGGGTGAGTAGTTAGGTGAGTAGTTGTCTGGGTGGGTAGTTAGGTGAGTAGTTGTCTGGGGATGTGGTTGTTACTGAGATCCTCCTGGTGAACACTTAGACCACAATGACTGCCACACTGTACTGCTGTAGACCTGGCAGATTGACTGAAGTGACTCCAGGATAAGATGTTCTACGTGTGATGTTTCAGCACACAGAGGGATCAGCAGCTGTGACCATTGAACAGAACGACACTGTGATTGCGGGCAGTGATGCCTCGGTACAGTTCAACTACCAGGAGGCAAGCACTCCTAGACTGACAAGTCAGAACATGACCTCTGCCACAGCTCTAGGTAACTTGTGCCATCTCTAGTGCCAGTATACATTTATTTTGTGCTTGTTAGACTAGCCAGTTTATGCTTCTGGTGTCTGATGGGGTGAGACTTAACATGTGTCAGTTGTTATCACATCAGTCATACCAGAGGATACTCGATAAATGGAAAGCCATCTCTCACCAACTAAATGCTATGATGTTATGACAACGGCTTTAGGTAAGTTTTCATTCTGGTTCTGTTGTTCTGTTCTGGTTTTAATGTAAATCAGACACGTTTCTTTTGTATTTGTCACATAAAGACTGTGTTGAGTTAGTTGTCACTAGAAACATATCTCAGAGGAATAAAACATTGATGCAAGAATTTACAAGATTGCTGTCTGTGTCTCTATGATTTATGATTTAGTACAACTGTTGCATCAGTGAGCTCAGAGCTATACAATGTGTTATGTTGTCATTTCAATAAATTCACATGTGACAAGAATGCTGACTATTGCTACTGTCTATAGATGCTCATTGACTGTTGACTCCAGCATCAACTCCTACAGACTTCTCCTTACAGACACATTGTTGTGTGATGTTTCAGGCGGCCAGGTGGTGCGTATTGACATCACTAACTTTGGCACTGTGTCCAATGTCTTGGTTGGTAAAACGATGGCCCCAATCATCACACAGGACACAAACTTTATCACCATTCTGCTGCCACCACTTGGTGACGGCACCCACCAGATCTACTTGAATGTCCCTGGTAAAGGCTACCTGGTCACCAGCACGTAAGTACCACAGTTGTCACACATTTGGGTTTTTTCATTTGTTTTCATTTGGTCATGTTCTCATGCAATGTCTGATTATCTACTAATTGTGTAAATGCTAGCAGCATGAATATGTTTAAAAACAAAATATAGTCGAACCTTGCTTTGTGGTCACCTGGTAATACAGCCACGTTGCCATTAGGACATATAGCAGTAATGTATAGGACATTTGTTCCACTAATTAGGTCATCTCACTATTCAGGTTACTTTGACCCAGTGCCAAGGGTGACTTCTATTGTGAGATTCCACTGCAGACAGATATCTGATATAGATTGGCTGTTGATAAGCCAATAGCTTCCCTATCCACTGGCCATCTGGAGTATGTTCTTTTTGGTGGCACTCTTGTTAATTAAAGCTTCTGTTGGGGGTTAGGGGTAGAAACCACCACTTCCTGAGTTCATAACAGGTTATATATTTAACCCATGTTGGATCGTACACATACTCCCTGGACACCTTGTGGAAATGATCTTCAACATTTAATGTCTCATCAGGTGCTAAGCGAATTGGCTGTTGTACTCGGTTTTTTAATTACTATAATTGATCCTGTGACCTCCTGGTGACAAGGCAAACACCACTGTGTGAGATGTAATCTACTCAACATTATGGTACATCAGTTACTGAACACCTTACAATGGTTTATCAGTGTTGTTTGTCGCTTTTCGTGGAGAGATTGGAAGGAATGAATATAGAAAGAATGAGATTGTCACAACTTAAATGAGAATTACAGAGAATGTGGGGATAATATATGGGAGGGGGCCATTTAGAAATTGATTGTGTATGTGATCATGACTATTGAAGTGTCTTAGATCAATTTGTCAGATCACATGTTAGATGAGTTCATATAACATAAATTTTGGTATGTAAACTTTGAATATCTGGATGCTAGGATTGTCATTTTGGAAGATTGGGAGGTTGTGTTGGAAATGCCAAAAGCAGGACATCTTCCAGCTAAATCAGGAGGGCGGGCATGTCTGTTCATGGTGTACAGGGGCAGATGTTGAATACGCAGTATACTACATTATGATTCATCATGACAGTTCATTAATAGGTCATTCTTTACTCTAGATGTAGATGTAATAGATAACATACAAAATGTCTCTGGTATCTTTTGTACAGCGGCTCTCTGCCAAGCATTTCAGTTGACTTCAAAGTGACAGACGTGTCAACTACAAAGTGCTCTATCTATGGTGGATGCTATGTCACCATCACAGGCAGTGGCTTCCCTGAAAACAAGGATGTCACTCAGATCAGCTTTGGCCGTGCTCCCTGCAAGATCAGCTCACTCACTAGCACCGAAGTGCAGTGTCAGATCAACACCGCCAGGAAGGTGTGGTTTATTGACAACACAGGCATCCATCCAGGTGGGTCATCATTTGTTGACACTTTCCCTTCTGTGTCTGTCCTTGTGTGTCCAACATCCAGCAGTGTCACCGCAGTAACACAGTTGAACATCTCTCTCTGATCCTTTCTGTGACAACTCATCTCGGTCATGGTCTATGTAATAGCTGTTACATTTACATTAACATAGTGACCAGCTCATTTGTTTCTGGTGCAAGAGGGCTGCATGTGTCCAGGGTGAAACGTTCGGCACATTTTGTTATTGTCTCAACACTCCACCATCCATGAGTGGCGCACACATGTAAGTCTAGTAATCAAATCCATATGACCCACATATGAAGCTGCAGCAGCAAGAAATGCTCTGTGGCCATGCAGCTAACACTCCAGTGTGTTTATGTGTCCAAGGTAGGCCTGTGTAGTGCATCATATTTGGAATCCATGATTAAATACCTTGATGTGAAATAGTAGGTTCAAATAAATGTATCTCCTGGCATTTCCGAACATGAAAAAAATACCAGAATGAAAATTTTTTTGTAGATTTCATCAAGAAGTCAAATTTTTTATCATGAAATCATATCGTAGTTACTCTTTGTTTATAAAAAGTACTATGTTGATATTTGTCTAACAACATATTTATGCAAAATACAGTGTACAAATTTACAATATACATTAAATATGAAAAGTATGAAATAGGTAATCCAGTACATACATTACATGTCTTCCACCTGAATGTGATGTACTTTACCTGTCTTTCACCTGAATGTGACATACATTATTTGTTTTTCACCTGAATGTGACATACGTTACCTGCGTTTCACCTGAATATGATGTACACATTTACCTGCAGTATTTGGGGAGCGATACATGTGGAACCTGCCGATACTGACGGTGGAGCAGGGCGATGAAGTTGACTGGAGCTGGGAACCACCGGAGCACATCACTGGAGTCAGCTACCGCCTGGAGCAGACAGCCAATGCAACTGCCTCTGCCTACGATGACAGTGGCTTTGGCACTGGCAATGTCAGCACTCCCACAGGTGGGTACATGGGACATCAAATAACCATTAGGTGTAATTGACACATTTTCCTTAGAAATTGCTTTTGCCAAGAGAATCGTGGAAAGTCATAATACAGTCATTATTACGCGCCTCATTATAATGCAGATTCAGATATGACACGTTCGTTTGTCGACCCCGATTTTCTGCCACCAGGGGGGGAAGGGAATAGCTGTCTTTCAGAGGGCATTTCTCCAGCATTAGTGTGCCAACACTATGATAATTTCACCCGCATTAGTGTGCCAACACTATGATCATTTCACCTGCATTAGTGTGCCAACACTATGATCATTTCACCCGCATTAGTGTGCCAACACTATGATCATCGCACCAATCTATACCCTAACTAGCGGTTGTTTTGCGTGATGTACTCTTCACATTTGTCAAAACCATTTCGAATTGCTTTGACGGTTCTCAGTGAATACTAGGTGAACAACGAACGAGTGGCGAGGCGATTCAATGTTTGTTCTGCGATGGCATCAATTGTGTTACGCTGCTGGCTACACCCTCGCCTCAGCAGTTTGGAGATTCACAAATACGCCTGGCATAAGAATCAGTCAAATAGTTTTAAATGCCACTTAGTAGCCAACACCAGTATAAAACGGGTGAAATGGCATGCTTCTGTTGCATTGTAAATCGAAGTTTTCGCGATGCCAAACAAAAGCAGTGGTATGGGTGCGCAAAAATTTTAATTCTTCATCTGCATACGAAACGGTGAATCAGTGGTACGGGAGATATGCATTGTGATTTTATTCTTCGAGAACAGTTGAAAGACGACATGAAATAATTATTGATGCAACCTATAATTGACATTTTCAATGTTTAATGAGCTTTCACACTGTGTGTGTGTCAACTCATATACGTGTTTGGTTACTCAGATCCAGGTTATTGTTGAATCACATTTGTCGATCACTCTGTACCAGTTCATCGTAACAAATCTATTCCATAACTGTACATGTATTTTATTTAGTTCAACATTTAACATCATATGTTGATATTTAAAAAACAATACACGTTCACGCTACCAAGAACGCTGTTGTTTAGTAGTCTCCTCGGGGCAGATATGGGAACACCTAAGGTAACTCGCTTACAACACGATCAAAAATCGTGGATCCCGGTACAGAATTTGTTTCCTGAAGTTGGCAGATTATGTACGAGTGCATCATGTCAACATTATTGAGTAATTTGTGTTTTATCACCAAGATAGCACTAAATGATTTTTGTCATGGAAAGGTACAGGACGTATGAAGAACCAAAATGAAAGAAACACAACTACAATGGAGAAATTTACATCTAGGTTGGACTGGTGTTCTACACTTGGTGTAGTGACTGAGTGTGTTTTTATGTTGCAGGCAACTACAGATACAGGTTTGTCGAGGTGGGCACCTTCTACTACTGGAGTGGTCCTGTCAATTCCAAGAATGTTGTGATGAGGGGCATGGTGCATGTGGTAAAGAAGAAGTCCTATGTGGAGCCACTCACCTACAAAGTTGGCACGATTGAACCCACATATGAGCCGTCTGGTGAGTTGGAATGTCACTCTTTCAAGATACTACTGCGGGCTTACAAATACTGGATTGAGAAGCAATCTAAATTAACCAGTCATAGCTAGAAAGTAGGCCAACAAATTGTCTATTAGCCCACAGAGTGTTCTGGTCTAGAAAACATAAATCTCAGAGCTCTCCTGTCTCCCAGAACTCTGCTTACAGGATGTCAATGAGCCTTAGTCACATGACCACAACTACAGCAAACCATTAATCCATTCTGTTGTTATATAATGTAATTGTGTTCTTTCAATCACAGCAGTATACGTCAACATATCTATTTGATATACACAAACCAATTCAGTAGAAACTTGCCCAATGGATCTACTCCAATTATTAATCCAATGAATGGTGACAGGACAATTTACCATAAAGTGCCACTTCATCATCATCAAAGTAGCAATCAAATATACTGGCACTGTTAGTATCAAGTTCGCCACCATCATTAACTTCTACATCAATCTTATTCTGATTTTCATGAACAGCCAACAAAATTTTTTCGCTAAAGCTATAAAAAAAACTGTGTCTGAGTAAGGTATAACATGGTAAATCATCATCACCATCAGAAGTAACATCATCTGCCATGGCTGCTGTCATAGATTTTGGCAATCAGTTACATAAAACCTGTCTGCCTGTCGTACTGTAGCATCACAGACCACGGGGCCGGCATGTCGTACTGAAATGGTTAACTTTGCAACAGTAAAACTGCATGCGGAATATTATGTGGAAGTGTTAGTTTGTATAAAAATTTTGTTTTCATTGAGTTGATATTTTTGATCATGTTTATAATTGATGTTTTCTGGAAATAAACTACATTATAACATAATTATGAATGAAGAGTGTTCTATGATTTATTGAATAAATGATTGATTTGTAGAAAGATATATTGATTGATTGTGATATATTAATTAATAATTGATTGATTGTGACTGATTAAAAATCATGTCATCATCCATAATTTGTCCAGTGTAACAATTCAATTCAGAATAAGTAAACAAACAAACATGTAACTTGTTGCAGAAAAGAAAAGGAGAAAGAGATCAGTCGAGTGTGCAAGCATCCCAATCACGGAATGCACCGACCCAGAGCCAGTTGAGTTCCAGGTGGCATTTTTGACATGCCTCGCGTCTGAGATGACATCTGTCTCCCCCCAGCAGGGCACTACCCTCGACACAATCATCATCACTGGCTCTGGCTTTGTAGCAAGTGAAGATTGTACAGAAGTGTTGGTTGGCGGCAAACCTTGCCTCATCTCCAGCATCACAAACACGACCATTGAATGTAAGGTTGACAACACTGCAGAACTAGAGATCGGCTACAGATATGAGGTGACGGTGAACATCAGGAGCAACGGCTTCTCTCTGCCTCTGATCCCCAATGAGTTGCAGCGGCGGTTTGTGCTACTTCCCCATGTCTTGTCTGTCAGTTCATCCAACGGGTCTGTCGCTGGCGGCACTGAGCTCCAGATAAACGGGAGTGGGTTCATTGACACTGACACACAGGTGGTAATTGATGGGGCGGTGTGTGAAATCAAAAGTTTGGATTACACACAGATCAAGTGTGTGACGGCCCGTCACGTTGCTGGTGGTCCGTACAACGTCAGTGTCAGGGTAAAGAGCATCACTGCAGAATGTCCATCAAATGACTGTGTGTTTGAGTACAGTGAAGACTGGACGCCTCATATCACCGCCGTCCAGCCTTCAGGGGTGGCGGCTAACACAAC
Organism: Lamellibrachia satsuma; assembly: GCA_033239005.1. NCBI lineage: Eukaryota > Metazoa > Annelida > Polychaeta > Sabellida > Siboglinidae > Lamellibrachia > Lamellibrachia satsuma. The sequence goes on along the minus strand of BSQZ01000002.1, from coordinate 14,638,728 downwards.
AATCACTATCACAGGGTCAAACTTTGGTGACGACACTGCTGTTGTTTCCATTGGTGACATCGACCTTGTTGTGCAGTCGACCACCGACACACAGATCCAGTGCACTGTTGGTAACATCCCCGTTGGTGACAACACCCTGCATGTGACCCTACCAGGACGAGGCTATCCTGTCGAAGAGTTCAAGGTCATTGGCAGTGCAGTCATCTTGAGCGTTTCCCCTGCCGAGGGCAGTTTGGCCGGCAAGACAATGGTGAAGATCGAGGGTAACGGGTTTGTGTCTGACACCTTGGTGACAATTGATGGGAAAGAATGTGTGGTGAAGACAGTCAGCCTGTCATCTCTAACATGTGAAATTCCCTCACATGCTGCTGGTGACGTCAACATCATTGTGAAGTCAAACTCCATCAGTTACCCCAGCCAGTCATTCAGGTACACTGATGCTGCCACCCCAAAAGTCACTGCCATTGCCCCAACCGAGGGGTACGTTGGTGACACCATCACGATCACAGGGTCTGGCTTCAGTGACATTGACAATGTGGTGACCGTGGGTGATGTGGCATGTGTGGTCTCGTCAAATTCTGTGACAGAGATCCAGTGTGTTGCGGGCAAACAGTTAGCTGGTCAGTATGATGTTGCTGTCATGGTACCGGTCAAGGGGGCAGCTTCTAGCACTTCACAGTTCAGCTACAAGATGACAGTGGACAGCATCAGTCCCACTGGGGGTGAGTAGACAGTTTCTTTCTACTTTCTTCAAGCTGACTTACCAGTGGAGGGAGTTCAATTATAGCTGGAGTCATAATTAGTTGTAATCAGTTACATCCTAAAGTGACCAACAAGTACAATAAATGTCATGCTCAGTTGTTCATTAGTGTCCTGTTACCCATTATTGCCCATACAACAGCTACTAGTGCTCAGTTTAATAAGATTTAACAAGATTGCCATCCCAAACAACAAGTTCCAATTGGCAAGTGGACAAGGAAGCCATTGGCTTATCGAGAGTCCAACAATTTTCTCATCTATGTGTAGCCCACCCTTATCAAATATCTGTCAATTCTATTTTTAAACATATTCACGCTATTAGCATTAACACAATCATTTGGCAGTTTGTTCCATTCATTTATCACCCTCTGTGAGAAAGAGTACTTTCTCATGTCCAACCTACACTGCTCCTTAACTAATGCTGCTTTGTGTCCTCTGGTTCTCCTGCCTTCTTTAAGTTTGAAGAACATATTCCTGTCAACATCCTCATAACTGTTCATTATTTTAAACACTTCTATTTGGTCTCCTCTTAGTCTCCTGGTCTCTAGTGTTGTCAAACCACATTGTAATAAGCGACTTTCGTAACAAAGGTCTCTCAATTCTGGAATCATTTTAGTTGCTCTTCGTTGTGTTCTTTCTAGCTTGTCTATGTCCTTTTTACGATACGGCCTCCATGCTTGAATACAATATTCCAAATGTGGTGTAACTATTGCTTTGTACAGGGGTACAATTAGCTGTTTCTCCCTATACATGATAGTTCTCCTAATTAGCCCTACAATATTTTATTTCCTTTCAAAGCAGCAATCCTACATTGCTCTGAAACTTTCATGTCAGCACTAAATGTTACTCCTAAGTCCTTTTCTTGTGTGGTTCTACCTAGTACAGCATCCCCCATTTTATATTCTTCGTCCATGTTTCCATGTCCTATGTGTATACATTTACACTTCCCAAAATTGAATAACATTTGCCATTTTTTTTACCATTTAACTAAGTTATCTAGATCATCCTGTAAACTTTGTTTATCTGTATCATTAGTAACCTTTCTGAATACTTTTGTGTCATCTGCAAATTTGAGTACTTTGCTAGATATGACTTCTTCCAAATCATTTATATATATTAAAAACAGTATAGGGCCTAATACTGATCTCTGTGGTACCCTACTCAAAACCGATTTCCAGAAATCTCACCATCTACTATAACTCTCTGTCTTCTTTGTGTAAGCCACTTTTCTATCCAGTTGATTACATCATTACCTATACCATGGGCTTTTAGTTTAAGTAACAATCTTTGATGTTGCACTTTATCGATAGCTTTCTGAATATCTAAATAGACAACATCCACTGGTGACCCGTCGTCTACCCACTTTGTAATTTCTTCAAAAAAACATAAGAGATTGGTTAGACATGACCTTGCTTTTAGGAACCCATGTTGAGATGTATTTATTAATTTATGTTCTACAAGGAATACCACCATGTGGTCTCTAATTAATGTTTCAATAATTTACACACAACTGATGTTAAACTCACTGGTCTGTAATTTTCTGGCTTGTTCCTTGATCCCTTCTTAAATAGTGGCGTAATATTTGCTTCTTTCCATTCTGAAGGAACTATTCCTTCTTCTAGTGACAAGTTAAACAATTTTGCAAGTCGTGTACTAATTTGCTCAACAATTTCCTTAAGCAGTTTTGGTGGTATTCCATCAACTCCAGGTGATTTATTATCTTTCATCTTCGTAATTTTTGTTGCTATCATTTCAGGAGTTACAAATAACTGCCCTAAATGTTCTGATTTATTGCTCTCAAATTTAGTAAATGGAACTGGAAGTGAACTGATATCTTCTGTGGTAAAAACTGAACTGAAATACTCATTCAGGACCTCTGCCATTTGAAACCCGTCTGAAATTATGTTTCCGCTGTTGTTTTCCAGTGGTCCGACCTTATCTCGAACTATCTGTTTACTCCTTACATAAGCATAGAAACTCTTGCTGTCATTTTTATATTACCTGCCAATTTGTTTTTCAAAAGTTCTTTTAGATTTTCTAATTTCAGCTGTAGCTGGGTTAAGTGCCTCTTTGTAATTTGCGTAGTCGTCATCCTTTCTGGTACGCCTATAAACCCTCCACATAGATTGCTTAAACACTATTTTTCTAATAGCGTCTTTTGACAAGTGTTTCTTTCTAGACCGTTTTCCTTGGTTTTTCAAGGGAAGAAATTTATCGATAATACTCTCAATTTCATATTTTAGAATATTCCAACATTCAATTGCGGTCTTATTCATCAGCATGTTATTCCAATCTAGCTTTGCTAAGTATTTTCTTATATCTTTATAGTTACCTTTATGGAAGTTTCTCCTATAGGTTTTTTATTTTTACATTCTGATTTTACATTGATGTCAAAATGTATTTGATTGTGGTCACTGTTACGCAGTGGTTCATGTATTTTTACATTGTCCACGCATTCTTTTTGTGATGATAAAACTATATCTAATACATCCTCTCCCCTGGTTGGTTCTAATGCTGAGTAAGGAAGCTGTCCTGAATTAAAAATAGAAATTATTGGTCCTCACCCCCTGTACTCCCTAGAGATTTCCATTGTATGTGTCCATGGTTAAAATCTCCCATTATGATACATTCCCCTTTACTAACTTCCTTTATAGCATTTTGTATTTTTGTGTTATCCTCTTCGTTTATGTTTGGACTTCGGTAAAATAATCCAATAGTTAATTTTGAATTTCCTGAAACTGTTTTGCACCAAACAGCTTCATCGTAATCTGCTTTCCTTTCTAATTTTATTTCATAAGCCTGAATGGATTCTTTAACATATAAAATAACTCCCCCCTCCCCTTCTTCATATTCGATCTCTCCTAAACATTACGTATCCTGTCAATCCTAATTCAGCATCTGTTATGTCTGTGTTGGCCCATGATTCGATAATACCAATTATGTGAGGGTCAGTATCTTCTACTATAATGTTTAATTTGTTTTTCTTATTTACTATACTCCTAGCATTTAAACACACACATCTATAACCTGCTTCAGACATGTTTTTCGAACATTTTGTTATTGATTTATCTGTACTAGTGGCCTCTTGTCCTGCTTGAGGCATATCTAAGTAACCCCCTGCGCTTCTAGTTTAAATAGTGTTTACTACCAAAAATATTAGTTGTGCTACCCATGCCACTGTCTACTGCTGCTGTGAGTCCATCCACAAATACTGCTGCCCCCTTTCCACTTAAATGAAGCCCGTCCTTCATATACATATCAGCCCTTCCCACAAAACGTCCCTACAAATCCACAAAACCAACTTCCTCTTCCCTACATAGCTTCTCGACTAGCATGTTAATTGCCATCCCCCTGCAATTTCGATATCTATGACTCCTCCTTCCTATTACTGGTAGAATCCCTGACAATACTACCTGCTCAACTCGCGTCTGCTTTAGTGTTCTGACCAAATTCCTGTATTTCCTAACTATAGCAGTTGTACCCTCCCTCTCTACGTTATTTGTCCCTACTTGTACTAAAACAGATCCACCCTTGCCCGAACACAAGATGTTTTCTACCCTCTCAGTTATCGCCTCTATTTTGGCCCCAGGCAAGCAAACTACCACGTCATCTCCCTTGTGTAAGACTCTGTTTCTCACCCCCTCTATCACTGCCTCGGAATAGCTCTTCCGATGGATCCCCTCCATCACATTCTGTATTGCAGCCTTGTCACTTGGTGACAGACTGTTACCAGGCTCTCTCTAACTCATCAACCTGTCATCTTTCCCTCCCATCTCCTGGCTAACTTGCGCTCCCGTTGCCTTCCCTCCTGACACCTTCCCTCCCGTCTCCCCCACTCCCATTGCCTTAACTATCGTCTCATTAAACTTCCCCCCCCCCCGACTCCTTCGCTACTGTCTCCCCCACTCCCCTTTCCTTCGATCCATTGGTCTTCCCTCCCATTTCTTTCCTTGTCGTCTCTTTTCGTGCTGCCTCCCTACATCCCGTCTCCTTATGTCCTGTCTCCCTATGACCTGTCACCTTACCTCCTCTCAGCCTCCTCCACGTTGAGGTGAGCTCTCACTAGCATCTCTCTCATCGTCTTCCCCCACTTTATCATCTACTGTCCCCCACCAGAACCACGGGCACCATATATTAGAATGGCATTGACATAACCTAGAGATGAACCTGCCAGCTAGACGGAATAATGACAAGGTAAATATACATGTTAAGTTTCAAAAATGCAAATGCAGGAGATTTATGCATAAATTCGATAGTCACAGGGTCTCTTTGTGTGTAAATCAGAGGGTCTCGGCGTATAAGAGAAAATTTTGTGCGTAAATTTGAGTATTTCGCCACGTATAAAAATTACACTAGATCAACTTTAGTTCCCAGTACATTGCACATGTACTATTAAATGGTACACTTACATGTTAATACAGACATTGTGGCAGTAGAACATTTCCTTGTGGACTAGTAATTATAAGCTGACATGTGTACTACTGAGATGGCCTACTAATAATTTGTTCTACTCCTGAAATATATTACTCTACAACCAAAACCCCTTATCTGACTTGCTTGTTTGTGATCCTTGGTGATGAAGGCATTTGAGAACCTATGTGATGGAGGCATTTTTTGTGTGACACCTATTTAAAAAATGTTTTTTTTTTGTTTATGTGTTCCGATTGTGACAATTAGCAAACATATATGAATTAAATAGACTATTCGTATAAAGTGAAGATGTATCGATTGGTATTATTTTAATGGCTAATTAACAAATTGTACATTGATGAGCGACAATGCAGTGCAACATGCATAGCTCAAGCATAATGTTTAACCAATCTCTGTTGTCCAGTCTGCAATAAAACTTAATTGAGATACCCCGTGCTGTTGTCATTGGCTTGAGAATAAGGAGGGATTGGCGAATATTTTTTGTTTCATTAAAAATCTGGGAGATTTGTTCTCCCATGCAGGAGACTTGATTTGATAGATATCGGTGAGTCACCTGGCGATTCTGGGAAACTTAATATGTATGGGTCTATTATGACGGCCGAAGTTAAAAGGTAATCTGGTTCTCAGATGGTTCCCTAAGCCAAGGGCGCTCCATGCACTTCATGTGTTTGTGTAACAGTGGTGCCACATGGTGGAGTAGTTTACGTTGTTAGCGTGTTAAGAACAACCATTTTAGTGCTTTACAACTGACATGCATACTAAAATAAATGAGATAAAGCTATTTAGTACAGCAACCAGGCAAATAAATTGATGTTTTGGGTAGTAAAACATTTGATCACTTTGTTTAAATACTTCCTTAATTTTTTCAGTGGCCCACCAGACCAATGCACAGGATGGTTTTGGTGGTCCGACAGCATTTTTGGTAGACTCGGGCCACCGGACCACTGTTAATTTTGAACTCTGAGCACTCCTTTGAATCATTTGTTTTGATGTGGTTCACCTGTCACATTCCAGGGATTGCCATGGCAATATATGTAGAATATGTCAGTTATTCACCCACTGGCACTGTTCTGCTATGATAAAATACTGGTTACTTGTGTTACTGTTTTTGACATACCACTGCCATATTTCATTTCACTATGTCTATGGTGTAACATTCATTGTTTTAACATGTGTAGTATATGTCAATGTAGGAAATTAACCTGTTTTGTTTCTTAGATACAAGAAATGAAGGACAGAGAGGAAACATTTGCTATTTCGGTTACATTATATTAGCAACTGTAATGAGTGAGATAGATGTATGCTGGTTTTGTTTGATTGTATAAAATCTAATAAATCTAATAATGGTTGTATGTAATATCTTTTTTGTAACTACTTCAAGGCAATTTCGTTTTTAGATCCATGAACTTTAGCTTGTTGACTATCACCAACAAATCTCATTTAATAAAATAATTGATACTTAAATGTTGTACACTTTGTCATAGAATGGCCTGATGTTATTAGTATTTTGGTTTAATTTGTGTAGTCAAAATATTAGTTTGGATAAAGACTATAACCTATGTACATCTATTGTTGAATGCCTGGCTGATTGTCAACACACTGCGATTGTTTGTGTTGTGGCCTGTTTCAGGAAGCTTTGCTGGAGGTCAGAGAATCACTGTGAGTGGAACTGGCCTATATGAAGATGTCAACATCACTGTGTGTGACTTGGCTTGCTCTGTCAGCAGCAGTAACCAAGACACAACGTCACTAGTGTGTGATACACCTGCACACTCAGGTACATATCGTGACTGTTTATTTACTCATCATAAACACAGAATTAATATAAACTGACATTTTGTGGTTATTTTGTCATATTTACAAAACTAATTTTTTTAATGAAATGTCACCAAAGAAATAAAAATTCAAACTTATTAATCTGGAATACTTCATAGTATTTCAACTACACTTTTTTTATTTTATCTTAGCAATTTCCATTGAAATTATCTAATTACTTAAATTATAGCCAACTCAGCCAAATAGTCTGTGCTTGATATACTACAAGGCCGTCCCGCTGTCTGTGGTTCTTACTGCAGGGACAGACACGCAGGCTTGTGATGTGATTTTCTCATATGGCACCCTCGCCCCCATCACCCTTACTAGTGGCTACACCTACAGTGATGCAAAGACACCAGCTGTAACATCGGTGACGCCAAAGGTTGGAGTGACATTTGGTGGAGACATGCTGACCATCACCGGAGCAGACTTTGGGTGAGTCCAAGAGCTTTTTCTGAACAGATTAGGGATCTCAGACCCCAGTTATGTGCTAAAGTGAATTTTTGTGGGAGTCCTGTAATTTACTGTCTATATACATATCTTTTGGAGCAGGTGACATAGTTGAAATGTTACCATATACCATGTGTAGAGACCACAGTTGGTGAATGATGTTGGGGTGGAATACCTTTGTGGTCTTGTGTCATTTAAGCTGTGTTTGGAAATAGTCTTAATTAAGTCCATTTTTCAGCTTATACACCACATCCATAGCTTGTACATAGTGTATGTCCATATCTTGTACATAGTGTACGTCCATAGCTTGTACACAGTGTACGTCCATAGCTTGTACACAGTGTACATCCATAGCGTGTACACAGTGTATGTCCATAGCTTGTACACAGTGTACATCCATAGCTTGTACACATTGTACGTCCATAGCTTGTACACAGTGTACGTCCATAGCTTGTACACATTGTACGTCCATGGCTTGTAGTACTACTTACTGTTGCTAATGTCCAGTAACTGATGCCACGATACTAACAAATATATTGATTAACTTCTGTGATCAATAAGTGCTCTTAGATAAACCAATGATCAATCATGAATATTTTACCAATTCCCAACACTAGGATGCACCTCATAATACTACATTGGTATCTCATGTTTGGTGTGTGTTGAATATTTTCTTCATTCAATGTGTATTTAACCACAGAAGTTTCCTTATTTCAAAGCAAAATGTCATGATCAGATGATCAGTGAAAGCAGTCAGCTTTATTACAGACTAACTAATCCAGACTAACTGAGACTAAAGCTTTTGGTCACTGAAGGAACAACATGTTATTCATCTGCTGTGTTTGTTAGTAGACAACTTCTGTGACAAGGGACTTGATGAAAGATGCACTGCTGGCTCTAAATGGTGTCCTGATGTTGTCCTATTAACACATCTGTGGGTTTCTCATAGTAAATGTACAGAATGAACTGGTACAACAGTGCAGATGTTTAATTGCAGCACCGACACAGCAGCCATCTCTGTCAGCATAGATGGCGCTACATGTGTTGTGTCGACAGTCAGCGATACTTCAATTGAGTGTACAAGTGGGAAGCATCTAACCAGTCTACAAGCCCTGGTCGAAGTGTTTGTTGCAGCCAATGGCAAGGCTAAGAATGTAAGTTGAACTTGTGTAAATGTACAAACAGGCAAAGTATCTGGATATGACATCTCGGTGTATGTCAGCGAAGTTCCACATTCTGAACCTCAAGTAGCATTAAACATTTGCCTGGCAGACTGATGTAGTTTTCCAGTTTAGCTGGTTCATTGTTTTCTGACATTTATAATGTGTTCCTCATGTATAGGGTAGAACATGTTTCAAAACAACAGTTGTCCTACATTCATTAACAGGCATTGATTTTCATTGGAAATTGGTGGGAATCCAGTGGACTCCCACCAATTGCTCATATTTGGGAGTCCGCATTTAAAAAAAAATAATAATAATAAAAAAAAATTTAGTCCAAATAATGCTTTATTTGTGTACTTAGTAATACTAATTAGTAATATGGCGCTCCAATCTCCCGCACACGTACACCTAGCTCCCGCGCAGGCCCAGGCTAGCAATTTAATTTAATTCTGATATTTTGACCAATCACAAGCGAACACCTCCGTGTAGCCCATAGTCCAAGAGGGCTGCGCCCATGTTGGATCCAAAAGCAACATGGTGCGCTGTGCTCACAAGTATTTTGGAACTGACAGAACTGTGTATGACCACTCGCTACAGACCGAAGCTCATTCAAGATGGCAGCATACATGCACATTGATGGATCTGTGAAATCAGCCACTTTAACACTAGATTTATCGTCTTAAAACTACAGAGTCACACAGACTCCTGCCAAGGGACATATAAGGAGTCCGTAGGTGAAACAAGGAGTCCCGGATTCACACACTCCTGTGAAAATCATAGCCTGTAACTTAGTAAACATGCCTGTTTTAATAACTGTGCCCAGGTTAACCTGATAGTAAATGTGAGCAAGAAAACTTGGCAATTATCTTTGTTTTATATTCCGTACCATTTTGTACAATCTACAATCTTGTTCAATCTTGCTAAAATGCTGCTCGGTGGCAAGAACAGTCAACTGTGAGTTGAAATGTTATCTTTGTGATGGCAGGAAGCGGCCAAGTTTGAATATCTTGACGTCTGGTCATCTAAAGAAACTTGGGGAGGACTGGACCCCCCTGAGGAAGGGTCACTTGTGGTCATCCCTGTTGGCAAAACTGTCATGTTGGATGTTGACACACCTGTCCTGAAGATGCTGCTCATTCAAGGTAGGTAGTGATTGTGTCATGTCTGAAGTAATAATTTTTTTATTGTAATATATTCATAAAAACAAGTTTATTATTGATAAAATCTTTGTTTGTTTGTCTGTTGCAGAATTATTGGCGTATCTTAAAGTTAAACATAGTTTAATATTACTGGGAATTTAATATCATACACAACTTCCCCCACACACAGTCGCATAAATAAATGCAGACTTGTTTGTGTGCATACATAGGGAAGTATACAGAGCAATATAGAAACAAGAAGGAAACAAGATATTCTGATAAAAATACTTTTGTTAATTTAAGTTATTAAACTGTATATATTTTAGTAATATATTATATGATTATGAATTAATTTTACCAATACAATGAATTGTATAAGCTTTTATGATCGTCTCGCTGATTGTAAATTTAAAATGGTAAAATATAGCAGCGTATTTATGCGGAAGGAACCGAATGCTATAAAAACAGTTACAAAGTAACTAATTCAGGTTAATGTGGAGCTAAATCAATAAATGAAACAAATAATAGTCATAGTACATTGGACAAATGGGGGCAAGTCCTTGGCTAAAGTTTCATGTGCTCAGGGGACGAAGTCACCAGAGTTGCAGGCCCAATTCACTATGGCCTGAAATCACCTGTATCTAATATATTTGAACATTATAATTAAATATGACATGGTATGAAATGAGAACAAAACAGAAATATGTCGAAATGTAATGTAGTTTTTTAAAAATGGACACTAAATTGGCAGAAGGATATCTGTAGAAATGGTTAAAAAGTAACAATTCTGAAGCATTCAGACCATCAGTGGGTCATTCAGACCATCAGTGGGTCATTCAGACCATCCGTGGGGCATTCAGACCATAAGTGGGGCGTTCAGACCGTCAGTGGGGCGTTCAGACCGTCAGTGGGGCATTCAGACCATCAGTGGGGCATTCAGACCATCAGTGGGTCATTCAGACCATCAGTGGGGCGTTCAGACCGTCAGTGGGGCGTTCAGACCGTCAGTGTGGCATTCAGACCATCAGTGGGTCATTCAGACCATCAGTGGGGCATTCAGACCTTCAGTGGGGCGTTCAGACCGTCAGTGGGGCGTTCAGACCGTCAGTGTGGCATTCAGACCGTCAGTGGGGCGTTCAGACCGTCAGTGGGGCATTCAGACCATCAGTGGGGCATTCTGAAGAAGCGATTGGAGCATTGCAACCACACCGGTTGGCGCATTGCAACTGGTGTATTCAGGCAGAGGTGCATTCCGACTGGGACCTTTCTTTCAGTTTAAAAAGTACTACTACTCAAACTGCGGAGTGGAATCAGAATAAATTGTTTCTCTGTTGATGAAATAATAACAATAATAACAATTTAATTGCTTCTAGCAAACAAAAAGATTGAATAACAATACAATTGGTAAATATATGTTTGTTTAAAATTGTATGTATGCATGTTTCATAAGAAAACAAATTTAATGGGGAAACACATGATACTGTAAACGATTACAAGGAATGTTAAACAATATATATATATATATATATATATATATATATATATATATATATATATATATATATATATATATATATATATATAATTAATACAATTACTACAAAATGGCAACATATTAAAAACAAATGTTTGAACTATTATAATATGGTAAAGATGCAAACTGAATTTTAGCCAAACACCTCTGAGCACCTGTGAAACTCTAGGGCACAAACAACAGCAGTAGTTAATCAGATTGTGTTGTGTATTCTATGATCAGGTGGCAAAGTACTGTTTGATGAGAAGGATGTTGAACTGAAGACAGAGAACATCCTGATAGTAGGAGGAGGCATTCTACAGGTAAATACAACAGTCAATACCCTTAGCAGTGTGAGAATGGCTGAGCATTCCACCATCGTTAGAATTTGTTTTCCTACATTGGCAAACTAATTACATTTCTTATTTTTTAACCAAACCATGTGTGAAACTTTCATTTTAGGAAAGTATTTATAATTATATACAAATTTCCATTCAAGATAAAATGCCTAAACTGCAGATATATCATTATAAGAACATCAAACAAAAGTGGAAGACGTGCAGTGTGTGAAGAGGAAGGGTTATAAAGAAAGTTGAAATGATGTAAACACCAGCATGTTGCTACAAACGTGAACTCTTTCTCCCATTGTGTGTCATTCATGACATGCACAAAGTGCTGTAAATGATTTCTGCTAAGACAATCAGTCGTATTGAGAGTGACATTTTCCGTCAGTTCCCAGAGAATTTACTGTGTTTGCCCTGACTACATTATCCTGTTCCAGATTGGTACAGAGGAGGAGCCGTTCCAGCACAAAGGAATCATCACCATGTATGGACAAGTGCGCTCACCAGAACTGCCCGTGTATGGCGCCAAGACACTTGCTGTTCGACACGGAGCATTGGAACTGCATGGTATGCATGTTAGATTCAATTCCAGTTTCTGTGTTTTTCCTTTGCACATGAATCAGGTGTTTTCTGTGCAACCAACATGGTTTGCACTTTAGAAAATAGGTGGTAGATTGGGCTGCATATTGTTTACAGCAAAACAAAATTTCTAAACCTCTGCAGTTTCCTTATAAGAAAATTCAGATTCTGTGTAGTATTGTACTTAGTACAGCAATTATATATAATTACAAACATATGAATTGCCAATGAGACTGTATTTCTTCAATGGCTGATTAATGTAGCTACAACTTGAATCTAAGAGGTAACTGATACGTGTATTGTTATTGAATCTGACTACATCTGAAAGCTGTTTCCATTGTAATAATTAGTCTTGCTCACTGAAGTAAGATCACCACAAATAAACAATGTTTTTGTCCAACGATGAGTTGTGTACATGATGCTTGTGTTTTCATTCAAAACATAGGGCTAGTTAATGCACCAGCAATATTGCTATTTTGCGGTTATGTTATGATGAGTAAGCTTTTAGTAACTTCCTCATCACTTGTCTGAGAAACCCAGTAGTAATTTCAATGAGCAAGACTTTATACCAGTTGAAATGAAACTGACTAAAAGTACTTCAGAGAAAAGAAAAAAGTTTATCAAATATATATATGTATGTGTGTGTGACCACAGGTAAGCCAACACCTGTCACCTGGACGGTGCTAGCAGAGACTGTTGCAGTCGGAGCCACAGAGATAAAACTGCAGATCCCAGTGACTTGGTCTGTCGGTGATGAAATCGTCATTGCTTCGACTGGCGGACACAAGAGCCAAAAGGAGAATGAAAAGCACACCATCGAGACCATATCCAATGACCTTATGACCTTGACCTTGACTGAGGCTCTCGAGTACGACCATCTTGGCGAGACGCAGACCTTTGAGGGGGGTGTCACCTTAGAGACTAGGGCGGAGGTTGGACTGCTCACACACAATGTGGTTGTGCGAGGTTCTAATCTAAAGGACTGGAATGACAAGATTGAGGCTTGTCCAGTAGACTTTGATCCAGGTAAATCTCAGAATTTCAATTCATAATATCAGTGGTGTCTTATCCTTAACTACAACTATTTCGATGCAGAACATTCATGGATGTTGTTTTGGATAGTTTGAAAATGCTATAATAATAATAATGTTTTATTTCAGGCAAGAGCCCACAATATTATAAATACATACAGGTATAAAAAATAACTCATACACACATGATGAACAATGTAGTGAGAAAAATATATATATAAATATACATACATGACATGTAGTAAAAATATATATAAGATAAGTCAGGATAAAAAATATATTTGTATAAAAGTACAAATATCATGAATTAAAAACATACAATTGATCAATCCAGTGTTTAATCAATGGACTTCGATAATAAATAAAAGTGTGAAGATAATTCACAAAAAGTATATTGTCGGATTTTTCCAACCGGCATAAAAGGCTAAAATTAGTAATATAGTATATAGATATATAGTAACCAAGATTGATTTGATAAGTATTATGAAAGGTTAGAAGTTCAGTTGGTGATTACTGTAAGTGGGACTTGATCTGTTTTACGTCCAAACATTGTTCACACTAGTTAGTCAGCCATTGTCAGTCTTCCGTTTGAGACAGATTTTAAACTAATCTCAGTGGAGTGATCAGACAAATGTTGGTAGTGTTCGAATTAATAAACATATTTTATGTAGGACAATGCTACCTGCAAAAGAGTTATTGACTATGAATCTTGGTTAGTTGCTGAAGACAAAAGGCAAATGTACATTTGTATATGAGCTAATAAGTGAAATAATTATACAGAAATGCATTATATAAATATAATATGTAAATTGTTATGACTTTATCTAAATAATTAGGCTACACGAAGTAACATTAAAGATGAGGCAGCAGACCACACACAGACCACACACAGACCACACACAGACCACACACAGACCACAAACAGGTGGAGGAACCCGCTGTCCTCGTACTAGAAATAAGACATGAGTAAAAAGCATTAAGTGGAAATCCCTGTGGAGAATGTTTTGTGCAATGATAATATACATTTGAAAATAAATGTGTGTTCTTTAGTGGCAGGAAAATGTTCGATCCGGTTGCTTGATTCATTGAGTGAAATTGTGCATTCTAGACCAAAAGTGTCAATTATATGTTTGACCATTATGTTTGTATCATGGTTTAACTGATCGTGTTCAAAAACATCCATTAGTTGACCCTGTTGATTTGTTATAGGTGAGTTTGCGACGCACACGTGCTTCCAGGGTCGTTTTGGAGAGGAGATTGGAAGTGACCAGTTCGGATCACAGATTATGTTCCACCAGAAAGAGTTGGATGCAGGTGAAGTGATTGGCCACATAGAACACACCGAGATCACATACGCAGGACAAGCGTTCCGTCTCGGTCGCTACCCCATCCATTTCCACATCAATGGCGACATGAATGGATCGTATGTGCGTGGCTGTGGTATCCACCACACATTTAACCGAGCGGTCAACATTCACCACACAGACAACATACTGGTCGAGAACAACGTTGTGTATGATGTGATGGGTGGCGCCCTCTTCCTTGAGGACAGTATTGAAGTTGGCAACATATTCCAGTACAACCTTGCTATATTTGTGCGCTCGAGCTCAAGTCTGCTCAACGATGACATCACGCCAGCTGCGTTCTGGATCACGCACCCGGACAACATCGTTCGGCACAACAACGTTGCAGGAGGCACACACTTTGGCTTCTGGTATCGCATGCTGGAGCACCCTCAGGGTCCGTCCTATACCCCTGACATCTGCCCACAGAATGTCCCACTCGGAGAGTTCTACAACAACACAGTGCACTCAGTAGGCTGGTATGGCTTGTGGGTGTTTGAGTTTTACACCCCAAAGGTTGGAGGTAAGTGTGGATGGGGTGTACCTGTCCCAGCCGTCTTCAAGAACCTCACAACATGGAACAGCTTCCGTGGCGCTGAGTGGGTCGAGGCATATCCCATGCAGTTCGAGGGCTTTGTACTGGCTAACAACTTCATGGCAGGTGTCGAACACTACTTCAACAAAGGCACCGCCCCGCAGTACTCGGAGGACGGAGCCTTGGTAAAGGACACTGTTATCATTGCACACCTCAACTCTCCAAATCATCCACCATGCACGAAGCGTGGCATTGTACTGCCCCTCGATGGCGGCCTTCTCTTCAATGGCATCACGTTTGTGAACTTCGATGGTGAGAAAAATGAAAATCATATGTGTTCAGGCATCGGCACAGTGAAGATTGTCTGCACATGTGAGGAGCTGTGTGCTGGGTACAACTACAAGTTCAAGAACATAGAATGGCTCAACTCTACCAAGAAAGCGTTCTGGGAATGGGAACATCAGGCTGAACTCGAGGACTTAGACGGCACTCTGACTGGCTATGGTGCCGGTGCACGTGCCATGTCAAAGAGCAATCTCTTCCCTCCGCAGTGCTTTGACAGTGATGAGTGGAGTCCCAACTTTGGAGGTATGATCTGTCCTGGTGACAGTGACACAATCGATATGATCCGCCTGAGCTTTAATGAGGCAGTCCCAGTGTCATTGATGTTCAAAGACTTGTTGGTGAAGAACAAATATGGCACGAGTGTGACTCCATTCCGATCAAAGGGCAACTCATTCCCAGGTGGATGGATGCTGCTGCTGGTGTCTGGACTTCCACACAACATCACCTTCATCAATCAGGAACACATCACTAACATCTCCTATGTGGGCGCATTCTACGGACTTGAGGTAGGCATGTAGTGTCTAAACAGGCTAGAAATGGGCATGTAGTGTCTAGACAGGTTAGAGGTAGAGGTAGGCATGAAGTGTCTAGATAGGCTAGAGGTAGACATGTAGTGTCAAGACTAGGCTAGGTATGTGTATAGTTATAGACAAGTAAACAACAAATAACAATGTGATGCCAGGACTGTTGTCCTGTTGCTGCATCCAGTAGAATTATGGACAATTTCTTTCCATCTCCCTTAGTTCACTCAGTAATATAAATAGGCATACTTGCGTGAAACATTCTGTGTATCGTTGCCAATATGGTTGAGTACTTTCCAGTTATGTTGGTATCTGAATGTTCTAGTCTGTCAGCATGTTCTAGTCTGTCAGAATGTTGGTATCTGAATGTTCTAGTCTCAGAATGTTGGTGTCTGAATGTTCTAGTCTGTCAGAATGTTGGTATCTGAATGTTCTAGTCTGTCAGAATGTTGGTGACTGAATGTTCTAGTCTGTCAGAATGTTGGTATCTGAATGTTCTAGTCTGTTAGAATGCAGTTATTTTGGATAAATGACATTCTATTAACGTAATGTTTTCCACAAGTTAACTTGTAACACAATATTTGCGTTCTCCCACAGGAAGGAGCATATGTGATTGTACAGCATCCAGTTGTGCAAGATATCTATGACCAGTTTGTTGTGGAGTGGCCTCTTGACTCATCAAGAAACTACACTAAGACCGAGCCTTTGACGTATGATAACAGTCTTAATGGTGACACCTACTTCACAAACGAAACAAAAGTGCTGACATATATGAGTGAGTGACATCTCTATTGTTCTATTGCATATTTTGTTTGGCTCTTTTAATTAAAATATATATTTGTGTTTATTGTTGACTGCCGCTGTTTTCAGCTGAGTTAAATATGGTGAACATTACTACTAAACTACCTTGTATTGCTGCCAGAAGCATGGAGTTTATTCAGGTTAACTTCTCTTTGGTAGCACACAGTTGACCAAAAGTCTGATTTTCGTCCATATGCTATCTTATGCTAGCTTACTTGAAATATCATATCTCAAGATCCATACATCGAAATGTAGAGAACGAAATACTCCAACCAAAAGTGGATATGTTTGTATGTACATTGGGGCTACTGCAACAGAGTAGCCTGAAAATTATCGAAGCAAGAAACCTTCTACTATCTTGCTATTTACCACAGCTGCAAATCTTCAACATTATTGTACATGCAAGTAACATCGATACACACAATGTGCTGATGATTGTGCTCTTCCTCCTTATTCCCTGCTGTACAGGGGCGTGGCCTTCCCATTTTCCTGTGTCCTTGATGTTTTTGCACCTCTGCTCTCTTTGCTAGTTTGCTTGCATCCATTCTTACCAAGTGGCCTGCCCATCTCGTCCTGCTTCTCACCAAACTTTCTGTTAGGCTGCATTGCATCCCAACCTCTTTCCTTAGGTCGTTCATCCTTCTTCTGGCCATGATTGATAAATATTAACTGCTTTTTTTACAATTTTTGTGTGATGTTTACTCTAGTTTCGAGAAAAAACAATAATTGAAAACATAACTGAAAAACTATTTTATTCAATTGGAATATCACTCTTGTTGGTTTTGTGGTCCATGACATACATCTAACTACAAGGAACATGTAAGTTAAGGCCTACTTTAACACCAATTTTATGTTGTTTACTTCATCAAACTTAGTAGAAGAAATGTACTATTGGCCTTTTTCATCTTTGAACGTTATGGGTGCCTGTGTAACTGGCCATCTTATGTTATGGGTGCCTGTGTAACTGGCCATCTTATGTTATGGGTGCCTGTGTAACTGGCCATCTTATGTTATGGGTGCCTGTGTAACTGGCCATCTTATGTTATGGGTGCCTGTGTAACTGGCCATCTTATGTTATGGGTGCCTGTGTAACTGGCCATCTTATGTTATGGGTGCCTGTGTAACTGGCCATCTTATGTTATGGGTGCCTGTCTAACTGGCCATCTTATGTTATGGGTGCCTGTGTAACTGGCCATCTTATCTTATGGGTGCCTGTGTAACTGGCCATCTTATGTTATGGGTGCCTGTCTAACTGGCCATCTTATGGCCAAACTAAAATTCTTAGAGCAGTTTAGGCTAAATGCCACAAACAGTCTACAATAAGCTGTACCTTGATCTATTTCATTTTATAATTGGCCAACAATTTATGTAATGGTGGTACTTTGAATATGGCAGGAGGATTTCGCAAAAAAAATATCTGTCGGAACTATCTGGATTAAAATGTATGATAAACAGTGATTAAAAAATTATTTTTTAACGATTTTAGCCAAAACTACTCATTTGGATAACCTGCTGATAGTGATGACTTAGTAGTCAAGTAATTTGAGTATACTCAAGCCTGATTTTACCTTAGAAGCTCTTCAACAGTTAGATACATTTGTGCTGAGTTAGGCACCATCATATATGCAAAGAAATATTTGTACAAACCCACAAAGCAAGAAGGTATAACATAACAATTAAAACAATTAATTAATTATACAGTATAACTAGCAATACAGTTCTCCTTATAACTTGCTTTGAAAACATGCATATTTCGACAACTTTGTAAATAATTTTATAGTGAATTCCAAAATTTTACCACATGGATCATTAAAGACATTAATTTCATTTCAGTTTGGATTTACATTAGTTTAAAATATGTATTAACTTGTCTGGTGATGAGTATTGCCATTGATCTCTCACAACAAAACGGCTTGACCGATTTGCATGAAATTTTGTGCAAATACGCAAACTTACACGTACAGTGTACTACCCAACCGTGGTATAAAAAGTATAAAAACCTAAGGCATACATATGACTTATTAATTAAATAAATACTAAATATTGTTATTTTTAACATGTTATTTAGCTCTATGATGTTGTAATCATATAATGGTTCTTTTTTACTTTTATGTGAAATTCTAGGCACCATTCTACCTACCTTACATCAAAGATACAATAAAAACTTAATTATTGTGACTTGTTCTAGGGTCACAAGTTTGCAAAAGATGAAGTGTGTAGAGAAGGCAGGACTGTAGTCAGTTAGGCTCATTGTATATATATTTTTTATGTAACGATTTGGTAGTATATGTAAGGTAGGTAGAATGTTGCCTAAAGTTTCATGTAATAGTAAAAAAGAATCATTATATGATTACAATATCATATAGCCAAATTACAAAAAAGTTAAAAAATAACAATATTTAGTATTTATTTAATTAATAAGCCATAAGTCAACTTAGGTTTTTAGGTTTTTGTACTACAGTTGGGTAGTACATGTACGTTTGCGTATTTTGCGTATTGGCACAATAACAACATGCAAATTGGCCAAGCCATTTTGCTGTAAGGTAACCATGAACTGTATGACAATTCTCCAATATCCATTCCACAGATGGGATAATGTTTTTGTTTCGATCTACTTACTGCATACAGCAGATTTTGTTATAGAGCATATGTTTTGAATAGTTTGATTTATGCTTGAAAATGGCAGACATGTTGAAAGATGGCGTCCAAAAAAGCTACTCGTCTGAAATGTCCATCACATATTTTCAGACACTTCACACGTTGGTGTAACTGAAAATCATAGTGGGAATTAGTCCCCCAATTTGAGACTCAACATCAATATTTGTAGGCTTGGCTCATGGACTAGTAACCATTCAAAAATGTCATTGCTATTTGTCTTGAGTTAAACAGTACTGTCTAGAGAACAAATTTAGATAGTTTAACAAAGCCTAACAACACCTTATTAGATGGTACATGTCATTGTCAATTTTACCATTCAGCTTCATTCCATAGCTGCTTGCTTAGTATTTGGTCTGCCTGAGCTTTCACCTATATGCATCTTGTTAAACATCTCCTCCATCTTTATTATTGTTTTTGTAACTTGCTATACCCTGTCACTGACATGTGTCCATTTGGTTATTTACCTAATATACACTGTATTTTCCAACATATCACCATTCTTTCCTTACTCCTTTATGCTGTTTTCAGTTTTTTTTTCCATCATACTATTTTGGATCCAATTTCACTGCCTTAGTTCATTATTGGCAATTAGTACTGGTTGAATAATTTCTGTCTCGGATAGGGATTTTATTTTTTAACCCATTAGACCCCACATTGAATTAAGCATGTGCTGCTTTTCCCCCAAGCAACAGAGACAGTTTTGGAAAAATATGGGTGCTTGTAGTTTTTAAGATGTAGCTTCAAAAGTATTGATATCTTATAATTGCAAGTTATGTTTATTTTGAAACAAATTGAATTATCTATGCAATGGTGTAACTGTGGTGTATATATGCCTGTTATATGTTGTCATTCTGAGGTGTGGAACTTTGGAAATAAATTTTGTAAACAAATATTGAGAGTGAAATATAACACGATAGTCATATTTTATTGCAATAACATCATCAGCTGCTGGCTCTAATCGAGGAAATGGTGGCCGTTTCACTCCGTTTTTGCGACACAACTGACAAGCTCGTTTTGATGAGTTGTCACCACTACTCTTACTTGCCATTACTCTGTTGCATTTGTCATCACATGTCATATCCAACACAGCAATGTGAAATTTTACAAGCAGCCAATAATTACATTACATGACTTTTTTGAAGTCCACTAATATCTGAAATATAGGTAAATATAATTACTGTAATTACAAAGACCAAAAATAAAATTGTCAACAATGTCCAAAGCAACAACACCACCCATACAGGCACTGCCCAGGACTTGACTGTTTACATGTTTGTCAGGCCAGATCTTTCTGTTTAATTTAATTATTTGCTTTATAATTCATTATACAACAACATACACAACTAACCCCGTAATCTCAGCCGAGTAAAGATGAAGTGTGTAGAGAAAAAACACAAAATGTCAGTGTTGATTCAGTTGACAAGCTGAATAAGATGGTGACCAAGCTACTCTTGGACAAAAAAAAACTGATGCCATCTTCGATTTATCGCTTACTCAAAGATTGAGCCACATATAAATCTTACCTCCATATCCATCTCAGAAGCACTTTCATTCAATGATTCATCCCCAAAATCGCACAAACTTCATCTGCAGTGAACGCATCTGTTTACGAGAAATGGCCATTTTTAAAGCCCACCAGTGCTCAACTTCAAATGCGATTATCTTCGAAACTTTCAATACAACCAAATACAAATTTTACCCACAATTCATAGCTAAGATATGTAGAATTCCGCTAGTTTTAGTTTCACATCAATCCACCTGATGATGCTCCACAGCCTTTTTCTCCAGCAGGTGCTGCAGGGAAAACAAGGTCGGGCGCTTGCGGACGCGCGGGGTCTAATGGATTAATGTATCTTTGTGGCCCTTTCTTGTTTCACTTAATTTCTTCTAGCTGACTAGCAAACTTTTACTGACCAGTTCATATTCTCAGTTGTCTTCTTTGCTGTTCAGTTTCTGACAAGCCAGCGATCACGAAAGCCCGTCTGGAGCGGCCAATAACGTTGAAAGCCATCAAATGCTTCTACCGTGGCTGTAAGCGTCCTGAGGTCGAGGAAGGCCCTCCTGTTGCTACTAACCGACCAAGTGATGCCAAGATGTGGTCTGACCCTGCTACATGGGAGAATGGTCTGCCTCTCAGTGACACTGATGTCACGATTAAAGGTAGGGAATCATTGCCCTGTCACAGTGTTTTAACGCCCTTGTGTGCTTTGAGTCAGAGTGCAATTCGAACCATCATGAATTTGTTCACCGTGCATGCAGAACATATCACCTGGTTACTTTGATTCAAGTACAATGCCTGGGCTAACTCTGATGTTGTATACTGTTTAGCCATTTTGGCTAAAACCCCAAATTATTTTTGTCAAATACAAATAATTGCTATAGTTGCATTTTTTTAATGTGCATCAAATGCTCATGTACTCTGCATGTTTCTCAACTAAAATACTAGTGGCCAAATTGGCTCAAATGGGTGACTTTTGTTTAGCCAAATCCGATGCCATGTGGTATGGCCCAAATGGCCACGGGCATTGCTAGCCGAGACTGCAGTACAGTGTCTACCTACATTAATCATGTTCTTAATCTAGTAAATATCTGTAGCTGTGACCTGGTGACCCCACCCATGACCATGCTGGATAATGGACCAATAAAATGATATTGTGCACATGTAAATACATGTAACTGAACTCTGTGCTTAACTCATGCTCTTGATAGATGACAACATGTTACAATTGCAGGTTCAAGGATTTTTGTGTTGGCAAAATAAAAAAAACTTCAATATTAGAAATAGCTGTTATGTTTTGTCAACAATACGTAAAACGCCAGTATTTTTTACAATTACCCTTCACCAAATCATAAGTCAAATTTGTGTCATTTTGCCTACATTTAAGATGCATCCATTTGCCAAATTGCAACTTAGTAAGTGTTGTAGTTTTTCTAAAAAAAGTCAATTAAATGTGCTTAATCAATTCATTTTTTTTTTGCTAGTCTCATTTCAAATTCATTTTGCAAAAAAACAAACCTACCTAGGATCCACTGCAACATGCTAGCTTGTTTGTGCAACTTTTGTATATAGTTTTTTTGTGAAATCATCAGACAAACTATTAAATTAGTTTATGCTTGTTTAAACATTAACAAATGCTTGTTCAAGCATTAACATAAGTGAAAATAGAACTGTTGAAAAATCACAATTTTCTTCCTTGGTGAATTTTGTAACTTTGTCATGTGAGCGGCGAGAGGATGGAGGTCACGCCCATGATCAGCATTGACCCACACAATGTTTACCATTTTGGATATCCTCTGTTTTGATCCTTACCAAATCTAACGACTAAAGTCAGTTCTTTCGTAGATTTGAAAAACTAGTTATTTTTTTATTAAATTGACTGCAGATGTTACAAAAACTATTCACACACTACATATTTGGACACCATTGAACAGGATTTGCAATAGGCTAAATCAGTTGGGGAAGCAGTTTTAAGCATCATTTCTTGGTTGTTAGTGATGACAGAAATATCAATAGATATACAGCCTGTATACGTATCATGCTTGAAATGTGACGCTTTTCACTGGCGTTATACATATTGTTGACAAAACATAATGACCATTTTCTAATATTGACATATCCTCTTAATTTGCCACCAAAATGGCCCTTCAATCTGTTGTCATCTACGATATCAGGTTACGCCAGCCATCTGACAAACACGTGGCAGGGCATGTTTAATATCATTTTGATTTGCTTGATTGGTTGTTACTATGGACACATCATCAGCGTTTCTAAGAAGTCAGGAGAATTTCTAAAAGGACTGTTTTTTTTAAAGATGGAATGGCAAAATATGATGTTAGTGTCGGGTGATTTTTTGTGGTGTCGATGTTCAGTTCAATATTTCCTAGCATGTTATGAGGAAAACATGAAAAAATCAATCACGTTAACCACCCCAACTACCTTAACCAAAATAACTTGTGGGATCATCAGTTACACTGTCATACTTAAATATATGTCATTTATCTGTTTGGGGATTTTCTAAAAAATCTGGCAGTTTGTGTGAGTATTTTTCATATTTGCAAAAATGTTTTTTAAATAATGAAACATCACCAAATAAATGAAAAACTCTTAAGTTTTATTAAATTTGAATATTATGTAGTATTTTAACTACAATTTATGAAACAATTATTGGTTTATTTAAAAAAAACTTTTAATGAAACTACTGAATACAAAACAAGCATAGCCACTTGCAAAGATATGCATGTACTAATGCTTATAGTCTTAATGTGTGCATTAATGTCTTTGTCTAAATTAAATGTACCCCTATCAGACCTGCCTACCATTTCCGGATTGTCTGGAATTGATATGGAAATACACCTGAAATTATGGTATCACGGCGTGGAGTAAAACAATAATGGAATTTTAGTTTGTCGAGATGATAACTAATCACTTTGGTTCTCTGCAAATTAATTTCCACTATGTACAACAGGTGGCAGCGTATATACTGTGTCGTGAATTTTCATTTGTTGTTACCTGTGAGTTAACCAATGGGAAACTGTGTTATGAATAATTTGCATTACCACGCCTAAACAATGGCAAATATCTAATGGGCGCCACTACTGAAGAAAAAACGTATGCTTCAAAAGTTTAGAACAGAATGGCCCAATATTACTGAAACTGACAGTGGCATTACAGGGTTTCAAATTAGATGTGGTCCAGTGATCCGAGTTTACCAAAAATGCTGTTGGACCACCAAAACTTCTGCCACCCTACTGTTTGCTACCATATCTGCTTCAATGCCGAACTTGCCAAAAGATGCGCTCGCCAACTGCTTCTGGAAATGAGTTGACACCACAGACCAAAGGCAACTGTAGAAATCTTCGACACTTGCATGGTGTGCGTACCTGGTGTTGTCCTCAGTTGGTTTTGATGCAGCCAGGGCATCACAGCCCTGAAATCAAACCAAATATAGTGATACAAGTTATTAAAAAACACAAATAAAAATGGCTCCGCCCAGCCCCTGTGGAGTTGTGTAATCGACCCTGATTAAAAAACCAGGTTTGGTATTAAAAATCTACCACTCTGCTACATCAAAATAAATAAAGCAATGGAGATATTACATACTAAGCATCAGAAAGACGTTCAGTCATTTTGGTACGTTTCAGCCGTAACCGTAATTATTCTTCAAATTCCAACATATTTATTATCGGGGACAATAACTAAAAATTAGGAAGAGCAATGTTTAACTTGAGAATTGCAGCATGCAGCACCAACGGCAACGAAATCACCTGGGAAGTTCATAGAAAATACTACAATAAGCGGTGTATGTGAGACACGTTCAAAACGTGAAGGTCAATGAGAGCTGCATTTGTCACTGTCGGCAAGCAGTGCAGCTTAGCCTGGGTCATTGTCGTTTGCCGCAACGCTTGCATTATCAAATTCAAGTTGTCGTTTTGGCAACAACATCGCTCTCTGGTGGTCTGCTGAAATTTTTTGCTTTTGTCTGGTCGTCTTTCTTCCGTTGACACAAAAATGTTCTTGGCCTTTGAATCAACGCACACTTTACATCGAAACACGTTTTTCTTGATCAAGCAGCAGCCACCAGAATAGCATGAACCAATCAGCCTTGATCTGTCGAGGCTGAATCTTTGCTTTCTTCCGTGGAGTCTATTTAGCGGCCCTAAATGGATGACCATATTGTCAACAGTAACTTTTTTTGGCGAAAAATAAATTTTTTGGCCAAATAACAAACCGTTTAACCTATGGCACAACTGGCGATCTACAGCACTAGCCTAGCATATGAATCATATTATGATTCTTCATTGTTCCGTCCAGCTGTCAGGTTGGTCCACAGGCTCTAGCACTTGCATAATGGCAAAATGTCCACTTTTATGAAGGCACAATTTATGCAGAGTTTAGGTGACAGTTTCTTTGGTATTCAGGTGGTGGACATAACGTTCTAGAAGTGCAAAGGTGCAGTTGCATTTGAGAGTTGATTTATTTAAAGTTTCAGTTGTTGTCAGTATGCAAATGAGCACTTGGAAATTGCAGACAAGTAATTTTGATCCCCACTTCACCTAGATATCTGATGCTAAGATGGCGTTAATCATGCTGATAGTTCAACCAAGCTGATAGTTCGACCAAGCTGATAGTTCGACCAAGCTGATAGTTCGCCCTAGCTGATAGTTCAGCCAAGCTGATAGTTTGCCCAAGCTGATAGTTCGCCTGAGCTGATAGTTCGCCCAAGCTGATAGGTCGCCCAAGCTGATAGTTCACCCAAGCTGATAGTTCGCCCAAGCTGATAGTTCGCCCTAGCTGATAGTTCGCCCTAGCTGATAGTTCGCCCAAGCTGATAGCTCGCCCATGCTGATAGTTCGCCCTAGCTGGTAGTTCAGCCAAGCTGCATTTGTTTATACTGTTCTGGGTCAAGTTGTGAGTTGGCTGCCTTGTCTGAGTCTGGTGTCACTGTTGGTGTTGTCTGAGTCTGTGGTGTCACTGTTGGTGTTGTCTGAGTCTGTTGTGTCACTGTTGGTGTTGTCTGAGTCTGTTGTGTCACTGTTGGTGTTGTCTGAGTCTGTGGTGTCACTGTTGGTGTTGTCTGAGTCTGTTGTGTCACTGTTGGTGTTGTCTGAATCGGTTTGTGTCACTGTTGGTGTTGTCTGAGTCTGTTGTGTCACTGTTGGTGTTGTCTGAGTCTGTTGTGTCACTGTTGGTGTTGTCTGAGTCTGTTGTGTCACTGTTGGTATTGTCTGAGTCTGTGGTGTCACTGTTGGTGTTGTCTGAGTTTGTGGTGTCACTGTTGGTGTTGTCTGAGTTTGTGGTGTCATCTGGGCAACTGACAACACGTCGGCTTCCCATGACATGTTAATGTACATGCCAATCAGAAGTCAAATGTAAGAAAAACAAATTTTTATATGCAGTATGTATATTCTGTCATCTGAGTTTGATTTGTTCAGTTCTTCAGTTCACTAGCTAAAACGGGTCCGGACCATGAGATTTCCAGAGCTGGCAGTCCGGTTGTCCACTGCCCAGAAATATTAATTTCTACCTATGTGCTGTACTCCAGATAATGATTAACAAAGTATTTAAGTATTACCAACAACAGGCCTGTATTCCAGAAAATGACAACAAATGCAAAGTTGGATTACTGAAAGGACATTTTGGGTTTACGCACGTCTGCACTATAATAATTGCTGTTATGACATTTAGTTATTTTACTACCATATAAATCATATCTTTGATAATGGTTAAGTAAGTGTATGTGGCAATACTAATCAGTTCTGTTATGTGCCAACAGAGGGAGACTGGGTGGTGGCGGACACGGTACTACCCAGGATGAAAAAGCTAAACATCTACGGCACACTTGAGATTGATGATCAGCCGGACCCTGCCACTGGACATGTTCGCGAGTTTGTCCTTGAAGCCACCTACATATACATCCGTGGGGGAAGGCTCCTGGCAGGTTGGGAGGATTCTCCCTTCACTGGGAAGCTCGACATTCTCCTCAATGGCAACCACCATACTCCTAACTTCCCCAGAGAAGATGGACCTAACATTGGCTCCAAAGTGATTGGTAGGTTGTGCAGTCATATTGGCTCCAAAGTGATTGGTAGGTTGTGCAGTCAGATTGGCTCAAAAGTGATTGGTAGGTTGTGCAGTCATATTGGATCCAAAGTGATTGGTAAGTTATGCAGTCACATTGGCTCAAAAGTGATTGATAAGTTGTGTAGTCATATTGGCTTCAAAGTGATTGGTAGGTTGTGCAGTCATATTGGCTTCAAAGTGATTGGTAAGCTGTGCAGTCATATTGGCTTCAAAGTGATTGGTAGTTTGTGCAGTCATATTGGCTTCAAAGTGATTGGTAAGTTGTGCAGTCATATTAGCTTCAAAGTGATTGTATGTTGTAGCCATGCTTATTTATTTATAGTTTGATGTCTGAGATATTTCTAATGTAGATAAGTAAAATCTCCGCATTTGTCCCTGATCATTGGCAGCATGTAGGCTTACCATGTCATGAGTCATGACCCTATGAAGACTGCTGGAAAATAGCAGCTGTTGTATCAGCATGTGTGTTGATACCAGACTCTGTTACATTCACATTAGACAGATTTTGGAGTCTATTATTGGGTCAACCAATTTTCAGGAAATTTCAAAAGTTGATGTCTCAGAATTTGTTTAAATTTTAACCAATGAATAAGTAGCTATATCTGAGCTCTCCTGCAAAAGAACTAAGCATGTACACGCAAATTATATCTGTAACACCCTATTATGTGAACGGGGATAAGCGTCCAAAAATGCACCCGTTGTTTTTATCTGTTTTCAGGTGCTTCTAACTTGAGAAGTTTACATGCTACATTTCTTAAATTTGCTGAATACGTAGACATAACTTTTTCTATATTTTACGAATTTCAGCACCCAAAATGTATGACCACCAATTTTTAACTGAACATAGTCCATGTCCATATACAGCTAAAACATTTTGGACTCTTAATAAGCCAATGATTTCTTAGTTAACATGCTGTATGAAGCACATGCCTTTGGATGGCATGCTTGTTACTTCAAGCTAAGTTTTCCACTCTACAGCTATACAAAAGCTCACTTGATATTTCTGTGCACGTTGCAGCTGTTTTTGGGGGCCTTGACCTGTTTGGTGCTCCACGCACCATCACCTGGACCCACCTAGCGAGAACGGCTGAAAATGGGTCAGACACTATCACCATGGAGACGGCAGTTGACTGGAGCGCAGGTGAAGAGATCGTCATCACAACGACTAGCTTCAACCCCTGGGAGACAGAAACATTCAAGATCTCCTCAGTGTCAGAAGACATGAAGTCTCTCACTCTAAATGCCAGCCTGCAATACAAACATCTCTGTAAGTTGTGGTGTGCAGTGCTCACTGGGGGGGTATTTTAACAAAATATACTATATAGTAATATCATGCATGTTTACATAAAATTAGAATAATTATATTATAATTAAAAGTAAAATTATTGTGTTAACATGTATGTGTGGGTTTGCCAATCTGATAAGTTAGAATTAGCTTGAAAATGACTAGAAAAATTCATATGCCTAAAATGGTTACTACTAATGATAATAAGTAAAACCTTTCTAGAAAGTCATCGTTTCACTTGTAATTGATTGTTTGTATGATAGTCTTAAAGGATCTTCAACTGGAAATTACTGTGAACATTAATATTATTGGGACAAAAATTACAGTAGAACCCCTTAAAGGAGCCATCTAATTGACTGTGATAAAGTAGCCTAGCTAAGGGGAGGCCATCTAATTGACTGTGATAAAGTGGCCTGGCTAAGGGGAGGTCATCTAATTGACTGTGATAAAGTGGCCTAGCTAAGGGGAGGCCATCTAATTGACTGTGATAAAGTGGCCTAGCTAAGGGGAGGTCATCTAATTGACTGTGATAAAGTGGCCTAGCTAAGGGGAGGCCATCTAATTGACTGTGATAAAGTGGCCTGGCTAAGGGGAGGTCATCTAATTGACTATGATAAAGTGGCCTAGCTAAGGGGAGGCCATCTAATTGACTGTGATAAAGTGGCCTGGCTAAGGGGGAGGACTGATTAGAGTTTAAACAGTAACTTGGCCAAAAGCTAATATAAGCAGTTAACATGCAGGTCATTTATTATATAATGACAGGTGATTATTTACATTCTATACAGCTTGGATACAAATGTTTAACCATATAACATCTCAAATGATATGTGCCCAGAAACCAAGAAACTGGTTACAATTATGTATAACAGACAGTGTTTGAAGAGGAAATGTATGTAAAATACGATATGTTTTAGTTTAAAACTCCAGCAATTCATTTAGCCAATCACAAATCAGATTAGTTGATGTTCAAATATGGAATTTTGAGCACAGTCAAAGAGCTATGATTATCCCTTGGCAGCGTTTGAGGAGAGCGTGGATGGCAGGTCGTATGAGATCAAGGCTGAAGTAGGTCTTCTCTCTCGAAATATCCGCATCATCGGGGCTGACTACAGTGGCATGTTCTCTGAGTCTTTTGGGGCTCGTGTGATCGTTGGAATGCAGACAGAGCTAGATGATAATGGCGACCCTAAACCACACGTAGGTGAGTATCATAGAGAGGTTGGTTTATAAGAGTGGTTGCAGTAAGGGGTTTTGCAGATGTGAAGGAGGACATACCACTTGACATGACGTCTTTTAAAAAAAATTCTCAAAATGTTTTTCCACCATATTCCAGTAGCTTTGAATTTTTACTATCTACATAGTTCACTGTTATAATAATTATAATAATATAACTTTTATAATAATTACTTTTATTCATGGATAGAATGTGTGTGTGTATCAAGTAATCAATCCCGTTATTCAATCTTTGATTGCCAAGAAATCACATTTTCATATTTTACTTTGGAAGTAAAAATTATCTGCTCATCTGTTTTGGATGTTTTGTTCACTGCATATTCTCCTATATCTCCATAAACAGTTGATTTTGTTACGTGCAATATCTTGGAAGTAGTGTATAAAGATGTGTCGACGAATGTTGCATTTACAATCAAATAACTAAAATTAATATAAAAAATTCAATATTCATAGAATAGAAATAATTTTTAGGGATGTTTTAGAGTTAAACAAACCAATGACGCTTGTGGTAACATTAGGATAAAATATCAATTACTGTTGCAAATTATTAGATATGCTATAATTTCATCATATAGTGGCCATTTTGGTTGTTGCCATGGAAATGAGGGGTCTGGCAGAAAATGTTCAATATATTTTTTACTTAGTAAGACCTACTGTACAGCTTGAGGTGAAAAAATTGCATAAGCTACGCAGTTTAAAAGTACATCCGGGGTGTCTCCTCTTAACCCTTTTGTGGTCAAATTAATACCAAATGTGTGTCTTGCGTGTTAGTGTAGCGGTTAGAGTATTGGACCCTCAATCAAGAGAACCTGGGTTCGAACACTCTGGAAGGTTGTGGTGGTTGTAATGGTTAGAATGTTGAACTCTCAATCGAGAAAACCCGGGTTTGAATCCTCTCGGTGGTTGTGGCGGTCTAGAGGTTAGAATGTTGAGCCCTCAATCGAGAGAACCCGGGTTTGAATCTTCTGGGTGGTCGTGGTGGTGTATTATAAAGGGGTTCAATGTACATAATTAGGAATGCCTTACAGCACGCAGTATGGAGGAGGATAGTTCTATGCCATGGTTGTTGATTAATAGTATCTACTGACTTCCTTCATGCAAGGGTTCTTAATTAGCACACATCACATAAGCCAAGGTTGAACAGTTCTTCAGCTACTTGAAGTGATCTCATTTAACCCTTTTTATCGTGAACTGTCGGTCAAATTTGCTATTTGTATTCCTGACCCAATCTGGGAAGCGAGGTCTAAGTTAAGTCAAGTGATATTGTTCTAGCTAAATGAAATAATTTATACATGTATCATAAATATTATACTAAGAGAAAGCTAAGATACATGCCTTTCTGAATGTATAATTTTAATCACCTTAACTTACCTAATAAAAACATTTTGAATGTTTGAAGTTAATTTTTTTATAGAATTGCACAACCAAAACATAATCTCACACTTCAATGTTTTTCATAATTTTCTGTTGGGTAAAAGTTGAAAATGTGAGAACAAAAGTTGAAGACAAATAAAATACCTACATCTTACAACAAACACTAGATCTCTAAGACAATAACAAAAGGAACTGGCATTTACAATACAAACATATCAGTTAAAAAACTATAATATGTCATCAATTTGAAGTTGTTCACATCGTCGTCATCACCACCAAATAGACATTGATCTTCCAGAAGTTAATCTCAGACATGGCAAAGTTGATATGTTCTCACACAATTCCATACCTATTTTTCCAATAAGCTCCATTTTTATACAGTAAGGGAGTATATGGCCCGATCCAGTGGCATCGGCCATTTTACAACTTGAAGCTGACACATGGTACAGGAAGCTAGTCAAATCTTGTCACCATCATAAAACAGAAATTCACAACACATGACTACAACAACTGGTGACTATCATCAACTATGCATGAGTGCATATTCCGGAAACTTGAGCAACTATGCACTGGTGCATATTCCAGACAAAAAGGGTTAATATTATGGAGGACAATGAACAAAACACATTAATTGCTGGCTATAGGTACATTTTACATTAAAGATTTCCAATGTGGTTTCAAGCGTTTTATACGTAAGGCATTAACTTGATGTTAAATTGATTAACTGTGTTGTGCAAATCTATAGAGCATATAGATGCGTGTGTGTGTTTGTCTATATGTGCGAGTGTTTTAGGCATTTTTCATAATATAAGGTCTCTCAGTTCAGGAATCATTTTAGTTGCTCTCCACTGTATTATTTCAAGCGTATCTATATCCTTCTTATAATGTGGTCTCTATGCTTGTATACAGTATTCTTTATGAGGTCTAACTGTTGCTTTATACAAAGGTATAATTAGCTTTTTCCCTTGTATGTTATATTTCTCCTAATCAACCCAAGAATTTGATTACCCGTTGAGGCTGCAATACCACACTGCTCTGAAACTTTCATATCAGCGCTTATTGTTATTCCTAAGTCCTTTTCTTTTACAGTAGTACCCAGAACAGTATTTCCCATTTTATACTTTACATACAAGTTCCCATGTCCTGTATATAGGCATTTACATTTCCCAAAATTGAACATCTGCCATTTTTAGCTCAGACCATTTAACTAATTTGTCTGGATCATTTTATAAATGTTGTTTATCACCATTGTTGTTAACCGTTTTAAACACTTGTGTCATCCACAAATTTCAGTACGTTTCTTGTTATATTATCATCTAAGTCATTCATATATATGAAGAATAATAACAGTCCTAATACTGATCCATGTGGTACCCCACTCAAACTGATTTCCAGTTTGAAACTTCTCCATCTACTACAGCACGCTGTCTTCTGTGAGTCAGCCATTGTTCTATCCAGTCAATTATGCCATCCCCAATACCATGGACTTTTAATTTAAGTAGTAATCTTTGATGTGGCACTTTGTCAAAAGCTTTCTAAAAATCTGAGTATGTATCTTCTGGTGATCCCACGTCTATCCACTTAGTGATTTCTTCCAAAAAACATAACATATTTGTTAAGCATGACCTCGCTTTTAGGAATCCATTTTGAAATGGATTCAATCATTTTTACCTAACAAGGAAGTCCACCATAATTATTATGGTCTTTAATTAACCTTTATAATAATTTACAAATCACAAACTCACTGGTCTGTAATTCTCTGACTTATTTCTCGAACCCTTTTTAAATAATGGTACAATGTTTGTTTCTTTCCATTCAAAAGGAATCACTCCCTCTTTTAACAACAAGTTGAACACTCTTGCAAGTGGTATACTAATTTGTTCTACTGTTTCCATTAGTAGTTTTGAAGAAATTCCATCCACTCCCGGTGATTTGTTGCCTTTATTTTCTTTGTTACCATTTCTGGAGTTACAATTAACTGCTCTAAATAGTCAGATTTAGCCTCCTGAAATTTTGCGTCTGGAACTGATAATGAACTGATATCCTCTTTGGTAAACACTGAACTGAAGTATCCATTTAGGTCTTCCGCCATTATAAAGCCTTGTGATATTATATTTCCAGCACTGTCTTCTAGTGGTCCAACCTTGTTTCGTACATTAATTTTTTATGTTACATGCTAATTTTTGCTCATAGCTTTTAGATTGTCAAATTTGTAGCTGCATTGCGTGCCTCTTTGTAATTTGTGTAGTCTTCATCCTTTCTGGTACGCCTGTAAACCCTCCACACAGTTTGCTTGTATGCTGTTATTTTTGTAGGCGTGCAATTGTACACACGTGCACACACATGTATGAGCGTGTATGTGAGATGTTTTGATATGTTAATGCTGACTTATGCCACATGTAAAGTTTAATGTCTTGTTTTCTCTGTCAGGGTATGCGCGACTGTCAAACATTGAGTTCATCCACAGTGGGCAGGAGGGCTTTGTAGCGACATATGATGCCCGATTCTCTGTGACCTTCTATGATATTGGCAGGGTCAGTGCCACCCGACCATCCTACGTGACACACTGTACGTTCCACAATGGATTCTCACCAGCCTTTGGAGTGGTTGGAACCCACGACCTGGAGTTTGTCAACAACGTAATCCATCACACTGTTGGTTCTGGTATGTATAATGTCATGGAAGAATATACACATAAGCACGCATGCACTCATGTACTCATGTACTCATGCACTCATGTACTCATGTACTCATGTACTCATGCACTCATGTACTCATGTACTCATGTACTCATGTACTCATGCACTCATGTACTCATGTACTCATGTACTCATGCACTCATGTACTCATGTACTCATGCACTCATGCACTCATGCACTCATGGACTCATGTACTCATGCACTCATGCACTCATGCACTCATGCACTCATGTACTCATGCACTCATGCACTCATGCACTCATGCACTCATGTACTCATGCACTCATGCACTCATGCACTCATGTACTCATGCACTCATGCACTCATGCACTCATGTACTCATGCACTCATGTACTCATGTACTCATGCACTCATGTACTCATGCACTCATGTACTCATGCACTCATGCACTCATGTACTCATGCACTCATGCACTCATGCACTCATGTACTCATACACGCATGCACTCATGTACTCATGCACTCATGTACTCATGCACTCATGTACTCATGCACTCATGTACTCATGTACTCATGCACTCATGTACACACTCACACACACCAGATACTTGTAACATAAATAAGGTATTAATGTGATCCATAGCTTGTATTATTCTTAGTACCAATTTCTTAGATGGACATTTTCTGTTAAGTTTGTCTTGGATGCATTTGTCTATTGAAACAAACAATTTGCATCGTTTTTCTTTGGTGCTCTGAGTGAGTTGCATTGAAAGACAAAGTATTGGCGATTTTTTTAGGTTAAATACAACATTTTCACTTGTAAAATATGCTGATCCTAAATGATAGTAAGCAGTGTATATGGAGATTAATGTGTCATATTAGTGGTCAAAGATGAAAAGAATGCATTTCTGTGTGGTATTCTGAAATGGAAGTCACTGTAGATATCAGTTCGGGTTGACCAAAACTGCCAGGAATGTGTGGAATATCATCTTGCAGAGATGGGACATCAGAAACAACATGTTGCTGTTAAGGGTGGGAGCTACTCGAAAACATCTCCCTCAACATTCAACAAATCTTGACCAAATTTATAACATTTGTTTATTGCATGAAAATATGATAAAATACCAAATGATAGCTCTTTTGCGTAATGTTTGTCATGGGAACCGGGGATTCCATGCCAACTGGCAAACATTTCCAATAATCACTTTTCAGATACTGGTAAGTCTATTTATTCCACAGTGATTATTTTACAATATATGACAACTAGGGTGGTTAGTGTGTAGATCTGGTAAATACAATAAGGTTTTTTTATGACTTTGAACGTGTTTGCTGACAAACATAATACAATTTTATATTTTGTGCTTGTCACTGGACACCATCCAACAATGTCCCAAGCCACCTTATTCTATATCATATATACCTGTTGAAAGTTTCATGACTGTATCATGTATAGTTTTTTCAGATGTTTTTTTGCAGATGGGACATTTGTTGAAAATACCATGTTGGAAAAAACAGGAAAAAAATGTGCATTGATGTTGTGCATTTTGTAAGATGTATGGACTAGGGGCATGGAATAAAGTCAACATTTTTGGAGAAATTCTAATCAAAATTTTCTGTCGGACTGTGCAAGATATCAATGTATATGAAAATTTCATCATTAAAAAATTGTAAATTTATTGATTTTTGAGTAGCTCCTATCCTTAATGTGTTGAATGTAGAACTGTTTTCATTGACAGCAAATGTTTTTCAGCCATAATCGTGGTAGGAAACAACAACACACTGCAGGATAACCTTGTGACGCTGTCAGTGTTCCCCAGCTCGTACCAGGACCGATACGAGGACAACACACTAGACTGGATGGCCAGCATCGAGATCCAGAATGCAACAAACACAAGCTTAGTCGGCAATGTGGTGGCTGGCTCGGAACGCGCCGCCTACAGGCTTAACGGTGAATCATGTACAGGGGGTGAACCAACATGGGTCAATAACACGGCACACTCAATGGTTATGGGGTTGACGATGTGGCAGTCAGACTGCTTGAGGAGCGAGCTCTGTTCCCGCTTCAATGGGTTCTATGTCTACAAGTCATTCAGCTACGGCTTCTACTCGAACTGCATATGCAGCATCGTCATTCAAAACTCAAAGTTTGTCGACAATGGCATGTCCATCTTCCCATACATTATGGGGCCCGGTGCCCAGGGGCACGCATTCAAACGCAAATTCCTCAAGGTCTATGACAGTTTGTTTGTGGGTGCTAGTGATTCCTATGACTGCACAGCAGACGTCATGAGAGCAGAAGATCATGCAAACATCAGGTTGTCAAAGACAGCCATATCATGGGCATTCAAACGTAATTATGGACGCATTGCCCTTGGCTGGCCCATGTTTGCTTCTGGAGACAACCTTGCACCAATACTGCCACTCAATAATCCCCATGAGCCGCCAGCCCTCTACGGAAACATCATTATCGAAGGTAATTTCTACTTCTGCAAGTGATGTTACAGAATAAAAAAGAATTGATGATGAAATGTAATTTTACAAAATTTATTGATGATGAAAAGTGTAAATGAATGAAAATTAAAAACATCTCACAACCTTTGTTATCATTAATGGACAGTAATGTTGTATTCTTTATTCTTAGCTTATATAAATGGAGGAATGGAACAAATTATCTATAAATTGTCACAATACTAGCAGCGTGAATATGTTTAAAAACAGTATTGACAAATATCTCAGAAGGGCGGGTTACATATAGATGAAAAATGTTTGGAGTCTCGATAAGATTTAGCAAGATTGCCATCTAAGGCAAAAGACTCCGATGACAAGTGGACAATGATGCCATTGTCTTATCAAGGCTCCAATAAGTAGTAAGCGGTGGACACGTCACGTAGCTTGTATGGATGACAACAAACTTCCTATGCAAATTCTGTATTCCCAACTGTTGGAAGGTACTAGAAGCAGGGGTCACCCCAAACTTTGATTTAAAGATGTAAAACGAAACATGAAGAAAAAAGTATGCCCCCGATAGACTTCTAGTACTTACTTACCCAAGATAGACTGACCTGGAGAAGTCTCCTGCAATGTGAACTGACCAAGCAGCCCTAGTCGAGAGAGGGAGTTCTATTAATTTTTGCTGTATTAATTATTTTACAGTCCCATCCTCATCAACATTTTCTAGTAGTAACATTTAAGCAATATTTAGGCAGTTTGATTTGAACTATTTTCATTATTTCGTAAACATATCAATTGCAGCATTGTTTTATATTCAGGATGCACAATCTTGACAAATTAGTCAGGCTGTTTGCAGTATGTGCCGATGGAGACATTAATTTAATAATTAAAAGTTTTTACACTGTATTCTCTAAGTACAGTTTTATCAGAGTATAAAAAATGGGTTTTCTTATAGGAAGGCACAAGTTGGTTTTAATGACAGAAAGAGTTTTATTTGTGAGAAGATAGCACAAAGATTTGCTGACAGCAGGTTAATAGGTAACACTATTAATGACATTGTTAATTAATTAAATTGTTAAATTAAGAACTCTCTTTCATGTTAATGCCATATGAATTGTTAACTTAAGAATTATCTTTCAGGTGTGACATTTGCCCACTTCAAGACGACTTGTGGCATGACTGA
Organism: Lamellibrachia satsuma; assembly: GCA_033239005.1. Classification (NCBI taxonomy): domain Eukaryota; kingdom Metazoa; phylum Annelida; class Polychaeta; order Sabellida; family Siboglinidae; genus Lamellibrachia; species Lamellibrachia satsuma. The sequence goes on along the minus strand of BSQZ01000002.1, from coordinate 14,601,534 downwards.
TCGCATCTTTGTGACAAACCCAACTGGTCCTGATGCTGAACACCCAATCTACTTGAGTCGCATTCAACTGGTCGATGTCGAAGATAAGAGCAAGGTCTATGCGCACCACCCACAGCTCTCGTAAGTTCTATTCTCCTGGTGGCGCCACCACTGAACAAATTGTTTAATATGAAGGTATACTCTAGGCCTAAGCGAAAAATAGGTGTGTTTCCAGGAACCCGACCCAATCTAAATTGGAATGGCAGATAAAAAATTAGGGTCAGCCTACTTTTGTCAAACAGCATGGTAGAAAAGTATTCCTGCTGTAACGGACCATGTAATTGCACCACGGCACTAGCAGAGCACGAACAAGGACCATGGACGACTTTACCAAATACCAACGCCACGATGTCACATCATCGATCGTGAATGTGACAGTCACATTCAACTGCAAGTTCCTTCAAATTTGTTTTATGCTTAAGCTTGTTAGTGTTGGCTCACCTGAATCTGAACCAAGTCAAAGAAATGCATTTGACATACCCTCTACTTGGCCATTTCCGTTATAGCTTCAAGGGCACAATGAACTACGTTAACGCTGATATTTGCTTGTTTAAGGACATGATTTAGTTAGGTAGATATAGTACTGATGTATACTGGAATTACAGTAACCAGATGATATGTTCCGCGTTCATGGTGAACGAATAAAGCTGGTTCAAAGATCGAAGCACACACGGTCGTTACTATGGAAACATCGTCAGGGAGATTTCCAAAAGGACTGTTTTATTAAATAATGGTTTGGCGAAATATGATGTTAGTGCTGTGTGATTATTTGTGGTGTTGACATTCAGTTCAATATTTCTTAGGATGTTATTATAAAAAAATCAACTGACACGTTAGCCGCCTTAGTTACCTTAAGCGTACAGTATGCTTGGCAAATGTTTGAGATGCAGATAGAGTCACAAATTGTATTTTTGTAAATCTGTGTAAAAAACAAATGATGAAAATTGTTCTACCAGGAGGCACCACTGTTGTTCATTAATCCACCAGATTGCATGGTTATCAGTTGGCACCACAACAAAACTTTGCAAATAGCATCCGTTGAGACCTGCGTATTGCTCTGAGTTGGAAACTTACACATTTTTGACAATTACCTGTGGTTACTATGTATTTAAAACAAAGCATGAGTGAAAAATTGGAGAAAGGTTAGCAGTGGAAAATTTTCAGCATAACAGATGTGCAGTATCTATTCTAAAACTGAGTAAACGACTGGCAGTCATACAGACACTGAGACAGTTATAATCAACCACGTCCATGTGCTCCTTTGGTTGTATAAATGCACGAAAGGCCCGTGTATTACCAGCCTATTATACATTAATATGTGGTAAAAAATATACCACAGCTGATATATGTGAAACTTTCAATTTTCTCAGACTTCTGTCATCACTTAATCTTTAAAAAATGGGGGTATAGGCTTATTAGGTGTAGGCTTATTAGGTGTAGGCTTATTAGGTGTAGGCTTATTAGGTGTAGGCTTATTAGGTGTAGGCTTATTAGGTGTAGGCTTATTAGGTGTAGGCTTATTAGGTGTAGGCTTATTAGGTGTAGGCTTATTAGGTGTAGGCTTATTAGGTGTAGGCTTATTAGGTGTAGGCTTATTAGGTGTAGGCTTATTAGGTGTAGGTTTATTAGGTGTAGGCTTATTAGGTGTAGGCTTATTAGGTGTAGGCTTATTAGGTGTAGGCTTATTAATTTTCCATGGAATTTACCTCAAAACCACCCAGCATTTCTAAGGTTATCTTGCAACCATGGTTACAGTCATGCAAATAGCATATTATGTCATTTTGATAAATATAATACACTATCAACTTGGTCAGGATGAGATGAATATTTTCTTAAGATATGACATAAGTTTTCCATTTGGATGCAGGTGACCTCCTAAATCCATTGATTTGAACAGTTGTTGTAAACAGAATTGGGTTTTCTTGGAATTGGAATACCAGGAAAAACTGGTATTTTACAGGCATTTTCAGCGTCTCCGTAGACATGCGTGGAACATTGAAGTCTCCGTAGACATGCGTGGTACATTGAAGTCTCCGTAGACATGCGTGGTACATTGAAGTCTCCGTAGACATGCGTGGTACATTGAAGTCTCCGTAGACATGCGTGGTACATTGAAGTCTCCGTAGACATGCGTGGTACATTGAAGTCTCCGTAGACATGCGTGGTACATTGAAGTCTCCGTAGACATGCGTGGTACATTGAAGTCTCCGTAGACATGCGTGGTACATTGAAGTCTCCGTAGACATGCGTGGTACATTGAAGTCTCCGTAGACATGCGTGGTACATTGAAGTCTCCCTAGACATGCGTGGTACAGGCGTTTCCTTTGTTTGAAGATAAATGCAACTCATGCCTGACATTGTCTTGTGTTATTATTCCTGTGAACATTATAGTAGAGATGTACTGACAATGTGTTAATTTTGTTAATGTACTTTTTTATGGTTATATTTCTGAGATTATAGTTAAAGCAAGACAAAGTTAATCCCTAGTAAGTTTTAGCTCATCAGGTATTAAGTAAATCAGACAGGCCAACGTGAGCTACTGCATCATTGACGCTCTTGTAATATCTTTCTATGAAGAACTTTGTCTTTAATGCTCCATCCTCAGATTATGCGAAACAAGATATTTGAACTTTAATAACATAGGAAGATAATATTGGCGAAAATGGACATGTAGTCTTGATAATAAAATATATATATTTTTTATTATCAAGTCTACATGTATATATATATATATATATATATATATATATATATATATATATATATATATATATATATATATATATATATATATATTCCTACCTACCTACCCTACCTAATTTTTTTCAGCCCATTACCAGAAACACACCTATTTTGTAAGGTTCACCTGAGTATACTAGACCAATGGCAAGATGTGCTTGTGGCATGGTAACCACATGCAACCACAGCTACAACAGCTTAATGTCAAGGCCTGTGGATATCACTGCAAGTGCAATTTTAATATTGCCTTAAATAAACTATGTTTTGCCAATAACATCATCCCTGTATCGTAGACGTAAGGTGAGAAACATGACAAGCATGCAGTCATCAGACGGTATTTCTCATTGAAATAGTTTGTGCTTCACAAAATGTCCAAGTAAGAGAGATGTCCAATAATCACAGTGTCCATTGATATATACGCACCAGTTGCAGTTTGTCCATTGAGGACTTACACACCCGTTGCAGTCTGCCCATTGAATATGTACGAACCAGATGCAGTCTGTCCATTGAATATGTACGAACCAAATGCAGTCTGTCCATTGAATATGTACGCACCAGTTGCAGTCTGTCCATTGAATATGTACGCACCAGTTGCAGTCTGTCCATTGAATATGTACGAACCAGTTGCAGTCTGTCCATTGAATATGTACGCACCAGTTGCAGTCTGTCCATTGAATATGATGCATGTGTTCAAAATATCAGGGAAAGTGAAACATTTGCCAAACAATACTTGTTAGTATTGTTAGGGAAAGTGGAACATTTGCCAAACAATACTTGTTAGTTAAGCCTCCACTGGTCATCGAAAAATGACTATCACAGATGTACACAAGGGAAATCATAGCAAAATACATGTCCTTTCTGTTTATTTGTCTGTCACTACTGCAGGTTTGTGACAGCAGACAGCTGTGTTGACATGAGTTGTGACGCCAAGAAGAAACTACTCATCAAGGATTTTGATGGGTCATTCTTTGGCACGTCATCAAGCTACATTCCTGAGTCAGAGTATGAATACAATGGTGATCGTCGACATGGCGTTGGTGACTACCGCATACCCAAGACAATGCAGACTTTCCCTGGCAATGGCTCAAGAATCCCAATTGGTGAAGTTCTCACACATCCAGGTCAGTTGACACATTGTGTTTGTTTTTATCACATAGCCTTTTTAGAGTTAGTATAAATACTGTACTTTCCTTATACATTAGCAGTCAGCAGCAAACTTCCAAATTCAACACTAAATGTATAAGTGTCTTGTATTCTGTTGGAATTCTGTCAAAGAATGACATGTAAAGAGGCTTTTGCTGCTGCAGAACTACAGAACTTGCCTGGCTTTGAGAAATGATAGAAAAATAACAATATTGACAGTTGCTTGTATTGTTGAATGCAAGTAACGCCGTGTTACAGGCATCAAGCGGTCAGGCTGTGTCCACAAACCTGATTGGCCAGGCTACCTGTGTCCACTGTCCACCATTGACCACCAGATGTTGATCGTTGAGAGCATGGACTGGGACAACATGGACCGACGTGTCTCTCCAGTGGCCCTGAGAGCAGACGGCTACCTGGACCTCATCAATGGACCTCACGACACGGGCACGTGTGGGGGATACACGTGTCGCAAACGCATGCAGACATTCTACACAATAGTCGCAGCCGGTGTGTAATTGAGTTCTACAGCCCACTGTGTGGATAGTTATCTAGTCCTAATAAATCATTTGGGTAGAGTATTCCTATGATTTACCTAACTTCATCCCACTGTGTGCCGTGTGGATAGTTATCTAGTCCTAATAGTCCACTGGATAGAGTATTCTTACAATTCACTTAACATCGATTAGTATAATTCTACCCAGTTTTGTTTTACCAATGTCAGCTACTTATGGATCATGAAGTGCCCAGTTACGATTGCCATCCAACACAAACACCCAGATGGCAAGTGGACAAGGAAGCCGTTGGTTTATCGGGAGTCGAACAGTGTAATCTGCCCTCCTAAGATATTTGTCAGTTTTGTTTTTAAACATATTCACACTGCTAGTATTTACACAATCTGTAGATAATTTGTACCATTAATTTATTGTCCTCTGTAAGAATGAGTACTTTGTGATATCCAGTCTACACTGACCCTTCACCAGTGTTACTTCATATCCTCTAGTTCTACTATATTTCTTAAAGCAACTTTACCTGCTCATTTTGTTACATAAAATCATGTTAAATAGTATAAACTACATATATTCTAATATAATACTGACCACCCAAATGCTTCTAAGTGTAGCAGAAAGAAATTGTGAAATCAGCTCTTCGATGTTGACAAAACTCAACTTCGCTGGAAGAGGCAGAGCTTTGAAATGTCAGGGTTTGTCACTTATAAATGATTTCCATGGCAACTGACAATTCATCAAGCCAGCATGTCACCCACCACGGAACGAGGTGATATGGTGAATAGCGTTCAGTGGTGCTCTATATAGTGATGTTTAGATCGTTACTTGCTAACATAATTCGGAACTAATTCGTAATTTATTTGTAAATGACAATTTCGATGGCTAATGACAATCAAAAATAATAACCTGGAGATGAACCGATGGCCGAAAACGTATATCATCAGTTGACACATGCCGTGTGAAAGTTGATTAAACATTAAGATGACAATAGATAATCAATAATTGTTTCACTTTGTCTTTCAACCAATCTCAAAGTATCGATTTGGGAATGCACATGTCGTGTGCCACTTGATGTTGCGATTCACTGTGCACCTATTCCTTATTTCCTAGTATACAGCTAATGTGCTGAGTCTATTGAAGGCAGGGACTAACGTAATCAACTTATTATCAACTTATTATCAATTATCATGCATAAAGCTGAAACGTATTAGTACTACCTTATCTATAATACCATACAATGTCATAATAGTTGTTTATGAAGTTGTTGGAATCATTTGGTTTTGAATACATTAATGCTGTCAGAGGATTAAGTTCAGCTTCCTGTAGTCGGTAAACACTGGATTTTGTTGGGCTACCAATTTTGACTGTTTCTGGCAAAATACAAACAAACGTTTCAGGCTTATTAAGCTTGTTTTGGCGGGATTAAGAAGCTTGTTTTGGTGGGCTTAAGAAGCTTATTTTGGTGAGCTTAAGAAGCTTGTTTTGGTGGGCTTAAGAAGCTTGTTTTTGTGGGCTTAAGAAGCTTGTTTTGGTGGACTTAAGAAGCATTGCATACGTTGAACATATTTATCAGACCTTGGTCCGAGTACATTTTCATGAGTATGACTAAATATTGTATAATTATTAGTAACAGCATATTTTAAAAATAAAACTTGTTAATTAATTTATATATTTAAGGAACAATTGATTATGCAAAGGCAGTTGATCAGACATGTGGCATGATATATATATACAGGCACTCTGATTAACCCCTTTTGAGTCACTGACATAATCGGCATATGTACACTCACTTAAACCAATCATTACCTGGGGTTACCATTTCAGAAAAACCAAGTCAATAAACTTCAAATATTTCTGTAATGATCTCAAAAGAGTGGGTATTCAGTGTTGGATTGTGATCGTTAGTGCTGCTCGTGTAAACGGGGGAATAAATGTCACTGATGGTTTTCACTAAATGTGCAAATTCTAATTATATCTTGTTTTCCCATAAAAAATAATTGGGGTACAAATTTTCCCAAAAACATATACAAAATAGCGCACACATATGAGAGATCATAACCCAGTTACTCTGCCACAATAGTGCTGCCTCATGGTATATCAGTAATCTCACAAGGGGAGGTTTGTGTTCAAGAGAAATTAATAGAGAGGGTGTGTGACTGTTTCAGGCAGCAACTATGACTTGTACTTCAGTGGCACATCCCCACAGCACCTGAGACTTCACTACTTCCTCGCTGCCGACACGACCAAACCTGTCCGCCTCGCCATCTACTTTGGCCTGCAGCAGCGTTACGATGTCTACCACGAAGGCACCTTCCTCCAGCCACGCAACGCCGAAGTTGACAACAACAACAAGGTCACCTATAAGAGTCCAAAGACAGACGAAGAGTTCCTGCCAACTGAAGCATCACCTGCTGGTGTTAACTTCTTTGACATCGACACAAAGACGCTGTATGTGCAGGTTAAAGGACCAGGATTGATTGACATTAAGATGAGGCCTGTTGTTATTCTTGCATTCGGCATTCCCGCGATCTCAGAAGATGATTTCTTTGAGAAGAATCTGCTCCAGAATCTGATCATCTTCCTGAAGGTGGATCCAGCAAAGGTGAGGATTGCTGGAGTCCGGAGAATTGGCCAAAACAAACGTCGGAAGAGAGCAACAGGAGGTGTTGAAGTCATCATTGAAATAGGTATGTTGGTGATTCATTATAAACTTGCAGGTCACACAGTGTCATGTGTATGGTGCCAGACGAAACATCCAACAACAGCCTGACTATCACTGTTCTGTAGTGTGGCCCACCAACAGCCTGACTGTCACTGTTCTGTAGTGTGGTCCACCAACAGCCTGACTGTCACTGTTCTGTAGTGTAGTCCACCAACAGCCTGACTGTCACTGTTCTGTAGTGTAGTCCACCGACAGCCTGACTGTCACTGTTCTGTAGTGTAGTCCACCAACAGCCTGGCTGTCACTGTTCTGTAGTGTAGTCCACCAACAGCCTGACTGTCACTGTTCTGTAGTGTAGTCCACCAACAGCCTGACTGTCACTGTTCTGTAGTGTAGTCCACCAACAACCTGGCTGTCACTGTTCTGTAGTGTAGTCCACCAACAACCTGGCTGTCACTGTTCTGTAGTGTAGTCCACCAACAGCCTGGCTGTCACTGTTCTGTAGTGTAGTCCACCAACAACCTGACTGTCACTGTTCTGTAGTGTAGTCCACCAACAACCTGACTGTCACTGTTCTGTAGTGTAGTCCACCGACAGCCTGACTGTCACTGTTCTGTAGTGTAGTCCACCGACAGCCTGACTGTCACTGTTCTGTAGTGTAGTCCACCAACAGCCTGGCTGTCACTGTTCTGTAGTGTATTCCACCAACAGCCTGGCTGTCACTGTTCTGTAGTGTGACCCACTAACAGCCTTTCACTGTTCTGTAGTGTAGCCCACCAACAGCCTGACTGTCACTGTTCTGTAGTGTATTCCACCAACAACCTGGCTGTCACTGTTCTGTAGTGTAGTCCACCAACAGCCTGACAGTCACTGTTCTGTAGTGTAGTCCACCAACAGCCTGGCTGTCACTGTTCTGTAGTGTAGTCCACCAACAACCTGACTGTCACTGTTCTGTAGTGTAGTCCACCAACAGCCTGGCTGTCACTGTTCTGTAGTGTGGTCCACCAACAACCTGACTGTCACTGTTCTGTAGTGTAGTCCACCAACAGCCTGACTGTCACTGTTCTGTAGTGTAGTCCACCGACAGCCTGGCTGTCACTGTTCTGTAATGTAGTCCACCAACAGTCTGGCTGTCACTGTTCTGTAGTGTAGTCCACCGACAGTCTGGCTGTCACTGTTCTGTAGTGTAGTCCACCGACAGTCTGGCTGTCACTGTTCTGTAGTGTAGTCCACCAACAGCCTGGCTGTCACTGTTCTGTAGTGTAGTTCACCAACAGCCTGGCTGTCACTGTTCTGTAGTGTAGTCCACCAACAGCCTGACTGTCACTGTTCTGTAGTGTATTCCACCAGCAGCCTGACTGTCACTGTTCTGTAGTGTAGTCCACCGACAGCCTGGCTGTCACTGTTCTGTAGTGTAGTCCACCAGCAGCCTGACTTTCACTGTTCTGTAGTGTAGTCCACCAACAACCTGACTGTCACTGTTCTGTAGTGTAGTCCACCAACAACCTGACTGTCACTGTTCTGTAGTGTAGCCCACCAACAGCCTGACTGTCACTGTTCTGTAGTGTAGTCCACCAACAGCCTGACTGTCACTGTTCTGTAGTGTAGTCCACCAGCAGCCTGACTTTCACTGTTCTGTAGTGTAGTCCACCAACAGCCTGACTGTCACTGTTCTGTAGTGTAGTCCACCAACAGCCTGACTTTCACTGTTCTGTAGTGTAGTCCGCCAACAACCTGACTTTCACTGTTCTGTAGTGTAGTCCACCAACAGCCTGACTGTCACTGTTCTGTAGTGTAGTCCACCAACAGCCTGACTTTCACTGTTCTGTAGTGTAGTCCACCAACAACCTGACTTTCACTGTTCTGTAGTGTAGTCCACCAACAGCCTGACTGTCACTGTTCTGTAGTGTAGTCCACCAACAGCCTGACTGTCACTGTTCTGTAGTGTAGTCCACCAACAACCTGACTTTCACTGTTCTGTAGTGTAGTCCACCAACAGCCTGACTTTCACTGTTCTGTAGTGTAGCCCACCAACAGCCTGACTGTCACTGTTCTGTAGTGTAGCCCACCAACAGCCTGACTGTCACTGTTCTGTAGTGTAGTCCACCAGCAGCCTGACTTTCACTGTTCTGTAGTGTAGTCCACCAACAGCCTGACTTTCACTGTTCTGTAGTGTAGTCCACCAACAACCTGACTTTCACTGTTCTGTAGTGTAGTCCACCAACAGCCTGGCTGTCACTGTTCTGTAGTGTAGTCCACCAACAACCTGGCTGTCACTGTTCTGTAGTGTAGTCCACCAACAGCCTGACAGTCACTGTTCTGTAGTGTAGTCCACCAACAGCCTGGCTGTCACTGTTCTGTAGTGTAGTCCACCAACAACCTGACTGTCACTGTTCTGTAGTGTAGTCCACCAACAGCCTGGCTGTCACTGTTCTGTAGTGTAGTCCACCAACAGCCTGGCTGTCACTGTTCTGTAGTGTAGTCCACCAACAACCTGACTGTCACTGTTCTGTAGTGTAGTCCACCAACAGCCTGACTGTCACTGTTCTGTAGTGTAGTCCACTGACAGCCTGGCTGTCACTGTTCTGTAGTGTAGTCCACCGACAGTCTGGCTGTCACTGTTCTGTAGTGTAGTCCACCAACAACCTGGCTGTCACTGTTCTGTAGTGTGGTCCACCAACAACCTGACTGTCACTGTTCTGTAGTGTAGTCCACCGACAGCCTGGCTGTCACTGTTCTGTAGTGTGGTCCACCAACAACCTGACTGTCACTGTTCTGTAATGTAGTCCACCGACAGTCTGGCTGTCACTGTTCTGTAGTGTAGTCCACCAACAGCCTGGCTGTCACTGTTTTGTAGTGTAGTCCACCGACAGTCTGGCTGTCACTGTTCTGTAGTGTAGTCCACCAACAGCCTGGCTGTCACTGTTCTGTAGTGTAGTTCACCAACAGCCTGGCTGTCACTGTTCTGTAGTGTAGTCCACCAACAGCCTGACTGTCACTGTTCTGTAGTGTAGTCCACCGACAACCTGACTGTCACTGTTCTGTAGTGTATTCCACCAACAGCCTGACTGTCACTGTTCTGTAGTGTAGTCCACCGACAGCCTGGCTGTCACTGTTCTGTAGTGTAGTCCACCAGCAGCCTGACTTTCACTGTTCTGTAGTGTAGTCCACCAACAACCTGACTGTCACTGTTCTGTAGTGTAGTCCACCAACAACCTGACTGTCACTGTTCTGTAGTGTAGCCCACCAACAGCCTGACTGTCACTGTTCTGTAGTGTAGCCCACCAACAGCCTGACTGTCACTGTTCTGTAGTGTAGTCCACCAACAGCCTGACTTTCACTGTTCTGTAGTGTAGTCCACCAACAACCTGACTTTCACTGTTCTGTAGTGTAGTCCACCAACAACCTGACTGTCACTGTTCTGTAGTGTAGTCCACCAACAGCCTGACTGTCACTGTTCTGTAGTGTAGTCCACCAACAACCTGACTTTCACTGTTCTGTAGTGTAGTCCACCAACAGCCTGACTTTCACTGTTCTGTAGTGTAGTCCACCAACAGCCTGACTGTCACTGTTCTGTAGTGTAGTCCACCAACAACCTGACTTTCACTGTTCTGTAGTGTAGTCCACCAACAGCATGACTTTCACTGTTCTGTAGTGTAGCCCACCAACAGCCTGACTGTCACTGTTCTGTAGTGTAGCCCACCAACAGCCTGACTGTCACTGTTCTGTAGTGTAGTCCACCAGCAGCCTGACTTTCACTGTTCTGTAGTGTAGTCCACCAACAGCCTGACTTTCACTGTTCTGTAGTGTAGTCCACCAACAACCTGACTTTCACTGTTCTGTAGTGTAGTCCACCAACAGTCTGACTGTCACTGTTCTGTAGTGTAGTCCACCAACAGCCTGACTTTCACTGTTCTGTAGTGTAGTCCACCAACAACCTGACTTTCACTGTTCTGTAGTGTAGTCCACCAACAACCTGACTGTCACTGTTCTGTAGTGTAGTTCACCAACAGCCTGACTGTCACTGTTCTGTAGTGTAGTCCACCAACAGCCTGACTTTCACTGTTCCATCATCTCTGTTCAGGTAATGAACCAAATTTCAACAGTACACTGGACCAAAGCAATGAACCAAATTCCACCACACTGGACCACAGTGCCCTAGAAACTGTATCAGCCACATTGAAAGGTGGATTCCAGACAGGGTCACTTGAAGAAGCCCTTGGGGTGGAGATGATAGCTGTGAAAATCTCTGCACCAGTGCCACCTGTAAATGACAGTTCATGGAGTGAGTTTCTGGAGACAGCTGCTAACAGCAGTGGAAGCAATGAGGAACTGCATAAGCCAACACAAATCGTAGCTGAATGGAACAAGACACAGCAGCAAGAGGGAGCCACCTTCCCTACAGAAATACACATAAAATTCCTTGATGAACAGGTATGTCCTGGTCTCTATAATATCTGTAGACATTGGGCATTGGTGTTCTCATTTATATGCTGTTGTATAATGAATTTTATATTGGTGCAGTAATTGAAGCAGTAGACTTAGGATAAGTTTGTTTTGTTAGTTGATATATTCACCTGCACACTGCTCTGTTCTTGTAGTTATGTTCTCAGCAACAAAATCACAAAACGTAATACTACCTCCACTATGTAGACAGAAGAGCTCTACATTAATACGTCGAATAAACACATGAAATGGTCTGTGGTGTTTGATGTTACACAAGATTATGAAAAATATACGTACAGTTTTTTGCTAGTAGACTTAATTATGGTTTCTGTATCAGTGTACATGTGTGCTTACAGGACAAAGTAGTGGGAGATCTGATCACAAGCGATGGCCCATGGCAGGTCAAGGCCACACTGACCAAGGCAACTGACCAGAAGGGAACATTGCTGGGCAGTGTCACTGTGGATGTTGTCAAGGGCATTGCTACCTTTGACACTCTCGCCATCTCACATATCGGCACCTATGACATTGTGTTCCAAGTCATCCGACCTGACAGGTTCAACATCACTGTCACCTTGACACAGATTGAGGTGGTGAAGAGAGAGATGACAGTAGAGATGGCACCACTGACAGCAACTGTTGACATTCCATTCAGTCTCAGTGTCACTGTGAAGGACTTCATTGGTGGGAAGACTGTCAGAAACCTTGACTGGCAGGTGAGTTGACAAGTCTATGTCATAACAAACACACTGGGAACTGTCCAGCCATGTTGTCCATTGCTTAAAGCTTTATTACTTTGAAACATGTCTCCCATTCTTACACATTCTACTGGGATTAACAGTTGATGGTCAGTCAATATTTGTCACTGAAATGATGAAAGTTGGAACAATCCCATGCCCGCTTTTAGCCAGTTACTCTGGAACAAACAGACAATGATTCAGTTGTCACAACTACTGAATTAGTTGAATTGAAACGTTTAATTTCAACTTGAGCAAAATTGTTTGGTAAGGGTAGTTACCCAGTCTCCTCATTTCTCTCACTCAGTACCACTTCGTCCGATGTCACATTATTTTTAAGATCTGTACAATTACTTATCAAACACTTTCATCCAAACAACCAGCATATTTACATTCACTGCTCACTCCTGCAAAACAGCCCAGGCAGCTTCGATCATCTAATTCTAATCTACTTTTTGTTCCAAGTGTTACAGCAAATGTTGGAACTAGAGCTTTTTCATTTGCTACACCAGCTCTGGGAAACTCACTCCCTGTTAGTGTTAAGTCTGTAGGACATATAACAACATTTCGCCATAAACTAAAAACCCACCTGTTTGCTTATCCTCCATAACTCCCCAACATACCAATCCAACTGTTTACAACTGGAACTGCTTATCGATTATATACTGCTTAACCTTTTTTGTTTTGGTGTGCTGCCGAGCTTCAGTCTCCCAAGGATTTTAGCACAATAGAAGTATTTTATATATTATTATTATTATTAATTAATTTTCATAACTTAGAATATGTGAAAAAACAAAGGCACAATAAATGTTCTTCAGACTTCTCAGAAGTGTTTGTAAATTTGGTCTTTGTAGAAACTTCCTGTCCCAGAGCAGACCTCAGCTTTTAATTTTGTACACCACAATAGAATAGAAAAGAATACTTTTTTCAGGTAAAAAATTAATATGCCTACATAAAAATATGCATTTTCTGATCATGATTCACTGCAAACACTGGATAAAGGTATATTTGCAGTGGCAATAGTAACATTACTGGTTACAAGTTAGATGCTTAGTTTGGGTTTAATTTGGCAGCCTCTGGTGTGTGGTTTAACAACACACTAGGTTTTAAAAATACACCAGAATAAAGTCAGAGATCCTACATCAATGATCAGTAGAGATCAGGAGTTGACATCCCAGTAATATGTAGCCCTTAATTAATACAACAACCACACTGCATAATTAGTCACAGAAGTAGAGTGTTTGGAATATATAAGTGAGAACAATCTGTGAAATTGTAAGATTGATTTATTACAGTGTCCATAATGATTCTTCAACAGGGTGAAACATGGGACTGCACATTGCTAACAGACCCTATCATCGAAGCACCCGGCACATTGACAGCTGACGAGTCAACTGTGCAGGTAGATGTTGCTACGGGCGTGGCCACATTCACTAATGTCGCCGCCGATGCTCTTGGTTCATACGCCATCAAGGTGTTCATGAAGTCATCAGCTGGATCTTACTCCATCATGAAACGTGCTGTGCTGCGTGTGATCGTGTCTCAGTTGAAGGTGGTGGTCAAGAAGTCCATCCAGCTGAAGTTTGCTGCCGACTTTGAACTTATCAGAGACAAGCAGCAGCAAGAGTTCTTCCAAGCAGCTCTAGGGAACCACTTCTACAAAATCTATCATACCAACCAAGTGATCTTCTCCAATTTCAAGTTCTGGCAAGGTGCGTGGCTTGGAGGGGCAACATTTCTTGTCTTTGGTTCCTTGTCTTCTTGTGTTCTCAGTCTTTGTATCCTCTTTAACTGTCACAGTTTAACTTTCACAGTTGTGTTGCTGGCTTCTGTTGATGCGTGAGCCGTGGCCACAGATGTCATTGAGTAGTTGCTTTCCAATGTCAGTTGTTTCTACCGACTGAGACTGCCTTCCTTCCCAACATAGTGAATGTTACTGTAGTGTTTCCAGCCGGTTTCACTGTGCAAGTTTTTATTCTATTCCTAGTTATATTTTATCATACTGATGCCCACATTATTTCAAGTCTTGAAATCTAATGAATAATTAAGGTCTGTATTGTCAGGTACGTCATGCCTGATTTGTCAGGTACATCATGCCTGATTTTGTCATGCACCATTTGTCAGGTCTGTCATTGACATAGTCTGTGTCACTGTGTCATTTCAGGCAGCATTGTGACATCATTTGACGCAGCAAGCTCCTCAAACTCCACCCTTAAGGGAGTGTTGGATGCCATTGCCAGTGACGTGAAAGACCAGAAAACCATCACATTTGATGGAAACAACTACCGGTTTGAGAGGAGCATGTTGGTTGACAACAAGCCGTATAACAATGTGGAGGAGGCGGTAAGTGATATTGATCTATAGCCCAATGCACTGACTAAAACAGTGGAAGTCAGTGTAAGGCGGGGATAACAGCATGGGTATGTTTCAGTTCAAGTGTGACTTATTACAACTGTCATGTTACGTCCTGAAGTGAACAGTCCTTTGGGAAAAGTGAGAAGTGTAGGACAATCCTGTTGTCTTGTCTTCAACTGTCATATCTTATCAAAACATCATGTAGACTTATGATAACTGTCCTCTCCTGTCACGTCCAGAATAGTCTGGCAGTAGAGGGGTTAGACCTGGAAGTGGGGTACATACAAAGTTTTTTGTGGTTTCTGGTACTTTAGAGTACTGATCCAGAAACTGCATGATACGACTTCATCATTGAGCAATTTTTTTGCAACTGTTGTGAAAATAGTCTGTCTCATCATCTGTAGGCCAAAACAATTGTTATAGAGATAGAAATGAACGTCATTGCCACTGAGTATCATATTTGCGAAGCACAACAAGTGCTTTTGAAGTGTTGTGGATAATATCTGCTATTATTGTTACTTAGAGATAAACAACAAGTCACATTACTCATTGTAATAATTTCCACAGTGACTCGTTTACATCAGTGACTGCTTATAGCACGTTTGTTGGCATTTCTCCGACTTTGATATGACACGTATTCACTGCATATTTCTGCTAAGTAAGTTTTTGTAAATTTGCATTGTACAAAAACCTTTGCTTTGTTAGTCGATCTTGCAATACATTGTCCATATTTTGTTATTCTATTGGTGCGTTGTCATCTCCAGCGTATATGCATTTGTGTTTCTATCGTGCAACATCCAATATATTTCAGCTTAAAAAAAAATGCAGCATTCCCTGTGTCTTCAGAAATATGTCTATACATTTTAATTAATGAAATGTCTATTTGTCCGGACATGTAAACACCTCTGTCCAGCTATTTCCCCTTATGTCCATTTATTTTTCTTTATATTTTGCTGTACATTTTATTAGTGCTAGAAGAATAGCTGCTCAATATTACGTCTGTGCCTAAACAAATAGCAAAAGCCTATAATTAATGAGTGCTCAATATTACGTCTGTGCCTAAACAAATAGCAAAAGTCTATAATTAATGAGTGCTCAATATTACGTCTGTGCCTAAACAAATAGCAAAAGCCTATAATTAATGAGTGCTCAATATTACGTCTGTGCCTAAACAAATAGCAAAAGCCTATAATTAATGAGTGCTCAATATTACGTCTGTGCCTAAACAAATAGCAAAAGCCTATAATTAATGAGTGCTCAATATTACGTCTGTGCCTAAACAAATAGCAAAAGCCTATAATTAATGAGTGCACGATAATTATGCATCTTGACGTTTTCAGCACAGACCAGTTTTCCATTTGTGTTTCTACTCTTCTGTCAGTACATTGGTTGCCTCCATGATCTTCTCAGTTATGAAAAGATTCAAGGCTGCAATATCACAAAAAATTTATGAAAGGAGTGATGTAGGAACCAATGAAGTAAGGATTCCTTGGTGCCTCAAATGTGACTTCCACGCCACAGGCACGCAGCACCACAAAGACAATTATATCAATTATTGACATTTCATTAATTATAATGTGTAGATATATTTCTGGAGACACGGGATGTTATTTGTTTCGTTGAAACTGGAAAATATTGGATGTTGCACGATAGAAACACAAATACATATGTGCTGGGAATGACAATACACCAGTAGAACAACAAAACATGGACAATGCATTGCAAGATTGACTAGCAAAGCGAAGGTTCGTTTACGATGCAAGATTGCTTACTAAAATTATTTGGCAGTAATATATGTCGAATCGAAGTCAAAGAAAGACACTGATGTGAATGAGTCACTGTGGAAATGATTATAATGAGTAATGTTACTTGTTTATTCCTAGTTAACCGTTGAAAACTTCAAAAGCATTTGCTGTGCTTCGCAAATGCGATACTCGGTGGCAACAGCGTTCATTTCTATCTTTTTCACAATAATTGTGTAGGCCCAGACGATGAGACAGATTATTTTTAAAATGGTCGTAAAAACAATTACTCAATGATGCCAAAGTGGCATTATACAGTTTCTGCACCCTTAGGTACCAGAAACCACAAAAAAAACTGTGTATGTACCCTACTTCCAGATTGAGGTCTATTTTGTATAGCTGGCAACCATACTAGAAGTGAACAGTTCTTCTGGAAAGGAGAGAAGTGTAGGACAATCCTGTGAACTCTGCGTCACTCTCAGTTGTCTGCCCCACTCTCTCAGTCAGTTTGATATCATGTCCATGGTGAAAGTGTGAGTTTGGCCATAACAGTTATTGATATAGTATAGACATGTCTGTCCAGGGTCTCTGTGTTGTTCTACGTTACTGTCTGTGTCTGTCTCTACTAGACCTGTCTCTCCAAGGTCTCTGTGTTTTTCTACATTACTGTCTGTGTCTGTCTCTACTAGACCTGTCTCTCCAAGGTCTCAATGTGTTGTCTTTCACCTTCCCATTCTGTCTTTAAGGCAACTTCTGAATTTGTGTTCTATCTAAATAGGGCATCGGTAAGATTACTATGGAGACTGTCATTCACATTTATTCTGTTCACACTAATTCTGTTCATACCTATTCTGTTGACATTTAGCTTGTTCGTTTTGATTCTGTTCTCACTCACAGCTGCCGTTGATAAAATTGTTGCAAACATTTTGCTTCCTGTCCAAATTATCATGTTTCTAGTCTAATTGGTTAACACTGTAAGGTGACTTACATATCAGCTAATTTCTTAATTTCCAGTCATGATATGCAAAGATCTCTTAATTTTTTTCAATGAATCAGTTTGGTGAAGGCCATTGGTAAGAGAAACAGGTAATACAAAATTTAGCTTGCTATCACCGGTAGCTTTTGAGCTTTGCAATTTGAAATTTGGCACGTGTACATTTTTGATGGGTTTTTTGACATTATTTTTTCACATCTCACAGGTTACTATTTCAAGTCAATAAAACTTGGAGGAATTGTTCCCTGCAATGTGTTCTCTGGTTTGTTGCAGGAGTCAGGCGGGTTCCCAGTGGGAGCCATCATTGCCATCTGTGTGACAGGCGCCCTAGTCTTGTGTCTGGTCATTCTACTGGTGTGGCTCGTTAACAAGAAGAATGCCAAGAAGAGTGTTGGTGAGTTGATGTCTCAATTAATACAGCTGTTAATAGGGGCATTGGTTTACAGCTCAAACGTGTCCTTGAGTACTGTACTACAAACAACCAATTAAAACAATATTTCATGGGTATTTTGCCTTTTTAGCCACTACCACGTGACACTGATTGCCAGCCTCTTTACCCTGTCAGCCACTTTAACCTGGCAGTCACCTGTCTCTGACTGCACTAACTGCTGCTGTTGTCTGTTGCTAGATCGTCAAGTGTCTACTTTCACTGCTGATGCTGAATCTGCCTCTTACAATGACACTACTTATCTTTCACGCCAGTCTTCTTTAGCTCTTGCCTGTAGCACCAGTGCTGTCTCTCTGGAGTGCAGTAGACCTCCAAACAGTGACATTGACAGGCAGGGAGGACATGTTTACCCTAATAATCTGTTCAGGTAACTGCAGTGACAAATGGTGTCAGGGCATTCCAAACCGCCCTTGGCTCAGACTTAAACCAGTAATGCAACAGCAGATCAGACATTAATGTGTCTGCATGGCAAACCATTATTGCAAGATTCATAAATCACATAGATATATTGGTGTTTTGTTTGCTTTTATTAGTAACTGACAAATATTTTGTTAATTTGTGTCAACTGTCTATTGGGGTTCTTGCAGTTAACTACACTGTATTTGGGTCATAGTTGCATTTTACCTCCAGCCCTACAACTAATACACACCAAACATGTTAACAGAAATGTTCATGGATTGAATTGTTGCAAAGCTATTTATTTAAAATTTAGTATAATTGACTAATTATTACTATGGTTATCCAATTAAATACCCACTTTTTAAAATAAAGAATGTGTACACTTATTACCTGCAAGACAATGTTTTCATCTAGTATCATTAAAATGCAGTTTTTTTATCAATGTTGACTATGTATATATAAAATTTAAGAGTTGGGTAGTGGATGTATGAAATCATGTAACAAGGTAATATACAACAAGATGATGAATAATGCTATGCCATAGTTTAATCACGATTAAGATAGCATATATATTTAATCACGATTAAGATAGCATATATATTTGAAGAAGATATTCAAGTATGCAGCAAAAATAGCAAATGAATAAGTAATAAACTTGTGGTTGTCAAAATAGTCGGTTGCTCATGTAACGGTTACTCACATTACAATTTGTCCTCTACTAAGTAATAGCTAAAATAATTTATTTTATAGAGAAATAGCAGCATTTAAATGGGGAGCTAAAAAAAACAAGTGACCCACATCAATCTATTAAATCTACTCAGTTAGATAAAAGCCCAACAGCAGATACAAATTACAATGAAGGTATAGCATTGTACACAAAGAAATTACGCATTTTAACGCATTCTATAAATAAACACATGCCTATTAAAACAGTTAAATTTAATAAATACAAGCACATAAAATCCACTTGGATAATTTGAGGCATTATAAAGTCTATTAAATACAGAGACATGCTTTATAAAAAAAAATCAACTTGCTTTACCAGATTTACCAGAATACATATTCACCAATGTTAAAATCACTGATGAACATGAAATTGCTAATTCATTTAATAAATTCTTCATAAATATGGGACCATCAATTAAAGAAAACATAAGGCAAACTACAACTAAAGATTATACACATTAGCTAAAGGAAAAAAAATTACATTTCATGAAGTAGATGATGCAACTGTTCTGCAACTGTTCAACAAATAATAGATAGCTTACATAAACAAATAGCTATGGATTTGATGATGTATCAACAAAGTTACTTAAAGAATTTAGTCGGAACCTTCTTAGTCAAATCACTAACTCTATTAATAATCAAATACTAAGGTAGGAAACTTTCCAGATAAACTTAAAATAGCTCAAGTTGTACCCATACTACCCATATATAAAAAGACGACAAGCTACAATTCACTAACTACAGACCTATCTGCCAGCCATATCCAAGGTTATAGAAAAAGTTATTTTGAATCAGCTCTCATTGTTTTTAAAACAATCCAATTTGCTATATGATCACCAATATGATTTTAGAAATGTACACTCCACTGAACATGCTGTTCTCGAATTAGTCAATAAAATAATTGAAAAAAATGGACAATGACGAAATTCCAATCAAGATATTCCTAGACCTGTCTAAAGCCTTTGACACATTAGATCATGACATTATCCTGGGTAAATTAAAACACTATGGAAGGAGTAATTTGTTCAAAGATTACCTGACAAATTGAAAACTTTATATTGAATTTAATGATGTAATGTCTGAAACATTAGAAAGTCACACAAGACCGTACTGTCCATTATATACCTAAATGACCTTCTGCAAGTTAGTAAGCACTTTCATTTCATCATCTATGCAGATGACACCACACTTACCAGTACTCTAGACTATCATGAAACCCCCCTTACCAGTACTCTAGACTGTCATGAAACCCCCCTTACCAGTACTCTAGACTATCATGAAACCCCCCTTACCAGTACTCTAGACTGTCATGAAACCCCCCTTACCAATACTCTAGACTATCATGACACCCCCCTTACCAATACTCTAGACTATCATGACACCCCCCTTACCAGTACTCTAGAGTATCATGATACGCCCTTTACCAGTACTCTATAGTATCAGGACACCCCCCTTACCAGTACTCTAGAGTATCATGACACCCCCTTACCAGTACTCTAGAGTATCATGACACCCCCCTTACCAGTACTCTAGAGTATCATGACACCACCCTTACCAGTACTCTAGACTATCATGACACCCCCCTTACCAGTACTCTAGACTATCATGACACCCCCCTTACCAGTACTCTAGACTATCATGACACCCCCCTTACCAGTACTCTAGACTATCATGACACCCCCCTTACCAGTACTCTAGACTATCATGACACCACCCTTACCAGTACTCTAGACTATCATGACACCCCCCTTACCAGAACTCTAGACTATCATGACACCCCCCTTACCAATACTCTAGAGTATCATGACACCAACCTTACCAGTACTCTAGAGTATCATGACACCCCCCTTACCAGTACTCTAGAGTATCATGACACCACCCTTACCAGAACTCTAGACTATCATGACACCCCCTTACCAATACTCTAGAGTATCATGACACCAACCTTACCAGTACTCTAGAGTATCATGACACCCCCCTTACCAGTACTCTAGACTATCATGACACCAACCTTACCAGTACTCTAGAGTATCATGACGAATAATAAATCAAGAACTCAGAAACATAAATGAATGACTGAAAATTAACAAATTGTCGCTTAATATAAACAAAACTAAATACCTAATTTTTGCAATGCCCAACAAAAGGATACAGATCCCAGAAATAAGGCTTGATGGTATAAGTATTGAAAAGGTTAGTGCATTTAACTCTTTGGGCTTAACAATAGACGAATACCTTAATTGGAATAAACATATACAACAAATTTCAAATAAGTGTTTTAAAATAATCGGAATACTAAACAAATTGAAGCATATGCTACCAATAAATATAAAAGTCTTGTTATACAATACATTAATAATGCCTCATCTAAGTTACTGCCTAACAATATGGGGATACCAAAGTGACAAAATATAAAATTATCCAAAAGAAAGTTGTTAGAATGATAAGTCTCAGTAAATATAATGCACATACTGATCCACTATACAAGTCTTAAAATTCTGAAATTGGAAGACTTGACAGGAGCTGAAATTGTACTATAAATATATGCATAACAAACTACCAGCATATCTTCAAAATTTACCATTCTACCCACAAACAGATATACACAACCATTATACACGAAATGGAAGTCAGATAAGAACTCTCAGTACAAGACATGAATTTGCCACAAAATGTACTACATACAACAAGCCTCGCACAATAAATAGCACACCCAGGAGGCCAAGAGTATCATGCAAACGATAAATACACAGAATACACCTGTACAACGTTTTTCAAATTATGCCAAACATATTTTTCTTCAATCATATAAAGATAATTGTTTGATTAAAAACTGCTGTATAAAATTATGTGCACAATAAAGAAAAATGCCTATTACTGAGACTGTTTCATATGCACATGCATCTAAATAAAGTACATGGACACGTGCATCACACGAGCACATTCATACGCACACATGCACCATTGTCGACAACTGGCCAAAAATAATTTATATTGGACTTTTTTCTTTTCTGTTTTCTTCCTATGTTTTTTCTTCTTATTTTGTTTAAAACTAACAAAGTTTTGATACATAAGGTGAATATAAGGTGGCTCCTGTGATAATGACTTTAACAGGTCTTAACAAGAGTCTCCTTGGCAATATTTGCTTCTCTGTCATCCTATCAACTGCCCTTGTAGCTGTACTAACATAACGAATATTCAAAGGCAGCTTGTCCTCCATCAGATCTGGTCAACTTTTGAGTTTTCTAGATATTTCTGCCTGATGATTCACGTTTGCTACTTTTCGCAGGACATTCAGTACATAGATATGACAAATCAAATTGACACTGCCACATTGCCCTATATTTAGTAACACAACTCAATGGTCGCAATATTCATTTGCAATGTTTTCTTTTTATTGGTGGTATTCGAAAGGATGTCCTCTATTTAATTTCCAGTCGCCACAGCCGGTCAACCATTAGCATAACCATCCCAGTCCCAGACAAATATGAAAAATAAAGTTAAAACCAAATTTTCTAGGTGTTTTGATAGCACCAGTATGTTGTCTTTCAATCACACCCATCAAATTATTGCTAGATATTAATGGTATTCATTAAATACTCATTGAAGGGAATCATACTGCTTGGATTTATGAGGCACAAGGCACTATTTTGGTTAAGTTACATTTGTGAAGGTGTCTGTTTGGCCGAGAGCTACAGACAAATATTGTATTAAGTAACTGCAATGGATGTATCATGTCGGTATTAGGTAAGCTAATAAATGTATACAAGTTTTAATTGCTTGTATAAAATATAATGTGTTAATGGTTTACATTATGTTGTTTTTGTTACATTTATTTGACAAAATAATAGGTGTCTACTGGGTATGCAATATCCTTTTTGCAACAATTTCAATCGCTGTTTGGTTTTTAGATCCACGAACTTTAGCATAAATAAAGTAATTGATATTTAAATTTTAAGTTTTTGTCCACTTTGTTGTGGAATGGCCCATATAAATGTATCTGTTCTTTAGTGGATATGTAAATGTCAACCTTTTCTGCTCCTGCACCATAAAGGCACCATTTTCTGCTCCTGCACCATAAAGGCACGACCCAAAATGGCACCTACAAAATGGCACATACTCTAATGGCACATACTCTAATGGCACATACTCTAATGGCACAACTGAGGCAAGGACAAGCATGGTACATTTGAATATAAAATGTGACTTGCAAAGAAATAAATGTTGACGAAAATTACACATTTACATATCACAGTAGTAGTATCACATCAAACATCTCTGGTTGCATGCACATTGTGTACACAAAATTGTTCAGTTTAATCACATTAAAATAATGAAAAATCTAATTGTTCATGATGGATGTTCATGGTAAGATATTAATTGAGCTCTCAGTTTACATGCACACTGTGTCCACATCAAACTAATAAAAAAATGTATTTAATAAAACCATTCAAAATATAATAGGCCATTCTAGATGACACAGAATGAAAAGAAAAAACATCAGAAATTTTTTTTTTAGAAAGTTATATTTGTCAGTGGCTAGAGGGAAGCCATGTGTTCCTGAGGAAACAAACATTAAACAATCTTAGGAGTAAACACTGAAGGGGCTTCACTGTGCCACGTAAGAATTCTGTGGGTGCTTTGTCATAAATCACTGTACAATATACTTTGTCAAAATGTCCACCCCAGGATATCTGACTCTGGATTGTGACCTCGGGGCACTGTTGCATCTAACTCTAATGTGTGTACACTGTTTCACTGGGGCTGGTCCCAGTTTGTCTGCCAACCCTAAAGAGGATTTTAATTATCCCAAATGTTGTCTGTCCTGCAGGGACGGCAGATGACAATAATTGGAGCAACAACACTGAGAAGCCGTCGGCGACCCCCCAGCACATCGTCAGTGGTGTGTACTGGAACGACGAAAAAAGCAACTGTGTGAACGACTCTGCCTCTCCACCTCCCAAATGTCTCCCTGACAACTTCGCAGAAGAGTATGATCACCCTCGCTCTAAGCAGGAGGTCATCACCCCGATCACCTCTCGTGACATTACCACTGGTGTCAACAACGACTTCATCGCGGTCGAGTGATCACCATCACAGACCTGTTCACCTCTGTTCTACCCTTTGGATGCTGTACATTTCCATGTGTTATATTCACACTTGGGAACATTAACTCTCCAAAAAGAATCTCAAATATTGATTTCCAACTGAGAGGTAGATTTATGTTGCCCATCTGGCAAATCATAATTGCTGCATGAAAATTGGTACAATAGTAAAATTCTTATGTATTGCACCAGAATATAAACTAACAGGTCCTCGTGATAAGACAAGAAATGGAGTGAACAACCAGACTATGTACTCAATGTGTTATACTTTGGCTTGCTTGTGTTATTTTATTATTATATTATATTATCATTATTGTTTATCCTTTTGTTAAACAAATGCACTGATATTTTATAGCCAGAATTTGCTGGCATGTTGTATTAATTGTTCAGGTGACAACATGTCCAGTGTAACTTGTGGCTGTTGCGGGCAGCAGCTACTACATGGAAAAGAAATCCATAGTCATGATTGTTTCTTTCAATCTGTCAAAAAAGGCAGTCATCATTATTTTAGAAATAATTAGTATTGTTCTGATTACCTACAAAGTTAACTTGATTGGTATACTACCTAATTTGGTTAACCAGTATTGAGCATTTGGTATATTCACCCATATGATGTTGCCAGTTAATTGGATAGATACTACATTTTATTGCATCAATTAAGATATTATGATTGACTTTACTGCAGAAATGGCTCAATATACACAGAATGCCTTGTTTGTAAGATTAATTAGACAAAAATAATACAGTGTGTATATATATATATATATATATATATATATATATATATATATATCACCTATTGCACTTGTGTGTTGTATTTTTCTCAGTCATGAGCAGAAACGTTAATACTGATGAAACCATGAAATTATTGTTTTATACTTTTTCAAGCAGTTTGTTTATTAGAGTAGCATGTACAACGTTTGCTTGTTTATTGGAATACCATGTACAGTGTTTGTTTGTTTATTGGGGTAGCATGTACAATGTTTGTTTGTTTATTGGAGTAGCATGTACAGTGTTTGTTTGTTTATTGGAGTAGCATGTACAATGTTTGTTTGTTTATTGGAGTAGCATGTACACTGTTTGTTTGTTTATTGGAGTAGCATGTACAATGTTTGTTTGTTTATTGGAGTAGCATGTACAGTGTTTGTTTGTTTATTGGAGTAGCATGTACAATGTCTGTTTGTTTATTGGAGTAGCATGTACAATGTCTGTTTGTTTATTGGAGTAGCATGCACAATGCTTGTTTGTTTATTTGAGTAGCATGCACAATGCTTGTTTGCCAGCAGATCCTATTTAATCATATTCATTAATCTCAAGTAATGTAAATCACTGTGGATAAAGACGTCTCTCATTGAATACAGTAGGTGGATGAGATTTAATCTGAATTAGAAAAAATTATTGTTTTTCAAAGCCCCAAACCCCGCCGAGTTCCAACAAGCTTAGATGTTACTTGTCATTTTATCATCTACTTTTAAAAATACTGGTTAGTATTTTGATGTTCTTGGACCATTGTGGAGATGTTACTGAATAAACGACCTACCAAGTTTCTTCAAATACAACAGATTGTTAGCCAGTATGAATCACGTGAAATATAGACGGAGCAATGTACCAATAAAAAATTGCACAAAAATTGCTGTTTTTGATATTTTAAAACATTTCATCTTAGCTATGTTACATGGGTAGATATTTTGGATAAAACTTCTATCTGCCTGACCAGTGACACATTCTTGCTCTCTGTTATATAACTTAGCTATGTGTGTGCTTGTTTTCTTTACCATTTTAAATGTTTATGCTATATTTATGCAGCAATTAAGCACTGAATTCTGCAGTGAATTATGCATACAAATGAAAATCAGAACCTTGAGAAAGTTATCGTAATAGTTTAGGTGAGTTGAAATTACAAATGTGAGAGGTCTATTTTGTAATTCTGTAGGTGAGTTGAAATTGCAGATATAAAATTTCGTATTTGCTTATATTTTCTTAAGAATGAATACCCTGTAGGTTTGTATACAACAGTAAAATGGTTTGGATGCCCTTTAAAATAAAGCAGACTCATAAAATGTGCTGTCGTTTTACTGGTGTTGTATATTATAGTGTGGCAAAAATTAATTGATTAACAGCCTCTTCATTGCCATGGCAATAATCACATTTTTAGACAACTATACACTTTAGTATTTAAACAAACAATGCACACAATTGTATTATTAAGTAATGTATGTATCCTGAGTACAAACATCCACATTGAGAATATGTAGAAAAAAGTATTTTAGAAAAGCATGTAAAGGTAGATGTGCAATTTCATCTGTCTACCTGTTGGTATTGCGGGGTAGCATCTGTCTACCTGTTGGTATCGCGGGGTAGCATCTGTCTACCTGTTGGTATCACATGGTACCATCTGTCTACCTGTTGGTGGCGCGGGTTACCATATATCTACATGTTGGTATTGCGGGGAACTATCTGTTTACCTGTTGGTATCGCAGGGTACCATCTGTCTACTTGCGGGTACCATCTGTTAACCTATTGGTATCGTGGGGTACCATCTGTCTACCTTGAATGACATTGAAACAGTTGGTTTCCTCTTTGCAAATATATTATAATTCTCTAGTCTGTAGAGTTAAGTGAATAAAACGAATTTATCATTGACACAAAACATCTCAACTAATGGCACTGCCATCACATTGCCAAAACTGAAAAGCCACAAATTGTTCTGACTGTTGGCTTGCATTGTCTTGCAACAACGTTAAATGCGATATATGTGACAACTGCTAAGTAGTGTAGATGACCAATCTTCCGGCGTCACCTAAGTGGAGGTTTGTGGCACATCCCTTCCAGTCAGTGTGACTTGCCTGATCAAACCTTTTGTTCAAGAACACCAGCTTACAGTTCAGCTCCTACACATAATGCAAGCAAAACCAACAAACAATTAAAAAACCATTCTACAAAAAGTTTTCAGGAATTTCTGCGAAACTGAAGAGGTGTATTTTCAGGTTACTTAGAACCAGTTTTATCAATTGTGGAAGAA
Source organism: Lamellibrachia satsuma (assembly GCA_033239005.1). Lineage (NCBI taxonomy): Eukaryota > Metazoa > Annelida > Polychaeta > Sabellida > Siboglinidae > Lamellibrachia > Lamellibrachia satsuma. The sequence goes on along the minus strand of BSQZ01000002.1, from coordinate 14,574,471 downwards.
ATAGATTATGTTTGTTTCTTCCATACAACAAAGCCAAGGACAATTAAAATAGTGTTTTGAAACAGGTAAACCTTTGTAAAATACCATGGTGTTTTGAAACAGGTAAACCTTGGTAAAATACTTGGTGTTTTGAAACAGGTAAACCAAGGTATGATGGTATACAATATACATTACCATAGACAATAAATGAAAAACAATGTTCTACCACGGTTTACCATGTAATACCATGGTATACCATGTAATTCCATGGTATACCATGTAATTTCATGGTATACTATGGTTCATTTTTGATAAGAGAAAAAAAAATTTTAATAAATAAAAAATACCCTAAAATGTACGAATGAACAAAATAAATGTTCTTCGGGATAACATTTGACAAAAGTGTGAATGTTTGGATAGCAAAGTACTATACTCACTCGGTCATGGAGGCTCCTGCATATGTCTGCATACATAACCTGTGTTGGCTGTTATATGGAGAAAAAAATTCAATATTAATTCCATTTTATTGTGAGAAGTTTAATTTTAAAATTGTTTTGAATGCAACATATATGTTTAGAACATTTTCCTGAGTTAGTATGAGGGTCAATTTAGTTGTCTTAGGCATACCAAAATAACATTTGTGTTTCCGACCCTAGAAGTTCTTACAACATGGTATGGAAAATACATCATTTATTTGCAACCCTGTATAAATCCAAGCACAAGGTCAAACATAAATCTGTGCCGCACGACCCAATCTCTTGCTGTTAAAATAACAGAAATGTTTTCCTCTCAGAAGAAATTTGGGGGGACATATATGCGTACTGTAGCCTCGGGCCCCATATTGAAAACAACTTCGTCTTTTGGTTGAGATACTGATGTTTATTTTGTAACACCATGAAAACTGTGTAAAAAAAAATTACAAAGTATTAACAGACAGTTTTACACCATATCTATATGTAAACCTTTGTATATACTAAAGGTGGGTGACCCAGTTACTCATCAATGATTAAAATAGTCACACTAAGTGTTCCAAAGCTGGTTGTGCACATTCAGTGGTATGTTATCTTGTAAGTATTCCGATATATTTACACATTTAACACAGCATTGATATGATCAAGGCACAGACATATGCACTAACACAATGAATGCATAATCGAATAAGTAATGTCACTAGATTATATGTCTCAGATATACAAAGAGCTAAGTGGATAGATTCGCCTTATATTAGACAATGATAAGTTCATAACGTTTGGGAAAGTACATGGTCCAGCATACTGTATTGTGAGACTGACCTTAACATCAAGTTTAACCATGAAAAACAATACATTTGTAATACTAATACATTCTAAGTGATTCTTGGTTATTCATCAGTTTGCTACATACCTCGTTGCATCTAATATGGGACTCAGGTTGTCAGATGTTCATAGATTGAGTTCTTAGTTATATTCTGTGGAAGCTGCCATGTCATTGCTGTAGGATAGATCACTCGGCTGAGCACTGTCTTCCTACTCGATTTTTATTACAAGTTTAGATAATTATAGTGTCAACTAGTAATATATGTCATTTAGACTAATATACAACTAGATGTTACATGAAAGTATTATCATAATCAGTTATAGATACACAGACTCTTATTGCTAGGTAACATAAACAAAACTCAGCATAGATGTTTCCCAAGGGTGTGAATCAACCATCTCCTGTAACTAATACAGGGGCCACAGAGTTTCCCTGGGGTGGGTCATTCACCTCCCATGACCTGTAAAGTCCCAAACAGAGACTGTCTACACTAATGGGTTTCAGGGGTGGCCTAGTCAGTGGCTCTTGGTGATAGCACTTAGTGATGTGCTCACTAGGCTTACAGTGAATCAGCTGTTGTGTTCACTGTCATTTACTGATGAACATGCATAATGAGATGTATATACTGATGAACATGCATAATGAGATGTATATTGGAACACTACAATCTTGACAGTATTCCAAGTAGCATGATTATATTATTGGTGTGGCAGTGAACTACGACACTCTAAAAACATTTACCAAGAAAATACTCAAAGTCAAATGCTCAGTTGCTTATACCCACAAATATTCCACCCCAGGGAAATAATAAAAGGAAGAAATTTTATCCTCTCTACGTACCCTAAAATGTGATAGCATCTAATAGGAAACACAAATATTATTCTGGTACGCATTACCCAAATTCCTGGCAAACATCTGGGTTTTTAGTAACAATAAAAAGTGGTAAGGGTTTCCAGACTCTCGAGAGTGCGACAGATGGTGGCGCCACATCATGGAGGTTGGATAATCGAGGTTAACAATACGCCCTCTGGTGACAATATTGTTAGTCACCCGAGAAACATGGTGAGTTGTCGAATAATTGAACCTTTTTGGTTCGAATATCGTCGCCAGTTACTTACACTAGTTATGAAGATTTTGTGGCACAAAGTTTTTTGAAGGATTACGAACTACGTTACTCAGTACAGTGTCGCAATTTTACCTATGGAAACAGAACGTTAACTGTTTATGTGTTAAGTTATAATTTAGAAACGAGCTATTATCGCTCGCATGACACCACATTTTCTTTAGACCATTAATACATTATTGGCATTATGTCCTCATTACATTATTTTATTATTTGTTTGGCGAGAACTGTCTGCGTGCTGTGAAATGAGCGACCACGATGCTGATTTGAACCTGTGTTATTGTGTTTAAACATTTAGCTTTTGTTTTCAAATGTTTTCTCCTACCATTGAATACATTATTTATGATTAGCATTACGTAGTGACAGTGGAAGATCTGGATAAAGTGGTGTCGGGTGTTTCGGCCCATAACGGGTTCGGACAATGGACCAAACTAACCGTTTTAGTGAACTGTGAAGTGTTTTCGCTAGCATGGGCCGAACTAGGCAAAGTTAATTGCCCTACAATGTTTTTCTTTCTGGCTGTTGCTGTAGTAGGGGCGAAGATCTCGTTCATCAAAAGCTTAAGTATTTTCATGAAACGTGAAACCTTACAAAAACGCCATAAACAGAGCAATAAACACGTCTTTCGTGTCTGTATGCATTCTTATATGTATATCACTAAAGTTACCTGACAATAACCATGTAAAAGTGTGAAATTATTACCTTTTTGTCAGAACGCATGTGATTGTCAACATTTGTATATAACCGGATGTTGTTGTGAGCAAGAATACCAAGCGGGAATCCTGTGGATCTATATAAGGTTATGCTAAGAATTGCCGTCTGCTGGCCATGGAGTTACATCATTAATCATACCCCTATAAACTACTAACTTACTAACGGGTGTTTTATTTATGTATGTGCTGCTGGCCCATTCTGTCCTCATTCTACACGAAATTGTGTTTGATCATGTGACCCAAAGGCAACATCACGTGCACAGTATGATGGCTAATTGTGAAATGTTTTCTATGTCACCGATAAAAGTACTCATAAGTAATTATTTGGAGCACATTTCTTCAGTTTCTTGACGCCCAAGTGTCGGTTGTATGTCACAGAATGCACAAGTGAAACGGTTAGTGCGTATTGGTTTTAAAACTTAAGTTATTAGTTCCGTAGCCATTTGTCTACGGAACTGCGAAATTGGCACGTTAGCAAATGCCGGTCAAGATCTCCGCCCCTAGGCTAGCTCAAGAGTGGGGCGGATGACTCTGCCTAGGGCCGAACCATCCGTGTATGCAACTGGCTAACCTTAAAAGAGCTAAGCCATTTTTTAAAAGGGGCTTTGCCTTTTGGCTTAAACTTTTAGGCCTTTTTGAAGGTACATAACTTAACCTTAAGATTCTTGTGACTCCTCATTGATCAGATCTTCATCATCGTCTATCTGTAATTTCAGTATTCCAGTTTCAGTGTTTAATGGTGCTTCAGAATTATATAGAATTGCCTGATTGGACCAAAATTTGTCCAGGCCTGTGGTTTATAAATGAATTAATGGATTTTACCTGCCTGCACGACTTTCAGGAACGGAGTTCCAAGACTCAGTCACCCTGAGATGGAAAGCATATTTTCTCATATTTATAAGGGTACCCTACTGCTATGGTATAGTCAAGATGCATTCTTACCATTGTTTTATGTAATGCCAAGAACATACCTTTATCTAAAAAGTGGAATGTTCTGCAAATTATTTTTGTCATTTTTGTTGCTTTGTGTACAGTTACCACAAAAAGTGGAATGTTCACTTAAACTAAAAAGATAAATTAGCAGCAGACCAGCATTCAATGAATGACTAGGGATATGGCCTTATGTGAACATCCCTATTTGCCACCAAGCTGCCTCAGACTTGGGTCCCTAAATATTTGTTAGCAGAAGAATCAAGTGTGATACATTGATACATTACAATATCGTGTCTGCCAGTTGTCTCGGTCATGAATATTGCTGCCTAATGTTAATTTAGCAAAGGATGATAACTGGATGCTATTTTCACCATCCATGATATACCTAATCAACCCATCCATCAACAATATTCTGGGCACCAACACTAATTTAGCAGGACAGGAAGTGACCTTTCAAAGAAATGTATACTTGTTTACCCACTGGGGTGTCTGGTTTAGGCCATCCTGGCACAGTTACAGTTTAAACATCCAAAATGTCAGAAACTAGAATCTGCCTTTTATTTAGAAAATACAATACTGTATGGCATCCAGATATATCTAAAGTTTAGCCGCTGTCCTAGCTCTTTCAGATGTTTTTTAAGTCACCCGTACCTAAAGTAAGCCATTTTGTATGCCCCAGTTAACGTTCTTTTAAGAGTATTAGTTAGAAAATATATTTCTTTTGCATGTAAATTACTAACAATGCATTACATCGCTGTATCAGTTATCTGTACTTTATAAGTAATAGAATTAAATCATGTGTGTTAAATTTAGCATGTCATTTTAGAAGACAGGTTCATGTCAGGATCATTATCGTTCATTTCACAGCATCGAGACAGTTCTCGTTAAACAGATAATAAAAGAATTTAACCTGATAAGCCCTGAATTTCTGGGGGAGTTGATTTTGTTTCAACCCATGGGATTATGAAATGCACTGTAAGACGTAAAGTCTTCATCAAAACCCTTACAATATATACATATTCTGAATCACAGAATATTTATCTTACCAATGGTAATAACACTCAATGTTATGATTAACTGTGGCTAATTAGCATATAATTAGCATATGTAAACAATCGCAAAGTGAAAAATTAAATACGAAATCTAGTTTTATTTCGTCACTCATGGACACAATAACACACAAAATGAGGCAAGTTTGGTACTGCAAGGTAGGCCTACATGTCCTCTATGAGCAGCAAGAGAAATTATAATAATATCTGCATTTACCTGTGAAATATTACAATTAGCATGCAAGTACTATGATTTTGGTTGATCGCATATATACATATAAAGCACACAACTGTTCACAAAATGCATAATAATGAATGTTTCATAGGTATATGTAATCTATTGACATATATATCAGAGCACACCATCTATTGTATTATAATAACTGATGGAAAAGAAAAGAAAAATTCAAGGAATATAAATGCAGTAATTCTGCAAATGTTACGTCAAAAGACAATGAATACAATAAAAACACATCATTGACACATCGATGTTGTTGTCTTGGCTGCTACTAATGTCATTTACATCCGAATTATCGGATGTAAAACCCAACAGATGCAATGCCCGCTCATAGTCTTCATAACCATGAATCGTAAAACGTTGACAAAATATCGGTCACTTTAAAAAAATTCGCAAAAATACTAATAATTGACGGATTGATTCGAGAATCGACTCAAAACGTCCGCACATGTGTTGTTTTCATCCAGGCACCAACAGCATAACCAAAGCGAACGAGCGTGGTGCCACATAGCGATCAATATGAACACTACATCCCAACACCGAAATTTCGGTGTTCAGGGTGCATCAGGTTAAAAGGTTTTAAGTTCAAACTTATGGCTGTTTTTGACAGAACATTTAAATCCATTAGGAAACTTGGGTAATTCACTTGTTATAGTTAACAGCATTTGGTTTTCACGATCATAGACTTTTTGACTTGTTTTCTTTTATTTGTTCTATTTCAGTTTCGCAATCAGTACGATAATGATGTCACAGTCTGGAGCCCACAGGTTAGTACCATATTTTGTCTCAGTTTACTAATTACACTATTTTTCAATGTACATGATTTTTTTCATGCTGTCACCTGAGGTAGATGCCTCAAAAAACTCTTCACAATCTAAGATGTTCAACATTAAAAAAATCAGACAACTAGTGGTTTATTTTCCTTAAAATGTCATATTTTGCATCGCATTTTAAAACATAACAATGTCTTGCTTGCTTGCTATTACAAAAATCTGAATACCCAACTGGATGAAATTGATTACCCCCTGAACGAAGCATTAAAAACCTTGTTTGCACATGAAATCATATAAGTCTAATTTGCCATGACGAATAAGAGCATACCACATTGACATTATCAAAATTATAAAGATTGCTTATATATATATAATTTATAACAGTTATTTATTAAATAAATACCTTTACATGTCACCAACCTACTGTAGCACTGATGGTGGATTGGTTCATGTTTTGTTTTGCTAGGGGCGTATCCACCAGATTGAGTATGCCATGGAGGCAGTCAAACAGGGTGCAGCAACTGTTGGTCTCAAGTCAAAGACCCACGCTATCTTGGTTGCTCTCAAGGTACTCGTGCTATTTCTTGCATTGTCTGCAGTAGTAACAGGGCTGGAAATAAAAAATGCAGTCGGACCCCCAAACCCTTCTCTACCCTTCTCTACTAAATATGTGTGCTTATTTTATATTAACATGCCTATCTGAAGTGAAAAGATCATTGTGAGTCGTAAAGCACTTAAAAATGGTCGTCCTTTACACACTTGCAACGTAGCACTAACTTTGTCTGTCGCCATAGTCTTGTGTAACAGACAACATTATGGCGATTCTCATCATTCTTCTGTCCAGCTGTCAGTTTGGTCCTTAGCCATAGGTTCCATCATGCGCCACTAATATAGTGTGGATATTTCCGCTTTTATGAAGGCACCGTTTTTTAGACGTGCATTTCTGTATTTGACATTCGGTTTGTGGCCTTAGCATTGTCAAACAGGGTGCAGCAACTTTTGCAAAGTAGAAATCTGTGTGTAGCCTTATTTAACATTTGGTGGGTGTCAATATATGCAAATGGATACACGGAACTCACCAACTTCAATCTCAATATGCATTACTTCACCTGTCTGTGACCTAGATAATTGAAGCTATGATGGTAGTGTTTTGAAGTGAAGTTCGTTGGCATTATTTCAATTTGCTAATCATTCGAAAGCATTGACAGACAGTGTTTTATTTGTAAATTACAAATAAAATGCTGCCTTTTTATGTTTTGAATTACAAATTTGATATTTAAGATGCGTTGTGTTTGTTTATCATTAAATTGTGGGTCCGATGGCATCTTGACTCTTGGAAGCCTTGTCTGAGTCGTGTGAGTGAATGCGAAAACATCTGCTCCTGCCATTGTATGGATGGCCATGAAGGCGTGAACACGTTGGCCACATCAGCTGCCCGCAACATATAATATAATATAATAAATATTTAGTTTGCATATTATGTCCTCCAAGTGTGCTGTTACATATTATGTCCTCCGAGTGTGATGTTACATATTATGTCCTCCAAGTGTGATGTTACATATTATGTCCTCCGAGTGTGATGTTACATATTATGTCCTCCGAGTGTGATGTTACATATTATGTCCTCCGGGTGTGATGTTACATATTATGTCCTCCGAATGTGATATTACATATTATATCCTCCGAGTGTTACATATGTGTCTTAGAACTGTTTGCTAAAAAACAGTTCGGAAAACCCAAAATTTGACAGGACCACCAGATTTCCAGAGCTGGTGGTCCAACAGTCCACTGCCCAGAAAAAGTTAATTTCTAACCCTGGGTAATTAAATGACACTGGTATTGATAAATATGTCCTCCTGGAATTGTGCCTTATAACGTTGGAACCCGTCCACCTACATGTCAAAAAGTTGACACAAATTATATTTGTAGCAATATGGTTATAGAACACTAAAGTTGATCTGTGCTCGTGGGAATTTGGACAGGCAGCAACCATGGCTTCACTGCTATGTTATTTGGAAGTTGTGCAACATGCCTGAACATTGACAGTAATGGTGAAGACATGCCTGAACATTGACAGTAATGGTGAAGACATGCCTGAACATTGACAGTAATGGTGAAGACATGCCTGAACATTGACAGTAATGGTGAAGACATGCCTGAACATTGACGGTAATGGTGAAGACATGCCTGAACATTGACGGTAATGGTGAAGACATGCCTGAACATTGACGGTAATGGTGAAGACATGGTTCATATTCTAAAAGTGTTCTCTTATATACCCAGAGGGCGCCATCAGAACTGTCGGCACATCAGAAGAAAATAACAGTGATCGATAAGCATGTTGGCATGTCTATTGCTGGACTCACGGCTGATGCACGGCTTCTCAGGTGACGATAATTGTTTCGAATTGCCAAATAAATGTGACAACTGTTGTTTTACTGTGATTTCCTAGATGTCTGCATTTTGTGTATGCAAGCATGTGTATATATACAATTACCCTTCTGCTGACTTTCTGTGGCATGATAAGGCAGGGTGAACATGTTTTATTGCTGCTTGATAATTTCAAATCCTGGACAACAAGTCAGTTATAATTATCATTGACCAGACTATGAGAAAGTGATTCATAGTCAGGTAAACGAACCCATTCTTAAAACTGCCTCCACAAATTGTGTCAGACTCATTTCACCAAAAAAATAACATTTGAAGTATTAACTATGACATGCTAACTCATTTGTGCAAATGTATTATTTAATTTTGATGAAATCATCAAAAAACCATTAAATTTATTTTGGGTCAGCCAAACTGAAATTCAGAGAAAATGAGGCAAAACCGGCCATGTGTGGTCCACCTCTATATACTATGGCATAAGTGGATGTGTGGTCCACCTCTATATACTATGGCATAAGTGGTCATGTGGGGCCCACCTCTATATACTATGACATAAGTGGCCATGTGGGGCCCACCTCTATATATTATGGCATAAGGCTATTCACTCTTTCACAACTTACCCGATTTGTAGTAGAGTCAGTAGTAGAGTCGGTAGACAGTTGACTGCTCCGACACAATATATTTTAGAATATCATTTTTGTAGCTGTTTTTAAGTCAAAATTTATTATAATTGACCAGAATCAATTATATATTCATTCTGGTAATGTTACACTAGCTTTTATTGCAATACAACTTCAATCCCTTTGAAGGTTTTCCCCAGTTTTTCTCAATATTGGAGTTTTTTCCCAAGGTGGTATTTACCGGTATTTACCACCTGGTAAATACCGGTGCGGGGAAAATGTGCCAATCTTGCTCTACATACTATGACATAAGTGGCCATGTGGGGCCCACCTCTATATACTATGACATAAGTGGCCATGTGAGGCCCACCTCTATATACTATGACATAAGTGGCCATGTGGGGCCCACCTCTATATACTATGGCATAAGTGGCCATGTGGGGTCCACCTCTATATACTATGACATAAGTGGCCATGTGGGGCCCACCTCTATATACTATGGCATAAGGCTATTCACTCTTTCACAACTTACCCGATTTGATGATCAAATTTTTTTTTATCCAAGTAGGCACCCTTTGGGAAACCAACAATATTTAATCTATTCACACATTACTGAGCATCAACATTCGTGATGTGCTATTAAATTAATTAGTGCGATTAATTCAGTGGTCAGTGAACTTAGCTAACCTAGCCTTTCAGTCCTGGTAGCAGGTTAAAATGAAGAAACAAATCTGTGTGTTGCAGCAAGTTCATGAGGACGGAATGTCTCAACTCTAGATATGCCTACGACCAGCCCCTACCCATCTCAAGACTTGTCAACATGATCGGCAGCAGTATCCTATCACTACACGCTCGACAGTGACACACCTGTCTACCTAGCACTACACGACAGTACACAACCAACTTTAATACAGCACTACACGACAGTATATGCCCAACTACAACACACCTGTCTACACAGCACTACACACACAAGTACAACACACCTGTCTACACAGCACTACACACTCAACAACAAAACCTGTCTAACTAGCAATACATGGCAGTACGTGCCAAACTATAAAACACCTGTTTACCTTGCACTACACGACAGTACATGCCCAGCTACAACACACCTGTCTACACAACACTACACGCCCAACTACACTACCTGTCTACACTACACACTAGCTACAACACACACTGTCACGATCATTGGTGTTTACAATATACAGTGTTGGTGTGTTTCCTGTAAAAGTCAGGGTATTGTAAACTTTTATTGATATTTAATCATGTTATTTTATTAAGCACATTAAGCAGCCACAGTCGCCACTTCAGAATTGTTGACAATCATCTTGTACAGTGCTGCACACAAACTTAGTTTTCTGTGTAACTCACAGTCAGTATATTAATGTATAGTTTGGATACTGACTTCAAAAATTCATGCATAATGATTATCTAAGATGCTAGCTCTGTCATTGTCAGTATCCCTTAACCTGTTGAACAGAATCACAGATTCCCACACAGCGTTATGGCAGGAGACCATTTGGAGTCGGCCTGCTCCTAGCTGGATATGACGTAAGTATGTTATGGCAGGAGACCATTTGGGGTTGGCCTGCTCCTAGCTGGATATGACGTAAGTATGTTATGGCAGGAGACCATTTGGGGTTGGCCTGCTCCTAGCTGGATATGACGTAAGTATGTTATGGCAGGAGACCATTTGGGGTTGGCCTGCTCCTAGCTGGATATGACGTAAGTATGTTATGGCAGGAGACCATTTGGGGTTGGCCTGCTCCTAGCTGGATATGATGTAAGTATGTTATGGCAGGAGACCATTTGGGGTTGGCCTGCTCCTAGCTGGATATGAGGTAAGTATGTTATGGCAGGAGACCATTTGGAGTCGGCCTGCTCCTAGCTGGATATGACGTATGTTATGCTGTAGTCAGATGTATTTGACTGTGTTTAGATTTTACTAATATCAATTTAGATCTCTTACATTTGGTATTGTTACAATGTCATTCTTGTTAACACCACACTGTTAAATTGTACCAAGCTATTGGAATTGAATTGTGCTTTGACTGTGATGAGGTTAACTGACATATTACTTCAACACGAACCAGTTAGTCATTTATGGCCAGGGAAAAGTACTTGTGGTAGGCAACTACTGTGAAATCAAAATAATTTAAAGCCACATTTTAGCAAAATTTTTACGATGTTCCATATTTGACGTACAAGGAGTAACACCAGTAAAACTTGGCCAAAATGTTTTTTTATTATTTATCTCTATAGAAAGGCAAAAAAATTGGGGGTTCCCATGCAAAATTTTGAAATATCTGACATAGTAACCTCTATGTTAACAGCAAACTGTTATCAAAAGCCAAATTATTACCCACAAGGAGTAATGTCATTTCAGTAAATGTTTGGTTGAAATGTTAATTTGTTATTAATTTCTATATATATAGAAAAATTAATGAAGTGCCTGGAAAAGAATCAGGGTTTGCTATCTTAAAATCACGAGTTCTGAAAAAAATTTTCTGTAATTATTTACAACACACGTCTGCAAAGGGCTCCACTGGTAGTTCTTTTACAAAAACATGCATCATTTGTGTTTATTATTAACATAAAGGACGTAGTTTCAGTGAACAACTTGTTTTGATTTCATGTTACAACAACGATGCACAGGTAGCATGTTTTCAAGGTAACCACCTACCTTAGTAAATGATGTGTATGTACTTATTCCGTTTCCTTCTTAATTATATTTTTTATTATTTGTTTATAATTTCAATGTAAAAAAAGAAATGAACGGAACTAATTTTGAATGACACGACAATTTTATAGTTATGAAATGTTTGTCTATTATTGTTATTGTCAAATAAAGATTAATTCATTCACTGTTGTTAGCATTTGGTGAATTCACCTTTAGCAGATTAGGGGTCAGACCACAGTTGACCTTCCGGTTTGTTGTTTCACACGAACGTAAGGCTTATTAAATTGCAATATGTGAATTTAAACAATTCATATGATGTGACATAAGTGCAGTTGAGCAGGCATATTCACACGATGGTTTGTAGAAGCTATTGGCTGTGATATAGTGCATTTTTTTAGACTAACAGGCGGAGGGATTTATGGGAATTTTTCTGCTATGGGCCACATGGTCTATTTTTTTTAATTTATGGGCATTGCAGGTCAGGAGGTATGTGATTTTGACAAAACTTGGTCAGCATGTCAATGAGATGATGGCAGTGGCTGTGAAAAATTGTCTGAATTATTGATGGTCACATTTTCTTATAATCAGACAAAACGTTAACATGGCCACCAATGCAATTCTCTACTGTGGTCTGGCCCCATTAGAGGTACCGATATTAGAGCTGTTTGTCATATGTTTGTGTCAGTCGGTTGGCCCACACATCTACCAGACATTGGAGCTGTGTGTCATGTGTTTGTTGTTTTATCAGTCGGCTGGCCCACACATCTACCAGACATTGGAGCTGTGTGTCATGTGTTTGTTGTTTTATCAGTCGGCTGGCCCACACATCTACCAGACGTGTCCATCAGCCAACTACTTTGACTGCAAGGCAATGGCAATAGGTGCTCGTTCCCAGTCAGCTCGAACCTACCTGGAGAAACACCTGGATGAGTTCCCCACATGTGAGTTTATACACATGTGGCTGCAGCTTTAGCAACGCTAAACATTCAGTCTGTACATTCAGTCTGTGTGTTCAGTCTGTGTGTTCAGTCCGAATGTTCAGTATACATTCGGTCTGCATGTTAAGTCTATATTATGTCATTCTGCTTTCAGAGAACACTTCAGTTTCTTCCTTCATCAATATCTTTCTCTGTTTCCTTATTGAAGGTCAGTACAGGAAATAATGATCACATAAAAATTCCGATGAGCAAGTTGAACAAAATGGTGGGCTGAATCTACTGAAGGTGATCATTTAGATGTGCTAGTGTTGTACTTAGGCATGTGGTGCAGTTGTCTCTTGCTGATGGTCAGTGTGTGGTTGTGGCAGGCAGTTTGGAGGAGTTGATCAAGCACGGACTGCGTGCACTGCGGGACACGCTACCCAATGAGACAGACCTCAACACTAAGGTCAGTCTAACATCACCACATTGCGTAGCCATGACATGCCAAGTCTAACAAATATTACAGTATTACTGGATTTACAAGTTGAGCTAACTGTAAAATGTATGTTGTGATGCACTGCTGAATTATTATCTACATGCAACTATTAATAGTCCATTAAGGTCTTGGAGCAAATATTGTATACATGCGTAAGTAGTCACTTGAATAGTGATTTCAAGTAATTGACATGTAACGACGTAGAATTTTGACTAAATACTTTTACTTGTAACAAAGTATTTTATCTAAAGTAATGCGACTTTTTACTTTGTTCCTTTTATTTACTTTACAATATATTTTCATTACTTTTTTTGCGAAACCGCTGCTGCCGATGGCTCTCCACTGTCAATGACATTTCATAAACTGTGCCTAGTCGCCAGCAATTAATATCATCCAATCGCAGGCCAGTCTGCGATCATATTTACATACAAAACTCTGGGAAATCAGTGCAACCACTGTTTTATATATATAGGTCAGTGAAGAACATCTGCCAAAGGTCAGGTCAAGGCCGTTGACATAAAATGTCACTTTGAGCATACAATGCACGAACGCTATCTCAAACCATAATACAAATGTCTTTGTTGCACCATTATACACTATTAATCAGTAAGTTTCCAATACGTGTTATAAATAAAAAAATTGTATTGATAATCCCCATACACTGACACAATTTTTATATTCGTGAGCAGTGTGGTTGCAAAAAGTTGCCAGATGCAATCTGTGTAATTTATATATTACTCATGATTTTGTTGTTATTTCTGAGTGTTGTACTTTTACAAGTACAAATATTTTACTTTTTACTCAAGTACTTTTTTACAAAGTACTTTTACTTTTACTCAAGTAGTTTTTAGGTGAATTACTTTTACTCAAGTTCAAAATTAAAGTAATTCAGTCAACCCTGTAAGTATTAGCATCTTACACTGGTCAAGTCGTCAGATGCTAAATTTTGACGTAATTGTTTGATATTTCAGAACTGTTCGATGAGCATTGTGAGCAAGGACTTGGACTTCACCATATATGCTAACAACGACATCGCAAAATACGTATCCTTTAATCCGTGTGTGCATTCAGGCGTCTACCACTTGCCTGTACAGCTTCATTCGTTTGAACAAATACATCACTATAATTACAAAATATACTCGCTGAGTAATCATAATGTTATATAGAGGAATTTAATATCGTCTCATCACTGCTGAAGACACAGTCTGTTTTATTTCAGAATAATATAAAGTGTAAATCAGTTGTTTAGACCACTATACTTTGAAAAAAAAATTATTGTTTAAGCTTTGTAACTGGACATTGTGAGACTATCAGTCATTTTGTTACTGTCGTGTGTTTTATTGTAATGTTAAGACTAGCTGATCATTTTTATTGTATACCTTTTGTGCAATCATTGTTTTTGTTGAGACCATCACAACTGTAAATGACTTGTGGCTAATGCCAGCACTGGTCGCACAGTGTAAGTTGTCAACGCCGACAGTAACTGTTATTCTTGACTTTTCTGTCAGCTGCAACTGATCGAGGGTGAAGAGAGATCTAGTCGCCCTGGCAGGAGAGAGGGAGCAGTAGGTGTTGCCATGATCCCCTCAGCAGCAGCCTTAATCACCTACTTTGCTCCTTCATTACTAGTCTTGCTGAATGTATTTCCCAATTACACTACATACATACATTATTGTCCTATATACAGCTATGTAAATCTACAGGTCCCATACCTTGTGATCCTACTAAAGTAACTGTAATTATGCTAGTTAGGAAATCTTTGATTGTTCAATTGTGCCATTGGACACATAGAGCTCTTTGCATTTAAAATCATGGATCCTCTGAGGACATTTTGTGAATGGTTATCTCTAATTGCATTTTAAAGATATTGAAAATGTCATTCGCTGGAACTGAAAATACACAGTCATTCCATTGGGTCCTAAAGCTCAAGGGATCCTACAACTCAAGGGTCCTATAGCTCAAGGGTCCTATAGCTCAAGAGACCTATAGTTCAAGGGTCCTATAGATCAAGGGTCCTACAGCTGAAGGGTCCTACAGCTCAAGGGGTCCTACAGCTCAAGGGTCCTATAGCTCAAGGGGTCCTACAGCTCAAGGGTCCTATAGCTCAATGGGACCTACAGCTCAAGGGTCCTACAGCTCAAGGGGTCCTACAGCTCAAGGGTCCTACACCTCAAGGGGTCCTACAGCTCAAGGGTCCTACAGCTCAAGGGTCCTACAGCTCAAGGGTCCTACAGCTCAAGGGGTCCTACAGCTCAAGGGTCCTACAGCTCAAGGGGTCCTACAGCTCAAGGGTCCTACAGCTCAAGGGGTCCTACAGCTCAAGGGTCCTATAGCTCAAGGGGTCCTACAGCTCAAGGGTCCTATAGCTCAATGGGACCTACAGCTCAAGGGTCCTACAGCTCAAGGGTCCTACAGCTCAAGGGTCCTACACCTCAAGGGGTCCTACAGCTCAAGGATCCTACAGCTCAAGGGGTCCTACAGCTCAAGGGTCCTACAGCTCAAGGGGTCCTACAGCTCAAGGGTCCTACAGCTCAAGGGGTCCTACAGCTCAAGGGGTTCTAAAGGTTGTCATGGCAATATGAATGGATGGATGTAAACTTAACGTTCCCTGTAGATATGATGACAGTGTTTCACATTTTTAAGTCCACCAGAAATAGAACTTACATTCCCTGCCTTTACAGCTGAGTGAATGAGGTAATGAGTACAGGAAGAAACTGTAACCTGCAGCTGGACTCTTGAGCTGCAGTCTGCAGGACAGTCACGAGGGACCCATGCTGTGACCACAAGTGTTGACATTGTTGTGTTTTTGTCCTGCAGGAAGGCATGGAGCAGGATGGTCAAGGAGATGACCAGCCAGCAGACAGACCTGACCCGGAGGTCGGCGGTCCAGACATACAACCAATGGACCAGTAGTAACTGATAGTTCCCATGTAGAAGTGGGCCTTGTTGAGAGCATCAGTAGTTGCTACAGTCCACTGTGTCTGTCGTAACATTACCGTCTTCATCAGTATGTACGCACCAGGGTGCTACATGGCTGTTCTGTAATCATCTCTCTCATGATCGCACTTGTGCAGCTGAAAGTCCACTATTTCCCTTTCTCTCGTAACGTTGCCATCTTCAGATAGATTATAAAAAAGATATGCAGAAATTATTTATTAGTTGCCAGTCCTTCTTTGAATATTTTAATACGACCTATGCTTATTGTCAGCATACTTTCTAGCACATTTAAAATATGTGGTATCACTATTTTCACATATATAAAAATCACAGTGTGTCATTTAGTTATTGCATATTTTACTAGTTATTGCTGTGTTGAAGGTGTTTGTAAAATAAAGTCCAACTTATGAATTACACATTGAGGGCACGACTCATTTATGACCAACAAGTGGCATTCTGCAAATTTGTTTATTAACACAATACCTCACGTCTCTGATACTCTGAACACATACATCAGGCTGCAACTCGTGTGTAGGGGAAGGCAGTGTTAGTTGAGCCATTTTTAATTTTTTTTATATCTAGAGCAAAATGATATTCATAAGTAAAAATTGTATTTACTCATATAAAGTATGATTATTAGTAAATCATGTTATACCAAGATAATATATCTAGTATGCATAGATAATTCTATGTAGCTGATTCAAATAGGGTTGGTAAGCTGGCTCAACTAACACTTGGTGTGGGGTAAGATGAGTCACAGTGTACCGTAAGTTGGGTAAATGATTGATTTGTATAATTTACGTAGGCCTTGTACTAAAATTTCATAACGACTCGGCCAACACATCTACCCAATGGGTACAACACGTCTATGTTAATCTACACGTTTAATTAATAAGTCGACACACTTATTTAACATAGACTTGTAGGCCAATCACAACTAGTGTAACTAACTAGTAACTTGTAGGCCAATCACAACTAGTGTAACTAACTAGTAACTTGTAGGCCAATCACAACTAGTGTAACTAACTAGTAACTTGTAGGCCAATCACAACTAGTGTAACTAACTAGTAACTGCTAATATGTTGCCTTGTAGCTATCCGATGTCCCAATTTGCCCAGAAAAAAATTCTTGATGTATTTTAGGGTAAAGAACACTCGGTTTCTTCCTTTAGCCGCCGCTCAACTAACCCGTCTTTGAGCCTTGGGTGGCTCAACTAGCCCCGTTTCGACAATGAAGTTTATTTTATTAACTTCTCATTAATGCGCGAAGACGTACGTTCGTCGGCAAAAGTAGTCTCGATTGCCCAGGCTCCGTGCTGTGGCGCCACCGTTTGTCGCACATCATTGACTGGATGTAATGTGACGAAACATTTTTACGCTCCCAAATTGTGGGTAACAACGAGACCACGCCTCGGCTGCCAGACTCTCTTCTCGGAGAATTCACGAAGGCGAGCGAGAGTCGGATACGCGAAACTAGGGCGAAAAGAAACTAGGAAAGTAGGTTGAACACGCGTAGCGTGTCACGTGTGAAAACACTAGGGCAAGCAAGCGATAACGTATCTTCTCTCTATTTGCTAGTTAGGCGCGATAATTAAAGCCGCATTCAGACACGAACTACTCGCAAATGCCTTGATCCGAACATAACATAATTAACGGCCGATTGTTGGCGGACGTTACACACATTAAATTGTTTAAAGAAACATCTAACAGCGAATGTCGCATCTAGGCTGAGTCTTATTTCTCGTGGGCCTATAATGAAACGATACACACTCGTATTCTCTAAATGTTTAATGTTGTTTAAATAAACACATTTACTGAACGGTTGCCATATTTTAACTAACTTGAACAAACTCACGGAATTGAGAGTCGAACTAGTGCAAGACAACGTGGCCAACGTTGTACCGTTCGACTGTGGTCACTGCTCACATCTCGGTCCCTCGCTGCAATAATTCGTGCATGAATTACTGTTAGCACAGTGGTGTATACGCTCTTCGTAAATACTTGCCAATGAATGTGCTTGCACCAGGCACACTTCAGTCTTAGCTGGCAGGATTACATCCAGAACAACCCATTGGCGCGTCTGTAGCTTTCCCGTTTGACAAGACCTCAACGTAGCCTGTCGAGGACACGGTCGCCATATTAGTTCCCAATAACCATACATGCACCTATGACATGCAGTGACGAATACAGAGCAGTTGTCAGTGCCCAGGCTCTCTTGACACGAAGTCACGGAGCAGCAGAACAAACAATACACGCGTCTGGGTCACAGTTAAACATCGGGATTCCGGGAAGTGTAGGCTCTGTGTGGTCGATTTCATCGACATAAATATTTCCCGACATGGCCTTCCAACATTACGGCAATCGTTGCATACACATTTCAAGACTGTAGCTGTAAAACATGCAACATTACCCCCATTTCCATGACAATTACGCTCATCACTTCGTCTACTTGGACGGTGTCGCGAAGGAAAGATCGCGTCCCTTCTCCTTCTGCCTCTCCTTCCCCTTCCCCGGAAGAAATGTAAATCCAGATGGTTATAATTATTATAGGCCTACAAAAGATGCGCAAAGTTATACGTAGAACCAGTCAGTGTGTTACGAACCCTGGTTGTGAGATGAACACTCGCTTTTGCTGCTAAAGTCCACCATAGACACCTCTGTGTTTTTACGAATCTAAACTAATCCCGCCTCAGACGGCGTGAGGCAAGGCAGGCTGGTATTCCCTTATTTCCGTCGAGACGTTAAACCGCACAGACCTCTGACTGCGAGTCAGATCTAGAGATTCTCTGGACGGTGGCGCTCCGGCTCCTGATGAGAAACACTCGACCTCTACCGACATATCTGCACCACTAGTCCTCGAAACGGCGACGCCGAAGTGGTCGCTGATAGTCAGGGCATCGCCAATCACCAGATTATCGCCCACTGGGCTCGACGGCGCCATCTTGGGCGTCTTTCTATCATCATGCAGTTTGAAACAGACGTAGTTCCTGCGTATGCCAGCGTTGGCGCCCTGTGTCCGCGACATGACAGCCGTCAGCAGGTGCTTCAGCGAGATCTTCGGCTGGTGTCGTTTCTTCTCCGGCCGCGGGCTGCACGGGGACGGGGGTGGGGTGCGTAGAAGGTAGCTGTACTGAGGCGTTGAACGCGCCGAGAGTTCTCTCATGTGGCGGGCGTGCTGGCGACTCGCTAGCTGGTTCGGCGTCAACCACTCGGAGCCGTACCCCGGCCTCCCGTGACAGCCTGTCTCGGCGGCAACGCTCCCAGCACGTCTTCCCACCGTCAGACAGTTGTCGACATCCATGTACAGGGTCTGACACTTAAGGGGCAGTTCGTGGCGCGGCGTCTGCGCACGCTCGTGTGCCCAGTGTGGTGAGGGTGTGGCAGGAGGCCAGGGGGAGCGGGGTGAAGGTGTGGTCGGGGGCCTTGGGGAGCGGGCGGATGTGGTCGCTGTGCTGCGGCCACTGACTCCCCGGCTGTTCCTGAACACTGGGCTGAACATGGCGTAGTTGTTGGCGTCAACGTAAGAGGCAGACATCCGACCAGCGATGGAAGACACAGATCTACGGAACAAGGACAGCTACACACATCAGGACCAATCTACACGAAGACTACTGCTACACAAGAACCTCGTGTTTGTACCAATCCACGACAAAATTCATGGAACAATCCATAATGAGAAGACTACCACATTTCGACAAACCATAATTCCCAACGTTAGTTGTTCACTCACTCACTCACTCACTCACTCACTCACTCACTCACTCACTCACTCACTCACTCACTCACTCACTCACTAACTCACTAACTAAGTAACTAATTGGTACAACCAGTTAGTAGACAATTCATACTAGTTATCATTAACTGCCTCACTAACTGGTACAACCAGTTAGGCAGTTAATGAGGCAGTTAATGATAACTAATATGAACTGTCCACATATACGACTTATGAAATACCTACACTAAAAACTACTTAAATGTCAACTGCTATATTGAATACTACTAGTAATACATTTATATGCAGCAGCACACATCATACCTTTACCAGTGATATCGACGGTCAGGGCCACATCCAAGATTTGGCACGAAGGGGGGCGAGTCGGTGGGTGCGTGGAGATGAGGAGGTGGGGACGGGGAGGTGAGTCGATGGGCCGGGGAGGTGAAACAGTGGGGCGGGAGGTGAGTCGGTGGCCCGGGAGGTGAGTCGGTGGGGGCGAGTGGGGCGGAGAGGAGTCGGTGGCCCGGGAGGTGAGTCGGTGGGGGCGAGTGGGGCGGAGAGGAGTCGGTGGCCCGGGAGGTGAGTCGGTGGGGGCGAGTGGGGCGGAGAGGAGTCGGTGGCCCGGGAGGTGAGTCGGTGGGGGCGAGTGGGGCGGAGAGGAGTCGGTGGCCCGGGAGGTGAGTCGGTGGGGGCGAGTGGGGCGGAGAGGAGTCGGTGGCCCGGGAGGTGAGTCGGTGGGGGCGAGTGGGGCGGGAGGTGAGTCGGTGGCCCGGGAGGTGAGTCGGTGGGGGCGAGTGGGGCGGGAGGTGAGTCGGTGGCCCGGGAGGTGAGTCGGTGGGGGCGAGTGGGGCGGGAGGTGAGTCGGTGGCCCGGGAGGTGAGTCGGTGGGGGCGAGTGGGGCGGGAGGTGAGTCGGTGGCCCGGGAGGTGAGGCGGTGGAGGCGAGTGGGGCGGAGAGGAGTCGGTGAGAAGATGTGCTGGATGTGTTTGCTACAAGATGGGGAACCTTAATTAAGTGCACCGGAAATATACGTCACGTTATATTTCCAAGAAGCAACAATAAACAACACTAAACGACCGTCACATTTTTTATGAGATTGTGAAATCACCATGTCTCAAGAGGAATCAGAATTTGAATCTGAATCAAGAGGAAATGGGAATACAGAATAGCATGCGTCCCCCCAAATCAGTTTATGTGTACCGATTTTTACAGGGGCACTCCACACCCCACAATACGATACTGATGACATGCTACCTACCGGTGTTCGCTACTATCGATACGACGCCGTGCCGAGTAGGTGCGACCGGGCGCGAAGCCACCTCGGCTCGAGACTCGGCTTAGCGACGGCAGGCCAGACGCCGACCGTGCCTCGTCTAACGTCCGTCCTGCATACATGGTGTCCAGTGTGGTAGACGCGTCCTACTCTGTGACACCGGACACGAACGACGGAGCGACGACCACTGTGAACAGACTGTCTGTGGCGCCACGCCTGTCCCTAGCCGCCTGTTCCTGGCGGAGCGTGAGTCAACACACCTGAGGCCGTCTCTTAGCCATTGACACATAATATGTACCGAGCTCACAATAGCGACTTTTTAATGCATGGTTATGCGTGTTTGCTACAATGTGGACTCGCTTATTATTTAGCGGCGGCCTCGCAGAGATAAGCCCGCGGTAATCAGGCACCGATCTCAGGCGGTCGTTTCCCACGGTGGCGATCTCAATTTCTGTTGCCGCACGCCGAATCACTCGTCTGGAGTCAACGTTGATTCAGTTGCCATGACGCTACAGTTTGACTGATTGTTTCGTTAATGCATGCTGGCTGATTGTTGATGTAATTAGATACGAAGTCTTTATGATGATATTGCTATCCTGCGTGAAGCGGGCCATGTAGCGCTGATACACGTACCAATGTTTGGCCACAGCGCGAAGACCTGGAAATCTGCAGGAAAATTACGAATTGTCAAACGTTATTACGTAAACCCCACGCCATCGACAAGTTAGGGATAAATCAGTATATATTACCTCCTTACGGCAAAGTTTACTTAATTTACCGTAGTCGATATAGCATCTTTGTTTATAAGACAATTTTTATAAATGAGCCATTGTCCAGTTTCTAGGGACTGTAGGAGATAAATACGAGCAAGTCAGTTATCAGCGGCCACTTTCGATGTAAGAACGCGCCAATATCTGCAACATGTTGTGTAAGTGTTCCCAACGAGAATCACACCCACTTCGCTCGTGTGAGGGTCGTGCGATTGTGGCGACTACAGCCCTGCAAGGACAGACATACGCCCAGAGACCATACGTCAATGAAAGCAATCTCACCGACTGTGAACCCTGGAGGGACGTGATTGCAAGATGTGGTAGATGGCGAAATGACATTGTCGCCCTCTCAGACAACACCCAGAGCCTGCAACGTCTCGTCAGCAGATACGCCGAAGAATTGGGACTTGTCATCAATGTCAAGAAGAAGAAAAACATGTTGGATATATGTTTTTTATCAACAAGAATAAAGTGGATATTAGAAGGCTTCACCTTGGTAGGCGTAGTTCGATCAATCATTGTGAAACACTGCACCTTAAAACAAGCCAAGAAAAGAAATGTTAAGCATTCAACACTAACAAAGATCGTGGGCATTCCCTGGGGCGATTTTTTGTCGAACGTAGAGGTCAGAGAGCGGTTCGGACCACATCCTGTCCCATCCACGATCTACAAAAGACGCCTGAGCGAGCTCAGCCATGTCACGAGGCTCCCACCTACTAGAACTGCCCATCGAGCGGTGTGGTTGATACCAGCTGGTCTGAGAGGAAGAAGGATACCGAGAATGAACTGGCGCCAGACAGTCGACCGTGGCTTACAGTTGGTCAACAGAAAATGGAGAGACGTCAAGCTGCGTATCCATCCAAGTAAAGCGCTTTGCCTCGTGCGTCCTTAGACGCAGCAGCTGCTAAATCTGGACATGTACGTGACAGTTTACACGTACATGTACGTGACAGTTTACACGTACATGAGTGCTTGTGTATTTTTAACATGATTTACTTCCCACATTATGCTATGGTGTGCGGATACTTTGGCGTCTTTCGAAAAGTAAGCTATTACGAACTTTTTTGTTATAATTAAATGCCCCCTCGGTTGATATCAACATGCCAGCCAAAAGTGTTGATTATTCAAACAACTATTCAATGCGACACCTCCTGGGAACTGGCCATAACTCGAAGCACCACCTCCCGGCGAACCACGAAGTTATTGTCGACGACCCAGTTGAGGACAACTTCCCGGTGAGCCATGACGTTGTAGGCGCCACCTATCACGCGGCACCTACTGTTAGCATTCGACTTAATACAGAGGACTACTAGAAGCGCTTATCTGCAGATTCGACCATTAAGAGTACGGGCCCACTCGATATGTCTATAGACTTCGCTCCTTTGCAACTAATGAACACCTTACACAATGGCGTCATTCATACGCCGTTGCTGAGTGACTGAACTTATAATACTATGGCCGTGGCGTGTGGCGGCCTGTCCAATTGGCATAAGAAACAGCAGCCGACTGTAGCGTCTGTAACCGCGCGAGAGACCTCGGTAACCACGCGAGAGACGTCGGTGGCAATGGCGGCGTGTTGTCAACGGACCGGCTCAACTGTACCAGTCACAGGCTTGACGTAGGGTAAGTCGGTCAAATAACTAGTGGTGGTTCGTATAGATGATATTGGTAATGTTTTGTGTTACTTATGGTGGACTTGCGGCCTTATGTTACGTAAAAGAACAAGATTGTTACGGCGTGACTGGACAAGTTGTGTGTTGTTGTTGATGATGTTATTGTTGTTTTTTATTTGAATGAGTTATTTGAGTTATTTATGCTACGTGCATGTGTACGTGCGTGCGTACGTAGGCGTCTGTGCCTGTGTTGTGTTTATGAGTCAGTTCATGTGTGGATCAGTATTTATATTCTAATATGCATAGTGGTCGTGTGGTATGCTGTAATGCCGTAGTGTGGTGTGTTAGTGTGGTGTTCTGTAATGACGTAGTCTGGTGTGTTAGTGTGGTATGATGTAATAGTGTAGTCTGGTGTGTTAATGTGGTATGATGTAATGGCGTAGTGGTATAGTGTTGTATGCTGTAATGACGTGGTGTGGTGTGTTAGTGTGGTGTGTAGTACTGGCGTAGTGTGGTGTGTTAGTGTGGTATGCTGCAGTTGCGTAGTGTGGTGTGCTAGGCTAGCTGTAATGGCGTAGTGTGGTGCGCCGTTATGGTATCCTGTAATAGTGTGTTAGACTGTTAGTGTGGTGCGTTGTAATGGCGTGCTGTGGTGTGCTTGTGTGGTGTGCTGTAATGGTGGATCACACACTCCACACAATAAACAGCTCAACCAACTGGAATTAATCAGACTCAGTTGATTTATTCCAGTGTTAGACAGTCACGTGATTGTCTTTTGTTTCTCATATGTGACGACGTATTGCGAAGCACCTATTCTGCCACAAAGATGTATTATATAACGTGTTACTAACTCCAGTTACTGTGCTACTGTGAAGGCATACACGAGACACTGTGTTGCGAGGCACGTTGTCACACGTTGTCACACGTTGTCAGACGTTGTCACACGTTGTCGCATGAAGTGGACAACAGACTTGACGGTTTGTTGTATTACTTTACGGAAATACGAAATGTTTTATTATGGGTTTCTGTATATATTGTCAAGTGATAAATACATTACCGTGGAACTTTCAAACTTAAGTTCCTGCCATTCCTGGGGTGCTGACATGCCGCGGTGGTTCAATATGTCCGCCTGGTGAGCAGGGGTACTGGGTTTAACCCACAGGCCGATGACCAACCCCCAGGTCGATGACCAACCCCCAGGCCGATGACCAACCCAGCCATTTCATTAAAATTTGGAATAACTTGTCGATTGGTCTAGCACCGGGCCTGGATGGAAGTCGAGGGCACAATAACTTGTATTGTGTGTGTCTTTAGATGACACACTAAAAGCATAGGTTCCTTGTACCTGGCGTATTTGTTGGGGGGAGGGGATGGGGGGAGGGGGAGGGGTAAAATATTCAACACGGGGTAAATGTGTGACCTGTCGTGGACTCACAGAACGGTGGTCTCTGTCTGCAACCCACCAACGTAATACTCCTCAACAACCCACCAACGTAATACTCCTCAACAACCCACCAACGTAATACTCCTCAACAACCCACCAACGTAATACTCCTCAACAACCCACCAACGTAATACTCCTCAACAACCCACCAACGTAATACTCCTCGAGAATACGACGTTCACGTAATATTGAAAGAAGGAAGAAGATGTAACCGTATGTAACTAAGGTGCACGCTTCGCGTCTCAGCCATTTGTTTCACACCGTGTACGACTCTCGCTACTCTTGCATATCTCCGGCATTGAGCCAGCACGAAGACGTTGTTACCTTGTAGGATACGGTAACTTTCTAAGTGCCGCCCTCGAACACTCAGCTAACCGTACTCGCGACTTCATTTCGCCGGTATTCCAATAAAGCTCTTAGCCGACAACTAACATATTG
Source organism: Lamellibrachia satsuma (assembly GCA_033239005.1). Taxonomy (NCBI): domain Eukaryota; kingdom Metazoa; phylum Annelida; class Polychaeta; order Sabellida; family Siboglinidae; genus Lamellibrachia; species Lamellibrachia satsuma. The sequence continues at coordinate 14,549,068 of BSQZ01000002.1, read as the reverse complement.
CCGTGTGTGTGTGGGATTAGCGCTGCGACATGTAGACCTTGTACACAGCGGGCACTCACGCGGTAACTTTGGTTCTTCGCATGGCTGGGCGTTAGGCCTGTAGCCGTCGCTCCGTGGCCTTCCGTTGGACCCAGAATCAACGTTAGATCTGAGGGCATGCCATCTCTGTTTAAAGAGTCACATGCACATACATACATACATACATATAATATATAAATTTATGTTTCTATACATACACTCAATATCGCGTTTATTTACTATACCTCTAAGATGCGTCTATCACAGCGGCTATCTGGATAATTACTTGCGATTTCAGTTCATATACCATAACGGCTATTTAGATAATTACTTGTGATTTCATTTCATATATCATAATGGCTATTTAGATAATTACTTGTGATTTCATTTTATATACCATAACGGCTATGTAGACAATTACTTGTGATTTAATTTCATATACCAAAATGGCTATCTATATAATTACTTGTGAGTTCATTTCATATATCATAACGGCTATCTCGATAATTACACGTCAGGTGAGATAAACACGCAAATCTTCGACCAGCGCACAACATTCGCATTGACCAGTGACCTAGATAATTAATGGACAACTATTTCATCGAATGCCAAATGTGAGGTCAACTGACAGTCAGTGGTTCGTATGTAGCACTGTCCAAGGTAGTTGCTGGCGTTGTGCGACTAGTTCCGGTTATTGCACGTCTGCACGTCACACGTGTTGCTTGCTGGCCTCCCAGTGGGCGGTCATAACAGTCACAACACAGGGGCGGGCGTGTTGCTTGCTGACCTCCCAGTGGGTGGTCGTAACAGTCACAACACAGGGGCGGGCGTGTTGCTTGCTGACCTCCCAGTGGGCGGTCATAACAGTCACAACACAGGGGCGGGCGTGTTGCTTGCTGGCCTCCCAGTGGGCGGTCATAACAGTCACAACATAGGGGCGGGCGTGTTGCTTGCTGACCTCCCAGTGGGCGGTCGTAACAGTCACAACACAGGGGCGGGCGTGTTGCTTGCTGACCTCCCAGTGGGCGGTCGTAACAGTCACAACACAGGGGCGGGCGTGTTGCTTGCTGACCTCCCAGTGGGCGGTCGTAACAGTCACAACACAGGGGCGGGCGTGTTGCTTGCTGACCTCCCAGTGGGCGGTCATAACAGTCACAACACAGGGGCGGGCGTGTTGCTTGCTGGCCTCCCAGTGGGCGGTCATAACAGTCACAACACAGGGGCGGGCGTGTTGCTTGCTGACCTCCCAGTACTTACTTACTTACTTAATCCTCTTGGCCCCTTCAGGAGCATAGGGCGTCAACCATGTTTCTCCACCTCACTCTCTTCTGGGCTATAGCTTTGGCCTCTTGCCAGGTGACCCCCACTTTTTCAAGATCTCGTAGTGTGGAGCGTCTCCAGTTGATTTTTGGCCTTCCTTGTCTTCTCTTTCCTTGTGGGTTATAGTCCAGTGCTTATTTGGTTGTATTTGTTGGATCTTTTCTGAGTGTGTGGCCAATCCAGCTCCATTTTCTCCTCTTGATTGTAGTGCTTATTTCTTCCTGTTTGGTTTTCTTCCAGAGCTCTTTATTTGATATTTTGTTAGGCCACCATACCTTAAGGATGTATCGGAGGCGACTGTTGATGAAGACTTGGAGTTTGTTGTTGAGAGACTGAGTAGTTTTCCACGTTTCACAGCCATATAGAAGAACTAGTTTAACGTTGGTGTTGAAAATGCGGATCTTAGTGTTTATGGATAGCTGGGAAGAGAGCCATACAGGGCGTAGGGTTCTGAAGGCATGGCGAGCTTTATTAATGCGTAGCTCCACATCTTTGTCAGCTCCACCATTTGTACTGATGTTGCTCCCGAGGTAGATGAAGTCTTGCACTTCCTTAACATTACCACTTTCTAGTGAGATGGATTCGGAGGATCTGCTGTTGACTTTCAACACCTTTGTCTTTCCCACATTGATCTTAAGACCCAGTTGGCTGCTTTTTTCTTGAAGCCTTTCTGTTTTTGGTTGCATGTGTTTATGGGTTTCTGAGAGTAGTGCTAGATCATCTGCAAAATCCAAGTCTTCTAGTTGTGAGAACAAGTTCCACTGGATCCCAGTACGATGGTGTTCTGTGGATCTTTTCATTGTCCAGTTTATGGCTATCAGAAAGAGCAGTGGAGATAGCAAGCAGCCCTGTCGTACTCCAGTTCCAATCTGGAAGCCTTCTGAAAGTTGTCCATTAAAGATGACATGACTATTTAGATAATTACTTGTGATTTCATTTTATATACCATAACGGCTATGTAGACAATTACTTGTGATTTAATTTCATATACCAAAATGGCTATCTATATAATTACTTGTGAGTTCATTTCATATATCATAACGGCTATCTCGATAATTACACGTCAGGTGAGATAAACACGCAAATCTTCGACCAGCGCACAACATTCGCATTGACCAGTGACCTAGATAATTAATGGACAACTATTTCATCGAATGCCAAATGTGAGGTCAACTGACAGTCAGTGGTTCGTATGTAGCACTGTCCAAGGTAGTTGCTGGCGTTGTGCGACTAGTTCCGGTTATTGCACGTCTGCACGTCACACGTGTTGCTTGCTAGCCTCCCAGTGGGCGGTCATAACAGTCACAACACAGGGGCGGGCGTGTTGCTTGCTGACCTCCCAGTGGGTGGTCGTAACAGTCACAACACAGGGGCGGGCGTGTTGCTTGCTGGCCTCCCAGTGGGCGGTCATAACAGTCACAACACAGGGGCGGGCGTGTTGCTTGCTGGCCTCCCAGTGGGCGGTCGTAACAGTCACAACACGGCGGCGGGCGTGTTGCTTGCTGGCCTCCCAGTGGGCGGTCATAACAGTCACAACACAGGGGCGGGCGTGTTGCTTGCTGACCTCCAAGTGGGTGGTCATAACAGTCACTACACAGGGGCGGGCGTGTTGCCGAACACCGTCAAACAGAAAGTCGCTTCTCACACCAAACTTGCTTCGAGTTATACTTAGATATGTGGAATAAAAACAATCCACAGGTTTCCGAAAAATAACAAGGTAGGTAGGTAACGCCCACCACATGTTTTGATTGGAGGCAGTGGAACGGGGGGGGGGGGACTATTGGGGTGGTTTTACTATTGCAATAATATTGAGACAGCTGTATTATTATTGAAATTCTATTGCAGTAGTTTCATAATCATTGTGATATTGTGATATTATCGTGGAATTGCGAATACCCCAAAAAACAGCCCAAAATCAAATCAATGGCTCCATCGCGTGGCCTTGGAGACTGTTCATTCATCGCGTGGCCTTGGAGACTGTTCATTCATCGCGTGGCCTTGGAGACTGTTCATTCATCGCGTGGCCTTGGAGACTGTTCATTCATCAGGCGAATCGGTGAATGATGCTGCTCTCATTGACGAGTGTTGATGTTAGGTCGACAATTAAGCAACGTTACCAAATAAAGTTGAATAAGCGTGCTTACGAACATATCGACGATAACTATAGATACAAAAGGTAAACATTTACTCTATATGTAGTACTCCATCGTCTTGATACTTGGTGAGATACTCCCTTTACAGCTGATCACAACTAAACTGGGAGGTAGTCTACAGAGTTTAGAGATTGAGATTTCTCGGCTCTATGAGGTGCACTGAGACAACAACAAGTGTTTTTCCATTCCCTTTGCGGGATATTTTACTTCCCCTGACACAGACACCAGGTAGAAGAGACCAACGGCTTTTAGCGCCTCTTCCGAAAGACGCGGCCAAAGTGGGATGAACGAAATTGCCCAAGTTTCGACAACGACCACCCTTCCCCACACTGCGACAATGAAAGGTGTCAGTAGTAACCCTTCTTCTTCAGTCATAGTCACGTTTGCGTAATGATGTCCTTTTGATGAATGACGTTTCAGCGTCCTTGGTTTGATGATGAGCGCAATGCACAGTCGATCATTCGCCGTCCAAGCCTATACGATCTTCTGTTTTAGTGGTTCACTTAGTGATTGTTTTGTTGGTCGCGCCTAATCGTGCCACGCATCGTGTGTGAGGCTTCGCCAGCAGGTCGTTCTGTTTCGTCACATCGCGCTTTAATAATGTGCAGTATTCCAGAACGTGGGCGAACCGTTGTGGGATTCCTCGGATGATCGTGGTGTTCCACGTGGTGTTCCACGTGGTGTTTCACGTGGTGTTCCACGTGGTGTTCCACGTGGTGTTTCACGTGGTGTTCCACGTGGTGTTCCACGTGGAATCCAACGACCATGTCGACGATATTGAGCCAACTGAGAATTCGATCAAATGACATTTGTATAAGGACGTAATCCTGCTTACTCTTGTCAACAATACTATCTGATCACGTCCTGTGCACAACGCTTTCAACATGAGTTCCACGCGGAAGATCATCATTAACACATTGAAGTCGCACGCCTTTGTCCCTTGTGCACCTGTGCGTGTCCCTGTGTGCACCCGTGCGTGTCCCTGTCGTTGTCCCCGTGTCTGTGAGTCAGTACATCTATCCATATATGCCTCAGATGAGAACTAATCATCATACCTGTTTCAGACGATGCCGTGCCTGTCTCCCCCACCGAGACTGTCGGTGCCGTGTGTATCTCTCTCCCCGAGACTCACCAGCCGACCCCGCAGCAGCGTGCGTCACATCTACGGCAGCCTTCAACAGGAGAGCCTCGTCCGAAAGCGGCACCCGATTCCCCCGGGCAACATGTGGACGTCGTGCAACCTGCCGCTGCCTCTCGATCTCGGCGCTCTTGAACCCGGCGCCTTCTCACTACCCACACTCAGTCGCCCGCCGACAGCCCGCAGCCGGACCCCGTCCAGTCGAGTGACCACTCCCCGGAATCTTTTCATAAACCTTGACAATGACGTCGTCGACGACAGTTGGAACTGTGTCCGTGCTCGCAGTATGTCGCCGGACATGCGCAGTGATACGTCGTCGGTGGGGAGTCTGGCGCGCCAGTGCTGCGATGTGCTCGGCCCGCGCGTCTGTCACGACTGCACCAAGATCCGCGCGCGCAGCACGCACGGTTACCACGACACGCCGTTGACGTCACGACTACACAGGCCCGAACGCAACCTGGCTGTCGCCTTGTTGGTCGCCAAGGCTCTACCATCACTTTCTGTCGATCAGATACAGACAGAACTGAACGCAAACAAAATCGTCCGTCCCTGTTTCAAAACTGCTCTCAGTCGTCGACTGCAATACGAGAAAGAAAGACTGGAACGAGAGAAGGCGGCACAAGCAAAACGGAAAACACACACTCCCTCGAAGACACAGAAACTCGCAGCAGAAGTGAAGCCGTCGAGCAAACAAGATGGCGTCATCAAATTGGCGGCGAAGAGCTTCGCGGAGCTGATGTACCCAACGTTCGTGAGCCCGCGGAAGGAAAAGAGGAAGGACTCGTACTTCGTCGCCTACTACGAGCCGCCCGTCATACCCAAGGCGTGCCAGAACGTCGAACCCGCCTTCTTCGCCGGCACCGACGCCTCCTACGAACTACCCGATAGGCTGCCGGACGAACTGTTCGCCGAGGACTAAACCGGACATCTCCATTACGTCATCTGGCTGCTTAAGTGACAAGTGTCGCCCTCTAGCAGATAGTTATGTCAATTACACTACACACCAGCATCTGATAAACTCCTGTTAGAATATACGACATGCGTACCGTATATAGACTATTATAGTCGCCTATTTTGAAGTTTGTACATAGTTTATTACAATTTTATTTGTATTAGCGACATAGTTAATATAATTATCGTATTGGTGGGGGAGATATATTTCCCGCTTTTAGGCAAAGCGTGTGAGGAAATTGTGATTACGTTGTAGGTACCGCGTGAGCAGCTTTTTGTAGCGAGGACGTGCGAGCGCGAACATGTTTGTCTAAGTAGAAATTCTTTCTTGTTTGCGGGACTCTCCGACAGAGGGCGATATTGCATATTCACGCCCCATATTGATCAACAAGAATGCCCACGGCAGTTTCCATGACACAGTTTGTATTATACAAATTAGGAGAAAACATAATGCTAATGGACTTTTCTTTTAGTTATTAATGCTTGTGGTTATCTAGATCCTATATAACTAAATTCGGCGTAATATAGGACCATAATGCATCGATACTGAGGCATCGCACTGTATACAAAAGTAGCTTCTGAAAATATCCTAGACATATTATATTTATGAATATTTACATTACACCAATGTCTATCGTCGTTTGTTCATAAGTTAAATTACATCAAAGTCTCATAACTATTGTCATTTGTTTATGTTCACCTCACCTTCTGATTAATAACCATCGTCTTCATACCCAAGTACCCTTTGCTTTCTTACATCAGTCTCCTCTGCGTCAACCTTTACCTAGACCTCATTATCTAGCTTATTTATTTTATTTTTTCTGTCATTTGATTGATTGGTGTCCAGAAAGTTATAGCTTTATACTATAGTCTTCGGTACATACGACATGGACAGGAATAGCCTATGTCCAATGTCTTATGGCCTTCGTCCGTCTTAACTATGTTCATTGTCCCTATACTCCAATGTTGTGTTTGCAGTTGATAGGTACTTCTTGTAAGTTTATGTCCACGACATAGCTCACTTACATCACCAATACCCGCCTCACTGAATGGTTTGTGTCCACGACATAGCTCACTTACATCACCAATACCCGCCTCACTGAATGGTTTGTGTCCACGACATAGCTCACTTACATCACCAATACCCGCCTCACTGAATGGTTTGTGTCCACGACATAGCTCACTTACATCACCAATACCCGACTCACTGAATGGTTTGTGTCCACGACATAGCTCACTTACATCACCAATACCCGCCTCACTGAATGGTTTGTGTCCACGACATAGCTCACTTACATCACCAATACCCGACTCACTGAATGGTTTGTGTCCACGACATAGCTCACTTACATCACCAATACCCGACTCACTGAATGGTTTGTGTCCACGACATAGCTCACTTACATCACCAATACCCGCCTCACTGAATGGTTTGTGTCCACGACATAGCTCACTTACATCATCAATACCCGCCCTCACTGAATGGTTTACATACAACTTTATAGAAACACGCCAAGTTGAATTGTTTCATAACGGCTTTACATTTACCCTTTGCATTTACCTAATCTTTATTCTTATGATTTTGATATCGCGGTTTTTTTTGTAATTACTACTAAACTCTACGTTCTGTTCACGTACGCCAGTTGGTTTCGATAGATCATATGCGTCTTGCTTCTTGTTCTGGTCTCTGTCACAAACAATGTTGGTATGTTTTTTTTTGTAGCATGTAGGTCTACATATGCTCGGAGAGAACCAAGCAGTCCACTTACTTCACCCTGGTTCGTCCGCATCTCGAGTATGCGAGCTTCTCATTGGATCCAGACATAAAACTAAATATCGAAGAAGTCAAGAAAGTACAACGGCGAACAGCGAGGTTTGCAAAGAACAACAACAACGGGGAAAGCAGCGGAGAGACAGCTCGTCCGTAATCAGCGGAGAGACAGCTCGTCCGTAATCAGTGGAGAGACAGCTCGTCCGTAATCAGCGGAGAGACAGCTCGTCCGTAATCAGTGGAGAGACAGCTCGTCCGTAATCAGCGGAGAGACAGCTCGTCCGTAATCAGTGGAGAGACAGCTCGTCCGTAATCAGCGGAGAGACAGCTCGTCCGTAATCAGTGGAGAGACAGCTCGTCCGTAATCAGCGGAGAGACAGCTCGTCCGTAATCAGTGGAGAGACAGCTCGTCAGTAATCAGCGGAGAGACAGATCGTCAGTAATCAGCGGAGAGACAGCTCGTCTGTAATCAGCGGAGAGACAGCTCGTCCGTAATCAGCGGAGAGACAACTCGTCCGTAATCAGCGGAGATACAGCTCGTCCGTAATCAGCGGAGAGACAGCTCGTCAGTAATCAGCGGAGAGACAGCTCGTCTGTAATCAGCGGAGAGACAGCTCGTCCGTAATCAGTGGAGAGACGGCTCGTCAGTAATCAGCGGAGAGACAGCTCGTCAGTAATCAGCGGAGAGACAGCTCGTCCGTAATCAGCGGAGAGACAGCTCGTCCGTAATCAGGTCATCTCGTTCGGGCAAATAGCAATACACTTGGCCGCAGTGACACATTTATCCAAGTGCACTCGTCCCCACATTGGCGTAATAACCGTCGGGTTCTTCCGATTATTATAGAGACCCCCATTTCGACGGCCGACGAACTACTAATGAGTCGCGCGACGTTGATCGCCCCATCAACTGAGATCAGTGATTGTGACGTCATGTGTGACGTAAAACAACCAACAGACTTCACACTACTCCTTAACAGTAGCGTCACTCAGCACATCGCCATTGCCACAATTTGATTGACTGATTGATTTATTGATTTATTTATTTATTCAATATAAAAATGTGATTTGTGCATCCATCAACTGTGTATACAAAAGTGCTTTATAAAAAATAAGAATGACACAAGAAAGCGCACATCAAATGTAAGTTGTGGCAGTAGTGAAATGGGGAGTGGCGCCACTAGTGGGAGGAACAAACATAAGAAGGCACAACCTCCGCGCATGCGTGAACATGTATCTTATCAGTGGACATATCACCAACGAAACACTGGTCTTTGAGGCAGTTTTGAAGCCGTCACCTCAAACAATCCACTATTGTTCACTTCAAGCTGCTAAACAATCCACTATTGTTCACTTCAAGCTGCTATGGTCGGATGCCATAATCTTCCAAAAGATATCTTAGCTTATGCTGACAATTTCCTATCGCTGCCATATCGAAAAAAAATATTCACCAATCGTTTATTACACGCCCCCGCCGGCAAGTTGTGACAGTGTTGATGTGGTGAGTGTCCCCACTGTCGGGGGGTGTGCCGGAAACAAAAACAATTTTTCGATTTGTTCAGACCTAATCCGTACTATACATAATAAAGGTCTTAGGTGTTTTTGATCTTGAAGATCTGCCACTAGCGTGTTGAAGGTAGACGAAGACACCCAATGTCAGAACTGTCTACAGAGGCCTCTAGCGACTACTAAGTCGATTTGTCATTGGCACCGAATCAGTGTTTAGATACACTGTGCTGCTTTGTTGTGAATGTTTGACTGCGGTAACCGGATAAGTGCAATGTATACCAGAGGCGGTAATATGCGAGTCAACAAAAAGTGACAAGTTCCCATTTCTCAAGATTTCTATGAACGCTAATTTTCCAATAAATTATGTAATTTTCAAGCCTGGAATACTCTGTAGTATATTCCCTTGTCAATTTGTTAACAACTGAATATACATGCATATTACCTTTGAAGAAATCCATGTGAGAAAATAGCAGCGTGTCATTATGTCACAAATAGTGTCACTAGGTGGCGCGCAACGCCAAGATTCGTACCCGTGTTGAGCAATGGCGACAGTATGTCCTCGGTTTTCTTGCTCGTGTCAGTTCAATTCATAAATAGATGCGGGCGAAAAGTTTGGTGTTAGGGGCGGGTGTGGTATATTTGAAACAGACAAAGACAAGCTAAGAAAGATGGCGGTCCATTCAGAAGAGCAAGCACTGACACTAGACTCGGTGTTCCAGAAGAGCAAGCACTGACACTAGACTCGGTGTTCCAGAAGAGCAAGCACTGACACTAGACTTGGTGTTCCAGAAGAGCAAGCACTGACACTAGACTCGGTGTTCCAGAAGAGCAAGCACTGACACTAGACTCGGTGTTCCAGAAATCCGCATATGCAACGCTGCAGTTATTTGTAATTGCGTTGGGTGACAGTTGGTTAAAGCGGCGGTATAAATAATAATAAAAAATACTAAATAATAATACTAATAGCACTACCACCATTGCACACACGCGCACACACACGCACGCACGCACGCACGCACGCACGCACGCACACACACACGCACGCACGCACGCACGCACGCACGCACGCACGCACACACACACACACACACACACACACACGCACGCACGCACGCACGCACGCACACTGGAGACTGGTGATGACTAATATGCAACAGGACAAAAAACACTAGGATGCAATAACAACAACCCAAGTGAGGTGTCGCCTACACCTCATTACCATTGTCATTACGGAACTTAATGATAGAAGCACATGATCATCAATATTAAACTAAATCCTACTTAAAGCATGACAGTGGTGCAATTACAAGGAAATTATTCATAAATATTCACAAGCAAGGTATTGTTACGTGGAACATAATCTGTCGTTGCTCACTGGGCTGAACGGAATACGTTCGCACAGTCAGGCATGTGTTGAGTCGTTGGTACAAAGTACAATTAAAATTCGATATCCTCAACTAACTACTTTCCTTGTGCCAGTACACGCTTGCTAGGACGTTTGCTAGAACGCGATACATCAAGCTGCGAAGTGGAGAGCATCCGTTATAATATCCAGTTCGTTCACTTGTGTCCACGATCTGCTGACAACCGATCTGCTCTGGGTGACTGACATGTTCCAGGGCTGGGAATTGGCCGAGTAATATGAAGACAACGAACTTCCTCAGTCTTGTAGCGATGCGCCATTTTGTTTACACGATGAAATGGAAAGCCTACCATTGGAGATAGCAAGGACCAAAACGGTTGAATTGTTTGCATCGTGTCAGCGAAACAGTGGTTTCTATTGAAAGAGCGAACCTTATTTGCACCGTAACAGTTGAACTGCTTGCATTGTATCAGCAGAACTGGTCTACATCGAAACAGCAGAACTGGCTTGCACCGTAACATTAAACCTGATTTGCACCAAAATACCTACTTCTTCCTATAGCATATGTCAGGTAAGTTACACAACCCACTCACGCTATCAACGATGCATATAAAACATGTAACACATAATTGGGCACTAGCGCGTGACGTATCCGCATTCATTACTGTACGCAACACCGAACCGACGACTGCTCCGACGCGAGCACTAACGGGTTGAGTGCACATTGTGCGGCAATCAATAAAACATTCTACGGATTAAAGATGAGTTAGATTGTGATCTGAGTAAGATTGTGATCTGACAGTCACGCCAATGTGCACGGTGCTAATCGCAAAAACTAATATAATATGTTTGGTGTGTTTGGACAAATCTATTTTAAATGATCGCATCAAGGCACCAAGCGTGTTTGCATTGCTGCATATCTCCGTGCTGCATGTGGCTGCGTAGCGACCACTGCAGGTCCGGGTACAAAGTACTGTCAATGTCTACGGCCCCGCCTTCGGTCATCGGGCCTGGTTTTTTCACTGGATGTGTAGCGAATTTGCAGTGAGAGATTTAGCAGATCGATGCCTCGGTGACGGAGGCTACATCCAGCCTTGCCACAGGTGCATCGATCACTGTAGCTATGTCAGGCGGATGGAATGACGCTTATATTCTGCGGTGCTCTCAAATGCAAATAGCTGTTACCTACGAAAAAACCTTGTTCACGACATAACAGTGATATAACTATGCGCGCTCGGAACGTAGCTCGGAATCTTGCCAATCGACTGCGAACAAAGCCGTCGTGTGATGTGACGCGTTATAGACCCATGTAGTCAATAACGGAACTGTCTAACCAGACCTCCATTGTCCGCTAAATCGGATAATCCAAGATATTGAGCTGTACTCTGGTTTCAGGTCATTCCTCTTGTATTTTCGCTGGCTCTGTTCAGCGCTGTCGAATCCAGTCATTGGTCGAGTCGGTGAAGCGAACGATCGTGAAAAGACAAAGTGCTATAATGCCTTCCATGCGCGGTCGTTATATCAGCTTCGGACTTGTGCTGACCCTTGTCGGGGCTGGAAGAATGCATGACTGCATGTGACAACGGCAAAGTGTCGGGCCACGTAGACATGGAGTTGGACTATATGCGACAGACGACGCGTGGACAGGCGACAGAGGTGACATCTGACGCCCGGAAAGGGTTGACGCGTCGTCAGAGCGCTGACAGGATAAGTCTGGCTCTGCGAGATGGTCAGACTGGACGGGGTGGTCGGACAACGAGTGACCACGTTGTGGTGCCAGACTCAGACGCCGCGACCATGCTGTTGATTCCTACGCGATTAGTCCGACACCGGGTCACGTCTCGCGTGCAGAACTCGTCGGCTCGACCAAGTCTCCCGCACGCCCTGGGGTCGACGAGGAACTCCACGGGGCCCGTCAGTGGGTGGACACACGCCAAGGATGTAAATGCAGTGGCAGGTAACGTCAACACATCACTGAAACGCACCCAACTGGCGGCGATTGATACAGTTGTACCTTCGGTAGACGCCATGCCGACATTTCGAGGAGGAAACGGCTATTATGGAAAAAAGCACTACGGAAACTTAGTCGAGCTGTTGGATTTGTCTTTGCCGATGCCGAAGTTTAAGAATCAGCTGAGCAAACGGAAACAGCCACAATACATTGACATCGTGCGGCCAATGACCAGTGCTGACGTATACAGTGACCGCGGTGAGAGGAACCGGAACCACAGACCTCAAACTGCACAAACTATCGACTCGCAATATTCTTCCCGTTATCCCAGACGTAGGGTTCTCTCCAAAACCCCGCATTGTTCCCCACTGGGAAGTCAAGAGGACCTGCGTAACGCTCTCTCTCCGTTAAGGTCGAAAAACGGACTCTCGACTGGTCCGGGAAACATACGCCACCATGACGTCACATCCGGTAAGAAGAATCGCACCCGCACCACGGAGTCGGGCACGGACTGGGCCGCCGGACGGGTCGGCAGAGCTGTCAATACTAGTCCAAGCAACAAAGACGGGATCGACAGGCGTGACGGCGCCGGTGTCAATAGAACCAAATACACGCTCACTGTTTACGTGCCCTGTGCCACTGCCGAGGGGACAACCCATGGAACATAGGCTGCGGTCGAGTGACGCCGGACTACGTGTCCTGTCGACAATGCATTAGTGTTTGTTTGCGATCGGACCGCTCTGTACAAAGTGGAGGAAGAAGAAACCGGAATAGCGTGCATTTTAAAAGTTGGAACGATTCGCAGGTATGTTGGGTTGACGGTAGGCTACGCCTGAATTGGAACAATACTGCGGTCAACCAGGCTAACGTGTCGTAGCTCGTGTGTGTGTTCGCTTCTGTTCGAATTGTCATGTACACACTTCATTGTTGTAAATACAACCAAACTGACTGTTACCGCTACCAATGCACAATCAGTCCGTCAATATATATATATATATATATATATATATATATATATATATATATATATATATATATATATATATATATATATATATATATATATATATATATATATATATATATATATATATATATATATATATATATATATATATATCACACGCCTTGTCATGGGTATGTGAAATTAATTTGTGATTGTGGACAACATTGTGAATCATCATGCAATAAACACAATAAGCGCATTGGAATTAATAAGCGCACTGATCGAAATGTAGCTATTGTTTACATTGGGGAATATTGTGTTTGTCTGAATTCCGACGAAACATCAGATTTTGACAATTATAATATCATAATTGCAACGATATGTGAATGCCTTGGTGTTCATACTAGAATCACAGTATCACTTGAAATGTCACCACCATGAGTTAGTATATACAGTGACGTCATTATTGAACTGTTCTATCTGACCCGACCCAGTTATACTTGTGCATTGCATAAGGTCAAAGCCTCATTATAAACAACAACAACAATGTCAACACAGTACAAAGTCAACACAGCACAAAGTCAATACAGCGTCAATAAAATGTATATGAAAATCCCATTAGTGTTGAGTATTTAGATGTCAAAATTTTAATAATGCTATTAGGTCTATACCAAATACAATTCTATTACAGGACATAATGTGAATTGAATGCTAACATCAGACATTGGCTAGGTATACTAAATTCCGCTATTGTTTGATCAACAAATTGATCAGTCTCTGTAATACATGTATATAGGCAACCACATTCATGGCTGGTTGGTGATATTTAACTACAACGAACTATGACGATCTACAACCAAACGAGACGTACGATAGGGTCACATTTACAGTAGCATTGTAGTTGCAGCAATGTCACACACATACGCACACACACACGCATACACGCACACACGCACACGCGCACGCAAACGCACATGCACGCACACCCACGCACACGCACGCACACGCACGCGCGCGCGCGCCCACGCACACGCACACGCACACGCACACACACACACACAGCAGCAGCAGCAGCAGCGTACATATCTCGAAACATTACCTAACAGAATATGTTTATTCTATTTTAACATGCGTGGAAATTATATAGACTTAGTCATTATGCGTGTTTGCTTAAATTATCGATACTTTCAAAAACGAAATACAATATGACATGGGAATATTTGTCTTGTACAGTGGAATAGCGAATGACACACATATAATGCAGAACGAGTAATACACGAGACAATTATATCCTTTGATAGTTGAGACATGTCTGAAGAATATATTTACATAAAAGCGAAATTCGTCGTGTGACCTTAGCCGGTTATGTGTTATGTGTCTTGTCATTTGATGCATCATTACAGGGTTAAGGTGTACATTTTCACATTTCGTTGTTTCTGACACTGGCCGGAAGAGCGTTGTAACTACTGGCGTCACGATGAAATGCTAAATATTTGTGTGCGTCGGTGGCGCTGATTTTAGAACTCCGTATCCACTTCCAAAAGTGTTATTTTCGATCACACGACATGACGCCATTACAGGCGTAAGTCACGATCGCAGCAAGGCACCAAGAAACGCCTCGAATATGAATAAATCATTACGACGTTCTCACCTGTGTGCTTCAAGTATTGGCATAGAGGAGACCGGGTCTAGTTATATACTGGGGCAAGTTGTTACAAAGGCGTTTTACGAAAACAGCATATATATATATATATATATATATATATATATATATATATGTGTGTGTGTGTGTGTGTGTGTGTGTGTGTGTGTGTGTGTGTGTGTGTGTGTGTGTGTGTGTGTGTGCGTGCGTGCGTGCGTGCGTGCGTGCGTGCGTGCGTGCGTGCGTGCGTGCGTGCGTGCGTGTGTGCGTGTGTGTGTGTTTGCCCTGCGCGGACCTATAATTTGAGCCCAAACCCTGCCCGCAATTAGCAGTTAGAGTCCAGGCCCGGTCCAGGCCCGCAAAAAAATGTCAAGCCCGGCCCGGCCCAAGCCCGCAAACTACAATTTAGGCCCAGACTCGGCCCAGGCCCGACCCAGACCGTGAATGTTTGGCCCAGGCCCGGCCCGGCCCGGCCCGGCCCGGCCCGGCCCGTTTAGAGAAGATAAACCTATAATAATAAAGACGAAACACAAATAAACTGTAAAACAGACTTATTGTTTTATTAAATAAAAAAAATAATATATGAACATTGTATAATGTTTACTACTGAAATACTAATGTCAGTTGCTGTTTAGTAGTGTCTACCTTATAGCTAGTATACTACCTACTACTATGTCACCCACTGGCACTGACACCCAGTGGCATTTCCAGCAGGCCTGCAGTCATTAGTCTGAGAAAGATCAGGTTCAGACATGTGTGAATTAGTACAAGTGTGAATGAATCAGTACTGGGGAAATTGTAGACACTAAATAGTAGACACTAGTTCACACAATTGAAAAATACAAATTACCAACTGGGGTGGGTACTTGGTACTGGCACTACAGGGTAGTGGGCAGTGGCTAATGGCCAGTGGGCTGGTCATTCAGGTGAGCAATGTTTGGAGGGAAGACCTAGACAGTAGAATGTCCACTGGTAGGGTACGGTGATAAGTTGGTGATTAATCATGGCTTGACTGCCTCTGCAAATATTGCTGAAGTAAACATTTGGGGCTGACTGCTTCCAGCCAGGTGAACTTAAGTAGGCTGGTATGGGGTCATTAGATCTATGCAAAAGAGTACATTCATGCCAAAAAATATGCAGTTTACAAAGTCTAGACATCACGGATTAAGGGATAGGAAGTTAAGTTTAAGCTGAAGAAGAATGATGGGAAACATGCATTAAGTGTGATGAAGCCAGTAAAACAAGTGCCACTAAAGTCACAGCACAACGATATGGGCATGCGACTATGCATATATTTTATATGAAATATCTCTATTAAAAGAATGCACATTATCAAAATGATACCATAGGAAGTCCCATTGTTGAAAAGAGGTTAAACTGCATTACAATGTATAAAGCACTAGTGTCATTCATATATTCCATGCAAGGTCTCAATTTGCAACTATATAATACTAAAGAAATATTTTTAAGCATTCATTAACCGGAATTACAATATCTAATCAGTTTTTATTAATAATCTGGGTTTTGTATGAATATTTTATTATGTCCAGGCCCAGCCCGGCCCGCTCACACTAGGCCCAGGCTCTGCCCAAGTCCGATGTGTTTACAATTTTTGTCAGCCCAGGCCCGGACCGGGCCCGCAATAGATAGGCCCAGGCCCGCCCCGGCCCGCGAAATTAAGTAGAGACCCGGTCCGGCCCGGCCCCTTCATCCTGGCCGATCTTTCTGCTTCAGCAATTATTTTCGGTGTCTTGATATCTAATGTCTTCCGTGTAACACGTCTCCGATCTGTCATTCACTTTCTTTAAGAAAAAACGGTAATTAACTTGGTGCAGTTGTTCGGGATTCGCTATGACATATCGCTTCCAAAGTGCCTTTATGCGTAATATGTTAGCTTCTTACGATCTAAGCATGACTGGCTCTGGAGTGGCAATAACATGACTTGCTCTGGAGTGGCAATAACATGACTGGCTCTGGAGTGGCAACAACATGACTGGCTCTGGAGTGGCAATAATAGGAAATGTATTAAATATTACTAATTGTTACTTACGAGGCTTTCTTGTGTCCCAAATGCTTTCGGGGATTAAAGGAACATTATTTGCACTGACAGGACATTAAATTTCTAACAATTTTTGTATAGAACATGTCGTAAAATATAATTGTATCCTGTTTAACTCAACATTGTGCCATCTGGACGTTTTGTTTGAATGAATCCTAAACTATGGGTGGTGTTTGCTACCACGGGATGGATGTGCTGTTGTTTGAATGAATCCTAAACTGTGGGTGGTGTTTGCCACCACGGAGTGGATGTGCCAGAATCATCAACACCTTTCTGATCAGTGCTAGCCGTGTAAATTGTTTGCATAAACAATGTCGTCTAACACTTTCACTGTTGTGACAATCTGCGTCGAGATAAACGTGAACTGTCGCAGTAGTTATGTAGATCCACCGTTAGCCGATCACCCTTGGAATGTTCCACTCCGCCTGCTACGAATCACTGGCGCAACGGAGCACATTACGCCCGGAAGTCTATCAAGTTAACGCTGCCTCGTAAACACACGTAATTGCCTCAGCCGCTGTTCTCCGTCTACAGACATCGATCCCGCTCGGCCGCAGCAGCGCCACTAGACCTCGGCTCGACGAGGATGGCAACACAAAGCTCGCCATATCCAATTATGAAACTCCTACTGCGGGATGCGATTAGCGGGTGTAAATTACGTAAGTTTATCGCCGCGATTGAAGAGGCCACTTCAGACTACGGCAAGCGACCATTAGCCTTGCAGGTGTAAACTGGCAAATTGAGACGCCATGACTACACTATGAAGAAGAGGCCGACATCAACCGCTGCCACGTCTAAGACCAAGTCGTCTTGCCGCACGCCTTCAGGTAAGACCTACTTGGAATACACAGGATCAACGAACCAAGGTAGATTGTAGAATGTAGTGAATAGCAGAGTGAACCGTGCGTGCATTAGCATACTTCTCGCCCTGTACCTAGCCATATGTCTAAACATACATTTAATTGTAGAATAGATGAGTGTTTGTCAACGCGGGTTGTCTTAGTATTACATTACTATGCCAGGCTGCGACTTGCCACCGACTCGTGCCGTAACTACGCAGTGTACAATAGGCATCAGCCGAGTTTGCTCAGTCATCAATTATGCACAGCACTTTAGGCTAGGAATAGTTTTACTCGCTGATTCGCGATATAAATTGATGTTACGAATATAGTTTACGACAGGGGAGTGTAGGACATTTCGGCCTAGGACAGTTCGATCGCGGACGTTTCGGTCTTGGTAGCGGGCACACAAGTTATGCGATATTATTTCAGTTAATGAAGTTTATTTTGCATCATCTACGTATTACGTATACGTTGTATTTAAGATTAAATTAGAGTTTAAACAAAGCACCATACCCATCACACACTGGGTTGACATCCTCTTGTGTTGAGACCTATACCCATCACACAGTGGGTTGACATCCTCTTGTGTTGAGACCTATATCCATCACACAGTGGGTTGACCTCCTCTTGTGTTGAGACATATACCCATCACACAATGGGTTGACATCCTCTTGTGTTGAGACCTATACCCATCACACACTGGGTTGACCTCCTCTTGTGTCTTGCGTTGAGACCTATACCCATCACACAGTGGGTTGACCTCCTCTTGTGTTGAGACCTATACCCATCACACAATGGGTTGACATCCTCTTGTGTTGAGACCTACACCCATCACACACTGGGTTGACATCCTCTTGTGTTGAGACCTATACCCATCACACGCTGGGTTGACCTCTTCTTGTGTCATGTGTTGAGACCTATACCCATCACACAGTGGGTTGACCTCCTCTTGTGTCTTGTGTTGAGACCTATACCCATCACATAGTGGGTTGACCTCCTCTTGTGTTGAGACCTATACCCATCACACACTGGGTTGACCTCCTCTTGTGTTGAGACCTATTCCCATCGCACACTGGGCTGACCTCCTCTTGTGCCTTGTGTTGAGACCTATACCCATCACACAGTGGGTTGACCTCCTCTTGTGTTGATACCTATACCCATCACACACTGGGCTGACCTCCTCTTGTGTCTTGTGTTGAGACCTATCCCATCACACAGTGGGTTGACCTCCTCTTGTGTTGAGACCTATACCCATCACACACTGGGTTGACATTATCTCGTGTTGAGACCTATACCCATCACACAGTGGGTTGACCTCCTCTTGTGTTGAGACCTATACCCATCACACACTGGGTTGACATTCTCTCGTGTTGAGACCTATACCCATCACACACTGGGTTGACATCCTCTTGTGTTGAGACCTATACCCATCATACAGTGGGTTGACCTCCTCTTGTGTTGAGACCTATACCCATCACACAGTGGCTTGACCTCCTCTTGTGTTGAGACCTATACCCATCACACAGTGGGTTGACCTCCTCTTGTGTTGAGACCTATACCCATAACACACTGGGTTGACGTCCTCTTGTGTTGAGACCTATACCCATAACACACTGGGTTGACCTCCTCTTGTGTTGAGACATATACCCATCACACAGTGGCTTGACCTCCTCTTGTGTTGAGACCTATACCCATCACACAGTGGGTTGACCTCCTCTTGTGTTGAGACCTATACCCATAACACACTGGGTTGACGTCCTCTTGTGTTGAGACCTATACCCATAACACACTGGGTTGACCTCCTCTTGTGTTGAGACATATACCCATCACACACTGGGTTGACCTCCTCTTGTGTTGAGACCTATACCCATCACACGTTGGTTGACCTCCTCTTGTGTTGAGACCTATACGCCCTTCAGGAACTTTGAAGTTTGAATCCCGTTTGTTCGAGATTAGTTGTTGATATATATATATATATATATATATATATATATATATATATATATATATATATATATATATATATATATATATATATATATCTCACTGACACTATACCACCCTGACCACAAATTGCCGGCTGTTCTAAGCCGAAACGTCCACGGGTTGGGGCAATCATCACTGGGGTTACTGATGTTACTTGAAAGTGTTTATGATACTTTTATTGAAAACGAACATCACTGTTGGTGTTGTGTGTGTTTCCTAACCGGGGAGTTAATATACGTTGTGCCTTCAGTGTGGATGTACTGCTTCCAAGGCGTGGGAGACGACATCACCAGCAGCGGGACGGGTGTGCAGTGGGGAGTCCGGGATGTTGAACGGGACATGTCGGGGAAGAGACGTGGTTTAACAGACAGCGTTGACTGCAGGCCTGGTGTCAACGGCATGGGTGCCAACGGTACGGAATATCATCAAGTAAGACATTGTAACAACACTCGGACGAACAGTGCGCGGTCTACCGCCGAGCCAGGGCTGGCGTCAAAGAGGGTTCCCGTCTCAGTGTTGGGCGTTGGTGCCTTTCTTCGGGTGGAAGGAGTTACCATGCGATCACCGCCAGTTAGCGTAGAGGCTCGGCCAAACAATGTACCACGTCGCAGTGAGCAACGACGGACAAAGTCAGGGAAGCCGAAGTCGGTGATTCCAGCGACGTCTCGCTGCCTCAGCGTCTACAGCCGCAGCCTGTCGCTGACGCCCGACATCTACAGTCTGATGCACAGCCCGAGAGAAGCGCCGTCTCCGCGCGGGTCGACACCATCGAAGCGGCGACTTGACCGGTGCAAGCCCGACTCGTGGTCTCCCAGCTTGTCGATACCACCACAGGAACTGACGCCTGACAAGTGGGTGAGGGTCCTGCGGGCCAACCCGGGAGACCCGATCCTGCAGCGTGCGCAGGTGAACGACAACGCTCGCTATTGGCAGAAGTACCGCTGTCGACGACGGCCCGTGTCCGCCGGCGTCTACGAGACAGCCCGCGGCCCCGCGCAACAGGCCGATGACAGCAGGAACGTCAGCGAGGCATTCATCGATCTGAGGCTTGGCGACGGCTACGACATGCCGAGCCTCACTCGCTGCCGACGACCGAAGACGGCCGGACCCAGTGTGTGGACAGCGGCCGACTCCGTTGTTATCAACGAACCCAAGTCCGCGCTGGTGTCTGAAACTCCGAGAAGCAGTCGATCGACTATTAGCGTAACAAAGTCAGCTTTAATGCCGCAACTTAATACTCCAATAAGCAATCGATCGACGATAAGTGTTACTAAGTCAGCTTTCACTCCGCGAGTCGAGACTCCGAGAAGCAGTCGATCGGCTATAAGTGTTACGCTTCCAAGTACGCTTGACAACTGTTGGGTTTCGGCGGCCGATGCGCAACATCACGAGGACACGCCAACACATGCCCAGTCTGTCTATCCGCCCAAGACGCCCTACAACTCGCCCAAGGGAAGCGTCGTAGACCTGAGTTGTGGCGACTTCGATAACGACACGCTCTAATGACGTCACAACATTTATAATGGGCGTAGACCAAGAAATGTGTCATGGCGCATACACGTGACATCGACAGAAGTCTTGGATGTGGTGACAATTCTACACTTCTGGGTGGAATTCCTCCATCAGACGAACATACAATGAAGGATTAAACAAACTTATTTCGAGTAGATATACGACCAAACATGGTGCTTACTTTAGGCGCAGTGCGAACAGAAACAATGTTCTTCAAGTTACCATATTATTTACACAAACTTGTCGTTGTCGTCTTTGTACCGACGGCGACGAACTGGTAGTTCACAGTACACGTTTTCACTGCCAGCAAAAACACGTACTCGACATACCACAACGGGCTCGCACAAACGAGTGTCGATCCTGGTGATTGGCCAGTATTGTGTTTACACATGAAGCACGGCCTATTGGCAAAATAACTTCAGCGTATTGATTTTCACTTCTCATGTGTTATATAATTGAATATATATTACTCTTGTTCGTTTTGTAACATAACACGAAGCAGCAGAGCTATATAAGTAAATAC
The DNA here is from genome assembly GCA_033239005.1 of Lamellibrachia satsuma. Classification (NCBI taxonomy): domain Eukaryota; kingdom Metazoa; phylum Annelida; class Polychaeta; order Sabellida; family Siboglinidae; genus Lamellibrachia; species Lamellibrachia satsuma. The sequence goes on along the minus strand of BSQZ01000002.1, from coordinate 14,527,387 downwards.
ACGTGCAGGCAGTAAAATCTGACAATAGTTCAACCATATAACCTACAATGATCTTACTCGTAGTTGTGTTTAAAATGTTGTTTTGACAACCACTTCTACCATATCAGCAAAATTCTACAATGGCGCAGGGGTAGTTAATGTCAATAATAATAATAATAAAAATTATTATCGTGCACGCGGGTACTAACTGCGTTATGTTGACGCATTCAACGTGAGAACTACGCTCTACGCTCTACGCTCTACGCTCTCGCTGAAAGGCGATCGTTAATAGCTTCGACTTGATTATCAGCCATACATCGCCTTCGCGTTACACTACATTGTAGCCCATTAGAAATAGAACGTAATCGTTCCAGTCATCTGTATAATGCATATGCATGATTAATTCATTGATTTATTAATATAATTACAATTGGAAAACCACAGTGACTAAATCCGATATGTCGACATTTCATTCTTTCTTGATATTGGATTTCCAGTGGGGTGCCAGCTAGGGGTTTGTACTCGAGTAACATTTTACTGCAGACTGGTGGAATACATTTGATGATTGTTGAGGTGTGCGTGCGTGTGTGCGCGTGCGTAGTCGAATACGGAGTATTACATTTCGGTGGTGATTGGCAATTAACGTGCACTGATTGCGGAGCAAGTTGGTGCCATTATCCAGTGTGGAGAACTCTGTAATGATATGTTGGAGTTGTCTGTATTCTACTCACACGAATCTTAAGTGCGTTTTACACCGATGTCTTATGTCATGTTTAATAATAATATGCTTAACATTGTACATATTCATTTATACATCATATATGTTAATAAGAACATCAGAACGTATTATTATTAGTACTATTATTGTTATTTAGATAAACCGTATATATATATATATATATATATATATATATATATATATATATATATATATATATATATATATATATATATATATATATATATATATATACAGCTTATCTAAATAACAATAATAGTACTAATAATAATACGTTCTGATGTTCTTATTAACATATATGATGTATAAATGAATACGTACAATGTTAAGCATATTATTACATTTGCATCTTTCGTGGGGAAAATTCGGTTACCCCAACAACGGAGGAGTTAGCTGAACCGTGTATAATTACTAGAATGAAGAGGATTGTGAAATATTGGTACTGAAATATCTTATGTGATATCTGATCAAACGTGTTCGACCTGATCAGTCTGCAGTACATAACAGAGACGACACGAAATAACCCGTGGCGCCCCTGGTGAATAAGATAACAAATGTCGACGGAAGTACAACATGTAGTTTTGTGCCTTAAATTACAGAGTCGGAACAATGAGGTATCCATGACTACGGAACAATGATGTATCCAAAGCAACGACAAGACCGCGAATGTCAGATTTCATTTTCTTCAACATTTCACAGCACATTGATGCTCCATTAACATTGATGCTCCATTAACATTGATGCTCCATTAACACACATTGGTGCTCCATTAACGCACATTGATGCTCCATTAACGCACATTGATGCTCCATTAACACACATTGATGCTCCATTAACGCACATTGATGCTCCATTAACGCACATGCTCCATTAACGCACATGCTGTGAGTAATTCGTCAAAATCACATAACTTTCAGAAAAAAAACCCAAAGCAGATACCCCTCAATTTCGGCCCAGCCCAGTGAATGACCTAGAACTGTTGGTACGTTGCCATCGAATAAAAGATCTAATGAAGTTGTAAAGAAAGCATTAACTTTACCAAAGTATCTGATGTGAAAGTACTCGAAAAATTCACTCATTAAAAACAACGAAGGTAATTATTTAGAGTTATTTTCAACCTGTCGGACAAAGACGGACACAGTGGGTGATTTGAGTGTTGGATCACTCTGTGGCTTTTGTTGGCCGCAGATCACATTTACGATCCGTCCGCCATTGCCCACATAGAGAGTCCAAACTGCCCCCACCCCCAGTTAGTGTATTAATATATTGATGGTGGGGTGACGGCTACGCCACCTGGCGGGTGGCTCACTCTCAATGCGGCCACAATTCCGCTACAGTTTCCATCTTTGTCCGTCAGGTAGAAAAACATTACAAGAGATAACTCTAAATAACATTACAAGAGATAACTCTAAATAACATTACAAGAGATAACTCTAAATAACATTACAAGAGATAACTCTAAATAACTGCCTTTGTGTTTTTTAACTACATCGTCAATTGGTAGATCAGAGACCACTGGTGCAAGAAGACGGAGGAACATTGAAAGAGGCGAGTGGATGTTGGCGCCTGGCAGGAGATACTGCTAGATCCTCCCCCAAAGTTAGTGTATTAATAATATAGATGCTACCAACGATTGCTTAAAAATCATATTATATTACATCTCACCGTATATTTATATTTCCACTAAGCCAAACTTGCCATTAGAATTCAGTGAATTAATAATTCCAAATTATAGTCTCTCCAACTGGCCAGACGTGACTATCAGCAAGCTTCGATGTGACGGCAGAGAAGCGAGAGAAGCTCATGTTCCATTCATTCACGCAGCGACATCGGTAGAACTAGTTTCAAAGTTGTGTTTTTATGCCGCGAGCAGCAGAATGGTTTATTGTGCGGCTTTCGGTTGCAATGCAAATAGCAGTGATAAGAGATGATAGTGTAATTGCCAACTTTGCGAAAATGTAGCGAACAAATTTCACGCCGACGACGCCAAGTCGGTTTAGGTTTTCCACGTAAAATGTTCCTAACAACATTAAAACGTCTAATGAATGAAATGCATATATATATATATATATATATATATATATATATATATATATAGACACATATCTATATACACACACATATATATATATATATATATATATATATATATATATATATTCATAAGATAAGATAAAAGGAGAATTCAGATTTTGACGACTTCATCTATAGTGAGCTTATCCAATTGTTACATCACAATCGTCCATGTATAACACATTCATGATTGAAACTTATTTATTTATGTATATGGTTTGCAAGTACCCAGTGCGTACCTGAATTTATATACTGCATTTGTTATTTACTTGATGGTATTTTCTCTTTGTTTAATAATATTGACAACAGCTTTGATAAGTGTATATAAAAACAATCGCATGTATATTTGTTCGCGCACACATTCACAAATATATTGCACGCACGCACGCACGCACGAAACCTAGTCTTCTGTATACCAGAATAGTTTTGTATATGCCAGAACGGAATATCCTTCCACCAACCTTTACAATTTCTACTAATGTCTCGGTACTGCCACATGCCACGTGTCATCAACAATATTCTCTTGAGATTTATTGAGTATAAAGTCAGATTCAGACCGAAGCACGCACGTTATTGAGATTATTCTACTCGGGTAATGTCTGCGTGGTCGAGGCGTGTCGTTCGTCTCACTGCTGCTGCATTGTTCGCTTCCACATAAGTAGCTCGCAGTATCCTGGTATTGGGATACGTAAAGTGTTCTCAGCCACGGATATCATTCTTAAAAATGGTGATTTTTCTAGTAGCGAATCATAAACGCATTTAATCATTTATTTATGTATTGTCTATAGTGGCGTAATGTCTCAGTGGCATAGCGCTGTCTCAGTGGCATGGCGCTGTCTCAGTGGCATGGCGCTGTCTCAGTGGCATGGAGCTGTGTCTCAGTGGCATGGAGCTGTGTCTCAGCGGCATGGGGCTGTGTCTCAGTGACATGGAGTTGTGTCTCAGTGGCATGGAGTTGTGTATCAGTGGCATGGGGCTGTGTCTCAGCGGCATGGAGCTGTGTCTCAGCGGCATGGGGCTGTGTCTCAGTGGCATGGAGCTGTGTCTCAGTGGCATGGAGTTGTGTCTCAGTGGCATGGCTCTGTCTCAGTGGCATGGAGCTGTGTCTCAGTGGCATGGCACTGTCTCAGTGGCATGGAGCTGTGTCTCTGTGGCATGGAGTTGTGTCTCAGTGGCATGGAGTTGTGTCTCAGTGGCATGGCGCTGTCTCAGTGGCATGGAGTTGTGTCTCTGTGGCATGGCGCTGTCTCGGTGCCATGGCGCTGTTTCAGGGGCATGGAGCTGTGTCTCAGTGGCATGGAGCTGTGTCTCAGTGGCATGGCGCTGTCTCAGTGGCATGGAGTTGTGTCTCAGTGGCATGGCTCTGTCTCAGTGGCATGGAGCTGTGTCTCAGTGGCATGGCACTGTCTCAGTGGCATGGAGCTGTGTCTCTGTGGCATGGAGTTGTGTCTCAGTGGCATGGAGTTGTGTCTCAGTGGCATGGCGCTGTCTCAGTGGCATGGAGTTGTGTCTCTGTGGCATGGCGCTGTCTCGGTGCCATGGCGCTGTTTCAGGGGCATGGAGCTGTGTCTCAGTGGCATGGAGCTGTGTCTCAGTGGCATGGCGCTGTCTCAGTGGCATGCAGCTGTGTCTCAGTGGCATGGCGCTGTCTCAGTGGCATGGAATTGTGTCTCAGTGGCATGGCGCTGTCTCAGTGGCATGGAGCTGTGTCTCAGTGGCATGGCGCTGTCTCAGTGGCATGGCGCTGTGTCTCAGTGGCATGGCGCTGTGTCTCAGTGGCATGGCGCTGTCTCTGTGGCATGGCGCTGTGTCTCAGTGGCATGGCGCTGTCTCAGTGGCATGGCGCTGTGTCTCAGTGGCTTGGCGCTAGAATCATAGCCAACAGGTCGCGAGCTTGACTCTACTTTGTGGTGTGTACTTTTATTTTACTTATACGAAAAAGTAATCGTGGTGTCACTCTGCACACCCGAACACCGCGAGTCGTGTTCCAGCGAACTGTAGTTTCGCTTAGCCTTCGTGAACTCGGCGAGAATAGAGCATGGCCACAAACACACGGTTTGATTGTTACCGTCAGATGGCACCACTTATCGAACTGATTTATTTTGACGCTATATTGACATGTATAATTAATGCTACATATGTATGCATGTGTTTTGGAGGATATCAAAAAAGTTATTATCATAACACAATTCTATGCAAAATAAAAAAGGATCCTAAAAAAGAAAAAAGTTCTCCACGACCAAACGTTTTATACTTGGTTACATATGCGTGTTTTAGTTGTTATACGGAAATCAACACAAACCCAGTGTTAAACGTTAATTCCTGTTTATTGTGCTCTCGTGAGAGCAATAAACGGTTGCGCCGCACCACGCAGCCTGGCTAACCGAGGCTAAGCGAACAGATGCTTTCGAGTCACACTTCCGGTATCACCGTCTGACACCGTATCCGGTCTGAGATCGTACCATTCGCTTTGTGAATGCATAAACAACAGTTAAATTTACCTGACGTATATCACACGTGATATACAATTAAATATGTTAGATACACTACAGAAAGCACACGGAATAGTAAACAAACTCGTAGCAAGACAAACTAGTCATTGTTCGACGGCGAGGGAAACAACTACTTCATAAACATTCGTCAATGTCAGAGAATTGTCAGATTGCGTCGATGTCGTCATCAGTCCGTTACGTCGACGTCGTCATTAGGCCGTTACGTCGACGTCGTCATCAGTCCGTTACGTCGACTTGTGCTCCTTCGACGGACCAGTGGGACTCGTTGCTCATGGCCCGAGACAGGAAGCTCGACTCCCTGCTCGATACCATCGGGATGTGGATCTCGCTGGAGGAAGACACCCGTCTACTTCCAGCTGACGGTCGCTTGGGGGAGATGGGCGTTCTGACGCTCGGCAGCGGTGGTGGCGTGTCCTCGGGTGTTGTCACCGTTGCTAGATGTCGCTGTTTCTCGATGACCCTCGTGTGGATTTCGTTATCGGTGACGAGAGGCGGGCGACACGAAACCGGAAGTTGCGCCGTCTGTCGCCGTTCACCTGACCGCGATGTTGGTTGACTGCCCTTGCGGCTCGGATGCGGAGTGGTCATTGTCGACGAGGGCAACGGCGGGAGACGGACGACCGATCCCAGCCTTCTCTGGGCGTGCATTGTTCGTTGATTGACTTCCGGAGCTGGATATGCTTGATTAATATCAACTTCAAACTGTCTACGTCTGTAGAGGCGGGTGCAATCCCGGCATGCTATTGGACCGAGCACGTCACAGTACATGGAGACACCTTTCGGCAGTGGAGCATGCGCATCGATTACGAGTGTCGTATCTTCACCGCGCAGGCGCATCGTGCTGCTCACGCGACAAGGTATGCGCAGAAAGACGCATGAACAGCCGGTGGCGCTAACGACTGGCGTGTTTGACTTAAGCACATTGTGCTGGAGCGGAAACTTGTCCCGACGTACGTTAGCGCGGAGCAAACTCTTGATCTCATCCACGCGTCTGGCCGTCTCACGGTTCTGGGCTACGTGCTCGCGCAGGTGTCTTATCAACCCCAACTTCCGGTATGGCTCCGTGTGTGGCATAGCGGCTCTGGTGTGACGTCGCTCGGGGGCGCGTATTCCAACTAACAGCGCTGAAAAGGGTGAACACCTTTCTTTGAAATTAAGTAAAACAACAAGTCATTGTTTAAGGTTTGTGCACCCGAGTAAACCACTTGCACGATGACATACCCACAGTTCGAACGTTTGTCTTGGTTTGTTTTGTTAATGGTAATTTGTCTGTGACTAACCGAATATTCATCAGAAGTAGTCTCGGGTTAGACATTAAAGAGACGCCTCAAACACCCTCGTAAATCGTCACCATATCAGAAATGTTTTCTTTAAAAATTACCATGTTGGTAATAACGTTGGATTTCCTTTCTTTCCTTCAGTTTTATAATTAAATAGTAAAAATAAACAACGTTTATTTTAGACCATATGTAGTCACTCACCGTGTGCAGTTACCGTGAGACGTTAACCAAGACAGTCGGAATGACACAGACTTCGAGCGACGTCGACGTCTGCCTCGGCCGCAAGTCGTCTCCTCCGACGGATGTCGCGTGCATCCATCACCGCTCGTTAACTTGTCGAATAAACATCAGCTGCGCTGATCGTGTGACCGCCGCCTCACGCTCTCAGTTTCATGCACGGGGAGTGTGCGATCGACAACCCGATTAATAATGTTGATGCATAAGCGATTTCACTCGAGGAATTCATGGCCCATTCATGCGACGAGAACAAGTTGTTCAGGAAAGTGTTTACCTGGAGCAGTTATTGATGATATCGCCTTGGTGACGAGGCACGTCTGCGAGACATTTGGCATGTATAGCCAATTTGTATCGATTCCTGTCACTAATTGTCAACACTGAAGTAGCCGTGCTCTTGTATATATTTGCCTCGCCAACTTTTGAGACATTCCCTTCAGTTGCGATTCTCTTGTTCACCGTGTCAGCAGCGACATGATAAACGTTCGGCCGCTCGTTTTTTGTCGGTCGGTCTGTCGGATTTCATTCGCTAGTATCAGGCTGCTTTGCTTCTTTAGTGAAATTTTGCATACGAACGAAGAAAAAATAATTGAACACGGATTATACGCCAATTTTATCAATAGCTGGTTAATATATATATATATATATATATATATATATATATATATATATATATATATATATATATATATATATATATATATATATATATATATATATATATATATATATATATATATATATATATATATATATATATATATATATATATATATATATATATGTATATATATGTATATATATATATGTATATATATATATGTATATATATATATATATATATATATATATATATATATATATATATATATATATATATATATATATATATATATATATATATATATATATATATATATATATATATATATATATATATATATATATATATATATATATAACCAGCTATTGATAAAATTGATAACCAAGCCAGTGCCAAAGTTCAAACCTCTTCGAATATTATCAATATATTCAATTTACATCGCCATGTATGTCGCTTTAATTGGTTCCAGAACATGGACAAGACTTACTTGACCACCCAAAACACTCCACCGACATTGTAAACACATTCACTAAGAAACGTGTCACTTGTCATAAACTCACGAAACGTTTGAAGCTTGAATCCTAATTGATACGTTCGACCACAGCCCGGAGTGGTTAATAGAATAGAAAAGTGCACCATAATTGTTAATCTTTGGTCAACTTTAAATACAAGCAAACCAAGTGCCGTAGTTGAGAGCCATTTGAGAAAAGCATGGCGGATCACCTACTGCGTTTATCTCACTTATGCGACTCTCACTGGCCTTCGTGATTTCGCATAGAAGAGAGTCTGGCCTCAGAGGCGTGGTCTCGTTGTTGCCCACTGTCACCACTCCATTTTTGTAGGCGTTCCCGTGAAGCGCCATCAGCCAATCATCGTCATTATCGAGATTCTACGCTAATTATTATTTTGCTTGATTTATTTTTTCTCCCTGACAGTTATGTCAATATAATCAAAGTTAATTCGAATTGCATCATATGAATTGATAAAAGTTCACTCTTATTTTATAAATTAGCCAATTAACTAATTATGTATGCACCCGGAATATGGGTGCATACATTTTATTTCCGTCACAATGCAAAGTACACATAGCATCCAGGCGGTGATGTGTGCGAGAAACGGTGGCGCCACAGCGCAGAGCCTGGATAATCGAGGCTACTACTGCGTAGGCCTGTTAACTAACAGACTGTAAAGCCCACAGTGGCGCCACCTAACGGAGTGTATGGTTTTTGTCCAATACACGTTAATATTCAGAATAGCTTGGACTTTTGTTTATATGATCAGCATTGGAAGCCAAAGAATACTGTGGCGGGCGGGCGGGCGGGCGGGCGGGCGGGCGGGCGGGCGGGCGGGCGGGCGGGCGGGCGGGCGGGCGGGCGGGCGGGCGGGCGGGCGGGCGGGCGGGCGGGCGGGCGGGCGGGCGGGCGGGCGGGCGGGCGGGCGGGCGGGCGGGCGGGCGGGCGGGCGGGCGGGCGGGCGGGCGGGCGGGCGGGCGGGCGGGCGGGCGGGCGGGCGGGCGGGCGGGCGGGCGGGCGGGCGGGCGGGCGGGCGGGCGGGCGGGCGGGCGGGCGGGCGGGCGTGCGTGCGTGCGTGCGTGCGTGCGTGCGTGCGTGCGTGCGTGCGTGCGTGCGTGCGTGCGTGCGTGCGTGCGTGCGTGCGTGCGTGCGTGCGTGCGTGCGTGCGTGGGTGTGCATTTATGATTTTTCAATCGTTGTTTAATTAAGCTACTATGTTTGATTAAGCTACTGTGTTTGATTAAGCTACTATGTCCTCTGCAAGTATAGCACCGCTAGGGGACAAAGCACACGGGGATTATCGACATTGTCAGTGCGATATCTAATTAGACGTCGCCATCACGCAGCGAGCCGTGCGACAACGCTCGCAAGCAACGTACAGCGGTAATACTGAGTCGTCACAATACACACAACAGGTGGCCACCTGAGAATCATTGACACCGGTCATTGACAAGGGATATAGGGGATAATTCGTATAAACACCGAGGAAATAATGTCGCTTAGAACCACGGTCTGACGATTTTAATTGGAAAAGCCGACTTCGTCTAGTAACGGCTTAAAGGAAATGTTTTCAAAGGCTAACTCGTATGGAGCTATAAATGATGTTACTTATAACTGAGATGCCTCAAATCTCTTTACACATCGATATAAAATTACATCATGCCTCATGTTATAATCTTTATTGCTCTTGTATTTTTACTGTTAGAAATTGTATAAACGGTTACGGGAATTCGAAAAGGGCAGGAACAGAAAAGAACCGGCCATTCACGCTTGATGAACGACGTCATCTTTTTCAGTTCGAGCGAAGACTATAATTATGGCCCGACATTGCGATACTGATATTTATTAGTATTTTATATAACTTTTCAATAATGTCAATGCAAAACGTGTTACTAGCGTTACTCTGATCTTTTATCTCCATATATATTCGAAAATACACACTTTGGAGATGAAATAAAAATAGCCAAATGTTATAACATATATTTCCTAAATACAGCTTTACTGTATATTTTGGCATGCTAATAAATCAGCCAATGAAAATCGCTGTATATTCCCTTTAAGTGGATCGACGCTTTTGTGGCAACGCGTTGTACAATTTGGGTGGCGATGTCATGGAGATTCCTGTCACGGGTCAACTGTAGACAGTTAACATTTTAATTTAAAGTTTCAAACACTATGTCCTCAGACGTATGCTGCATGTCCAAGAATATTGTCAACATGTATATGGACAATTTTAGTATCCTGCAGTTGAACTGTAGCTAAAACCGTGTCCTCGCGCCCGGTGGCCAGCAAGGCCGCGCCCTGGCCGCATCTGTACGACTTCGGCGGGTTCGTAATAGAGGGTCCACAGCCCGTTATACGCGTACCCCCCCCCTTGCATGGACCTCCCCATACACCAGGTAGAAGGGACCAACGGCTGTATCACCCGAAAGTCAGATATGTCTAACTGTCTTCCCTTGAGCAGTGAAGTAGAGAATACGATTGTAGCTAAATGTTATGAAACAGCTGGCTTGGCCGCCTGATTAGAAACGCAGACCACCATGTCCACGAGGTGACACAAACCTACTCGGCTTCCACGCCACTGCACCACAGTATACATAGGTTGGAATGTTGCTTCTGAAAAAAAAATGTTACGTACTCATAACAATTCGCGCTAATTGGCTGTACAACACACCAGGTTTAACCGAAGCGCCTTCCAGCCATGAACGCATAGAAACTTGTGGCCATATATTGTTATTATTGCTTTTCGCGGTCGATATGAATCGACAGTGCGACTTGGCTACAATAGTAGATTCATATACTCCATGGCTGCTTAATCCGTAATTAAACGACTATTACGTCCCATACGTCATACTTAGTTTACTTGCAGTGGAGTATACAACATGACATTTATTTAATTAAGCATTATTCATTATAAAGCATGTTCAAACATACTTACTTAATATTTATGATACTGCATGATGTGATTGCTGAGTAAAAGAGCCGTGTAATTTACGACAGGGATCGGCACAGCCTAATTTTGGACATGGCGTTGTGTAGTTATTACGCTGGATACGGTAATCTTATGGAATCTTTCGAACTCCGACAAAGCGGTATGTTTCAATGCAGATTACGGCGCAGCACTTATCAACCGTGCACCACGGAATAATAGACTTGGGCGCCTTGAGTGTTTGTGGCGTCGATGGTCCGTTGAACACGTCGCTGATTCCATTGTTTCGCGTCACTCTTGCGGCACGATATCTCTCTGTTCGCCGGTTGGCCTTGTCCGACTTGCCGACGGGACGCCTGTTGATAGCCGCCGGGTGCCACGGTGACTTGTTGAGCCACAGCATGAAGACTGGATAGATTAGCGTCGGCTCGACCAGCCCGGACCCGCTGTCGACAGAAATCACGACGAAGTACGTCGAGTAAGCATTGTTTGATACACCGATTCAGTGGACAGTTTGAGAAGTTTGTCTTGTTTTGTGTATCCTGTGAGAAGAAAGAAGAACAGGAGTGAAAGTGTCCAGTAGACCAGTACAACGACGGGACATGGTCAATACCTACACGAGTACGTAGGAATTGGCGAAACATCGCCACGAAGGCGATAATATGAAAGCTGCAGCGATGTAATCGGGTGGAACAACTATTTGGATAAAGACAAAGAGTGTGACGCGACGCCGACACGATGCTGGTAAGTACGGAGAATGTTGAGCGTTTGCCAGCTATCAGCAGTGCGGCCTCCGACGGGTTGCCAGTCGTCGAGCCCAAGCCGTTTACACAGAAGCAGTGGCGGCCGGCTCACTCGCTGCCGTCCGCCTACAACCCCCGGACAGCCTACTCGGTCGGCTTGTCTCCCCGACGGACTCGGTGGTATCCGGAGCCTTCGTCCGTCGTCGTGTCACCTCGCGATTTGCCGGAGCAGGCGTCCAGTTCGCGCCAGGCATTTACAACATCCGGTATTCGGCCCCAGAACCACCCGAAGACGCGAGACCTGCGACTGGGTGTTCAACAACCGCAGTCCTTCGTGTCGAAACTAGAGCGCGAGAAGACGACGACGAACGACATCCGCTCGTCGTGCGCACCGACCGGAAGTGAATCGGACGCGCAGCATTCGATGCAAGTGCAAGGCCGCAAGATGGAAAAATTGCCGTCGCGGCCCGGTTCGATCTACGCGCCTCCGTGGGACTTTTACAATTCGTCGCGGGGGACGTCCGTGGCTGCCCCGGGGACGTCGGCTGCCAACACCCCGCAGTCGGCCAACCGAGACGTCGCCTACGTGTACCTGGACGACACGATCTACGACGAGTTCGACCGCTCAAACACGCTGCCGTCCATCAACGTGCTACCGATGCGACGGCGCCGCCGGGGCAGGAGGGTGCAGCGGGAGTCGTCGCCGGGCAGCGGCACGTCGAGTCGGCGCAGTTCCGGGCGGCGGAGTCGGCAGCAGGCCTACCGTCTCGGGGTAGCCAATGCTCTCGACGTCTTCAGCCGCTTCGGTCAACCTCTGTTCGTCGAGCGACAGATCAGCTTCCAGCTGAAGAACACGATGCGACGTCTCCGGCGCAACCGAGACACGAGTCCCGTGTCATCGGCAGGCCAGTCTCAACCGTCGACGGAGCGCTTCGACAACAGCATCGTGCCGACCGTCGGGGAGGCGATGATCCGCGCCGGCTGGATGATGAACGCGGGGCGGCTGCCGCGTGGTTACAACCCGCTCGACGACCTCGACGACGACGGCACCGAGCAGGGTCTGCCCGTGTTCGGCGAATACACCGGCATGGAGCAGCAGATCACCGGGCGCGTGAGCGTCCAGTCGCCGCGCAAGCGCATCACCTCAGACCGGAAGCGGAACAACGTCGCCGACGCCGAACGGAAGATGCCAAACATCACCGAACTCGATGGTAACAAGAACAAGGCGTCACAATATAGTCCGGCAGAGTCCACCAAGAAGTCAGCGACCGGTCAACCGGACGATTTCGAGGAATCAGCCCCATTGGACCCGTTGGCCGCGGCAGCGGAAATTTGCGTCGGGGTGGAGAGTACTGTGAAGACGCCTATACAGCGGATAGAGGTGGACGTTCCCTCTGAGTCGTCGCCCGTGGCTGAGCAGGATTCCGACGACGGCGAAACGAAAGATGACGTCACTGGCGGAAATGACATCACACCGCCGGAACAAGAAAGAGATGCCGAAGACACAGGAGGAAATGACAAGGAAGAGGTGCAACCAGTAGATCCGGGAACTATAGACGAGGATGCTGAGAATACAACGAACGTTTCGGACAGCTAAACTGTTCTGTGTTGGCCAGTCACCAGGCGCATGCGCGCTGGCATACAGCGGAACTAACACTACTTCGTACAGCTACTACCACGCGTAGGTGTGCGGAGAGGTCATTTGAACGAAAACTAGTAAATATGTTTTACAGTTGAACAACGAAAGGCGGTCATTGTAAATTGGTCAATGCGGACGAAGGATGGAACAATTGGGCATACAGGGTATAGGCTATGCAATGCTAACTGCAGCGTAACTTATATGCAGCAAAACAGGAACGAAGGAATCAGCACTTCAGAGCGGTAGCCACGTTTCGTGTATGGCTGTTAATGCTCATCCAAAAAATATTCATAGAAAATGCTATGCCACGGAAAGGCAGAAACAGTGTTACTCTACTATGTGTAACATATAAATCTGCCTGAGTAACTGTTACGTCTATTTATGTCACTCGCTGCTGCTGCACGTACAACATATGTAACAGTTGTAAAATCTTACAACAGTTAGAACAGTTATACTCCCGTTACGCTACTTTTGTAACAGTTACACGTGCGGTTACAAGTAACTACAGCAAAAACGCTATTGTAGTAAATGTGTAACATATGTAGCGCCTGTAACCGGTGTAGCAATTACTGTACTATTCGGGTCGGATGACGTTTATTTGTTTCCTCAATGTTTAGCGCAGAATACAGTTTCGTGTGACGTGGGCGCTACACCATGGTAACGATGGATCGGTCATTAGGGGACATATCAAGAATCAAGAAAGCATGTATTATTAACAGGCTTACTTCCCTGTTTGCCTAGGTCGAGTGAGTTCATCGAATCACAATTAACAGGTTACTAAATAATGTATGCTATATGTACAACAAGCGTGACTGTGATTGCATACAAGTAATGTATGTCGTATAAACAGTGCATCTGATATTTATGTAAGTTGTTCGACTGTTGTCTTGCATGAGAACAAGTCAGAGTAACTTGCAGCAGACATAATCCTCATTGTGCCAAATGTCGTTGTTATGATTGAATGGGAATAGTTTAACCCTGCATGACTTACAATGTTTGTAGGAATAGCGAGTTTCATTTATTGCTATCTTCTGTCGGAGTTTACGCATTTTAACATGTGACATATATTTATTTAGTATGCTATCGGGCGATGTAAATAGCGTGTTGTGTTGGTGGTTTTGTTGGCCACGCAATCTGGCAGTGGAATATTCAAATGGCGCCCGTGACCGAAACTTTGTGCCGGGCCAAGAAGTGGTTCTACAGAGGACCCGGATGTAGGTCGGAGAATGTCGACGTTACACTCCAATCAATGTGTTCGTGTCATCCGTAGATTATTCACGAACTCCGAGGCCACGCACTCACTGTTATTCCACAATGTACATTTACATGTTATAACTCGATATGAATAATAAATGAAAAGTTATGCGAATGTATGTACATCGTGTAATAATAAAACCGATCGAAATGTACACATATTGATTCATCAATGCAACTTCGTTGAAGAATGTTTCGTCAACGGCAAAATGTATTGTATATTTTATTTGGCACAAGTATGCATATTATCACTATGTAAGCTGGCACAAAATGCATAATTTGTTAGCGATCTAGCGACTTCTTACCGCTAACAATTTTTAATACATCTATTATATTAAAAATCATTAAAATGTGATTCTAGTTGTCAAAAAAAATATGGTACCCTTCG
>BSQZ01000002.1:14387500-14507500 GCA_033239005.1 Lamellibrachia satsuma | reverse complement strand
AACATTGCTAGTTAAATAAACAGTGCGCTCCTTGTATTAGCTAAAATAGCATTTATTATTCAAATCTAATATGCAAAACTCCCACGAAACTGTTACTTTATTGCTCTGCGAGACTGTCCGAGTGTCTTCGAGCTGCGCGGTTAATTTATATCTGGTTAACAAATCGCACTGACACTCTAGTGCTTTAATTGCTGGTTATGTAAGGAAGTGCTCGTTATGGGCCTAATTTTGGCCCAGTACAGAACATCGATATCTGGATTAATTGTCATTGATACCCGGTTTAATATTGTCATTGATACTCGGTTTAAGGCCGTGCTGTGATACCGATTCGTCGGCTGTCATTTAATTATATTTAATACGATATTCTGTCAATATAGTAGGCATACATTTTGTACATGTATTATAATTATTCGATACAGATCATGTTGTTTTAACATTTCTAGAAAGGCTACGGATGTTAGGAACATGGGATTATAGGTGCATAGCTTCTGCTATTTACCAACTAGAGGCGATTAAACGAACACACGTGTTACTAACTGGAACCTGTATTTCTTTCTGTGTTCACATCCTGCACTCTAAACACCAACTGAACATATGTTTGTGACTGTAGCTGGTTTAGGTAGGTCTCTACATGTCATCTGCTAACCGGCTAGTTATAATATTTTTTTTTAACAAATACAGAAGCAATTTGACGTGTTTGTCAAATCGTGAAATAATCATTTTATTAATAACGAGATATTTAACGACATTATCTTGTTAGAATTGTTTGGGTAAAACAAGTGTGATTCTGTGTTTAATTCATTCCGTATATCAGTGGCGTATCCAGGGTCTCAAAGGGCAGGCCAAGGGGCACGCCTAATCACTCATGCGACCTTGTAGCGGCACAAAACAAATACGGTAAAACAAATTAAGCCAAGGGGGTATGACCCAACGACCTTCCCCCAAATAACACTGCCTTATATATGGCATATATCATTACATTCAAAGATATGTCATAACCACACTTATACTTAACCGTTTTCCAGACATTACGGTGGGTTTGATGTAAATAGTTGTTGCCAACTGAATTATATGACACAGAACGATAACAATCCTAGGCGATAACACAACATAGCTTTGTCTTCCTGTCCACGATTCTTACCAACACATTTCGATACATGAACGTTTCGTTAAAATGGCACTGGTTATACACCGAAGCACACCTCAAACCGGACACAGTTGCCCAAAATTTCACGCAACAACGTTAGTTATATATTGCTGCCCGGTGAAACAGGTAACGCGTGTAACTTATAGCAAGAACTGTGGCCGCACTCTCATTGTGCGCGGCCAAATATCACCTGAAGAGATGATGTTGTAGTTTAACCGTTGCGAAAGCTTTGTTTATAAATTTGTAACTGCACCGGCATACAAATTATACCCACACGAAGACCACGTGTGCACAGAGTACGCTCACAAATACTCTACACGTCTTTGTCGTCCGCTGACAATTACTGACGCCAGCTCAATATCTCGTGGGAAGATCATCTGCATGAGGTTAACACCGTTATTCACATGGTAGTGCCTACATGGCTCTATATTCAATTACAACCTCATTAAGCCACCCGCCATGTCTTATCTTTGACTACAATGCAGTTGCACCACTAAATGCATGTCACAAGCCTTCATTATAGTACACAAATTGTACACGAGTAAATATGCAACAGAAATGCTTTGAGTGTCTGCCAAGATGTTTTATAAAACTAATACACGTGCATATTCTGCACTGTGTGTGGAATGCAACATATTTAACAAGATTTAACAAGATTTGCCATCCAAGGCAAAGGCCCAGATGGCAAGTAGACGAGGAAGTAGACGAGGAAGCCATTGGATTATCGATAGTCCAAAATGTTCATCTATGTGTAACATGAGATATGTGTCAACCTTTTTTTTAACATATTCATGCTGCTAGCAGTTACACAATCTGTAGATAATTTGTTCCGTTCACTGATTGTCCTCTGTGAGAACAGGTACTTCCTGATGTCCGATCTACATTGATCCTTTACTAATGTTTCCTCATGTCCTCTAGTTCTACTAACTTTCTTGAGTGAGCAAAACACATTTCTATCAATATTTATATAAGATTTCTCAGTTCTGGAATCATCTTAGTTACTCTCCTCTGATTTCGTTCAAGCGTATCTATATCCTTCTTACGGTGTGGTAAGAATAAGACCTAACTATTGCTTACATAATTATGGTTAGCTTTTTTCCTTATGTTATATTTATCCTAATCAAATCAAGAATGTGAAGCTTTGGAGCTTTGTGGCTGCAACGTCACACTGCTCTGAAACTTTCACATCATCAGTTGTTACTCCTAAGTCCTTTTTTACGGAAGTACCTAGAACAGTGTCTCAACTTTTATAGTTTACATCCAAGTTCCTGTGTCCTGTGTATAGGCATTTACATTTCCGAAAATGTAATAACATTTACAATTTTTCAGACCATTTAACCTTTTTGACCTTTCTGAACTGTTGTGTCATCCACACATTTCAGTACGTTGCTTGTTATATCATCGTCCAAATCATTGACATATATATATATATATATATATATATATATATATATATATATATATATATATATATATATATATATATATATATATATATATATATATATATATATATATAATAGAATAATAAAGGTCCTAAAACGGATCCTTGTGGTACCCCACTCAAGACTGATTTCCAATACGAAAACTCCCCATATACTACGACACGCTGTCTTCTGTAAGTCAGCCATTTTTTCTATACAGTCGATTATGCCATCCCCGATACCACGGGCATTTAAATTAGGTAGTAATCTTTGATGTGACACTTTGTCGAAAGTTTTCTGACAAACTAAGTAGATAATATCTACTGATGATCCCTCGTTTATAAAAAAAACAACACATTTGACCTCGCTTTAAGGAATCCATGTTGAGATGACTTTAATAATGTATGCCTAACAAGGAAGTCGACCGTGTGTATGGTGTTACAGTCGACCGTGTGTATGGTGTTACAGTCGACCGTGTGTATGGTGTTACAGTCGACCGTGTGTATGGTGTTACAGTCGACCGTGTGTATGGTGTTACAATAAACTGTCCTAAATAGTCCGTTTAAGGTCCTGACATTTAGCATCTGAAACTGGTAATGAACTAATATCCTCTCTGGTAAACACTGAACTGAAGTATCTATTTAGGTCTTAAAAAAACTTGTGATATTATATTTCCAGCACTGTCTTCTTCCGACCTTGTCCCGTACGCTTTTTTTTACTATTGATATAATTATACATAAAAACTTGTACTGTAATTTTTTATATTACATGCTAAATATTGCTTGTGGCTTCTCTTATATTTTCTAATTTCAGCTGTAGTTGCATTAAGTGCTTCTTTGTAATTTGTGTAGTCTTCATCCTTTCTGGTACGCATATAAACCCTCCACATAATTTGCTTGTACACTATTTTTCTAATAGTTTCTTTTTTGTTTCTTTCTAGACTGCTTAGCGTTTTGTATTTTTGTGTTAACATCTTTGTTTATGTTTGGACTTCGGAAAACTAATCCAATAGTTAATGTTAACAGCTTCTTGGCAATATGCTTCCCTTTCTAATTTTATTTCGTAAGCCTGAATATATTCTTTAATATATAAAATACCCCCCTCCCCTTCTTCCTATTCGATCTCTCATAAACATTATGTATCCTGTCAGTCCTAATTCAACATCTGTTATGTCTATTTTGGCCCATGATTTGGTTATGCCAATTATGTGAGGGTCGATATCTTCTACCATAATCTTATTTACTATGCTCCTTGCATTTAAACACATGCATTTATAACCAGCTTCAGAAATGTTTCCCAGACATTTTGTTGCTGGTTTGTGTGCACTAGTGGCCTCTTGTCCTGTTTGAGGCACCCCCACTGCGCTTCCAGTTTAAACAATGTTTGCTACCAAAAATATTTATTATGTTACCCATGCCACTGTCTACTGCTGCTGATAGTTCTTCCAACAACAAAACATCCCCACAAATCCACAAATCCAACTTCCTCTTCCCCACATAGCTGTTGAACAAGAACTGTTGAACTAGCAGGTTAATTGCCATCCTGTGGCAATTTCGATAACCGTGACCCATACGTCCCATTTTACTTGTAAACTCCCTCACAAAATGATCTGCTCAGCCCGTGTCTGCTTACGGTGTTCCCACTAACTGCCTGTATTGTAACCTATATGATCAGCAATTTATTTGTATCTCTGGGAGATTTTGCAAACGACGTAAATTGCCCAAACGAGCTTCCCATAACTTGCGTCCAGCGTGTCCACGTCTCTCGGCTTTTGAAGCAGTTGTTGTTAATTGGTCACGGAACAAACACAACTCGATCAATTCTTGCTTGAACAATATCAACATAGATACTCTTCAGAGAGATTCCAAGTACGTCTTGACTTTGCATTAAACATACAAACGTACGACACAGTCACAGTCAGCTCGTCTCTACATCATTGCTAAACATATTCGTCTTCCTTCCATCCGCATTTATTCTTAGAGTGGAAACACATCTGATTAGTTACCTTTATAGCAAACGTTTTACATACATTAACATCAAGTTAATACCGGCAAGATTCAACAGTGATTGATTCTCCCTAGACACTAATCATCAGGCTAATGCATGTACGAGGCATTATCTTAATGTTGGGCATCGTCTTAACGTACGTCTATGTTATTCCTCAAGTATCCAGTTTGACGAAAGTCAATTCCCTTCCGAGAACTCACGAACGTGACCTGAATAGAACGACTTTCCTAGTTGGACATTGTCCACTACGATGAACAGATAACCAATTAATACTCTTCCCACCAGAGAGCTGGACATGCAGTGTGTCCACTGCGATCAGTAATCAACTTTCTAGCTACAGAGGTACTACAAGTAATACAGTTGGTTACACTGCCTTGCTCTTTGGTGACGCATCAAGCTGTTGACAGCGCGTTTACACTAAGTGCATCTGTAGTGTGTGTTTATGTTACAACCAAACAATGGTGCGTGTGATGTGTATTCAGGTTGACATGTACTCTCGATTATAAGCAAAACTCTCCCATGCATTACTGGACAACCCGTCCGAAACCAAAAACCAACCACACATCCACAAAAATTCCCCCACAAACCAAAGTCCCGCCCAATTAACCATCTACAAACAGTCCACCCTCCCACCAAACAACGTGCCAACTAACTCGATACTACATTAAAACACATCTTCAAACAGAAACAAACTGTAATATCCAATACATAAAACAAAACGTATATAATGCATTCTTCTTCAGAAGCGCGGCATCCCCTGCTTACAACTCAAATCCCTTTGCACCTGTTCTTTCGAGCACCAACAAAACTTCTCACGGGACCATTGAGGCGCGAGACAATTTCTGCAAATTTACTCAAACACACTCTCCAAGTCCGCCGGCGCAATATTATGCATATTAGCTTGACTTGGCAGAGTGCTTGTGTTTTTCATCTATATTCTCTTTGAAGACAGACAGATATGATTTGCACGTCATGTGATTTGCACTTGTGTGTGTAGGAACTATTGTGTGGCGCGAGTGCAATCAATTGTGGTTCGCTCCTGCAGGCGGCGAACACAGCCGATGTCTCCGGGACGGCGCCAAGTGGCAAGTCATGCATGAAAAGCGTCATGCGTGACATGGTTTACGTGCAACGAACAGCGTATGTGTACCTACTTAACAATCTACGTTGTGAATAGATCATAATCCGTCGACGTGTATCTGCTGACTATATTAATGATCGTTAGTGTTACGAGAAGAGTCAATGCTTTGGTTCCAGGCCTGATTGAACTGTTATGTTTGATTCCAGGCCGGATTGAACTGTTATGTTTGATTCCAGGCCGGATTGAACTGTTCGTTTGATTCCAGGCCGGACTGAACTGTTCGTTTGATTCCAGGCTGGATTGAACTGTTATGTTTGATTCCAGGCCGGATTGAACTGTTACGCTTGATTCCAGGCCGGATTGAAATGTTACGTTTGATTCCAGACTGGATTTAACTGTTACGTTTGATTCCAGTGTTCTCTATGAACCGTATGTCATAGGTCGCTTTCTCGGTCTCGGGTGTCGAGACCCCAAAACGGGCAAGAAGGGTGCCGTGAATCAATAATGCGCACATATATTAGAAGTGGCACAGGCAGTGTGGGGGAAGCAGTATGGGGGGAGCGGGCTGCTGGGGCAAATCAAAGAGGTATAGGAAAATAATGTTCCGTAGTTTGTATGATAAAACCGGCCTTTTTAATTTACATGTTCTTTAACTAGATACATATTTGGGGCGCGTACGAATCAGTTGATGTTTACGGCATTTAATGTTGATAGCATTTAATGTTGACGGTGCTCACGGTGTTCACGGTGTTCACGGTGTTTACGGTGCTCACGGTGTTCACGGTGTTCACACCCTGCAAACGATCCGTCAAAAAACAGCAAACACAGATCTCACTCGGTCAGACGTTTTTAATATTACAATAACAATGTTAATACACACATCAACAGTGAACAACAGGTTTCAAGACGGCATAAAACTAACGATTGGAATGTTTTGTATCCCAATATAATTTTCGTTAAATAACTTTCACCCCGAAAGATATGACATCACGAAACGTATATCGGGTTCCAGAATACCACTCCGTTTCTCAACACCTAACCTGCTTGCCACATGGGAAGAGTATGCTAATTTGGAACGTCAGCACATGATAGCAGCGTGTTAATGGTGTGTACACAAAACGCCGCAGTTGACAATAAAAATAAAGCGCACACGATTCACACAAAATACACATTTGACAATACTGATAATGATTAAATACTTGTGGTACACACAAACACTTCATAATACAGATGGCAAGACAATACCGACCGCAAACCGTAGGCATACAATCAATACTTTGTGTAACCAATGACAAATCGCCATAACTAGTTTGTTGGCGATGTTTGATCTTCCCGTCAACATAACAGCTTCAAAATATCGCATGTTTGAAAAATACACGCAGTGTAGATTGACAGCCCGCACGCACGCACGCACGCACGAACGCACGCACGCACGCACGCACATAGTCATGCCATCCTATATTCATTTGGTTATTAATAAAACAACTACTCATATTCCCTGGCGCACAGCACAAAATTAAATTACCTGTTTAATCACCAAATAAAACAGCATCATGTGCTAACGACCGTGACGTAACACAACAAGTCAACTTCCGCATTGCTGACGAGTCCTGTGGCATACGTCGTTCCAGAAAATTCGATTCGGAATACCACTAAGCCCGTGGGTCACACATCATGACGCATGCACAGCGGACTGTTTATTATCGAGTAATGAACATCTTATTGAAACTAGGCCGAATGCGCCCATTTAGGTTGCCAATAATAATTTAGTTCTGTATAAAACTGGTCAGTAAAATCACTACATTGTCTCTCTGTCAATGTGTTTGTATGCTTGTCTGTCTGTATGTCTACCTGTCTGTCTGTCTGTCTAACTGTCTCGGTCTCTCTCCCTCCTTCTTTATCTCCTCCTCCCCCCACCCCACCCCCATCTCTCTCGTACACTGCCTGACCCCAAGTCACGCTACAATGCTAGACTAATATATCAATATAAATATTTTAGAGCACATCAAAACAGGAAGCGGCCAGGACATCGTTCAGTGACCCCCCCCCCCCGTACATTAGCAGCCATGGAAATATGATGAACAAGGATTTAATCAATTTCCGAGCTTTTCGAGTTCCCCACGAATTCCTTTAATACAGATGGTTCAGTAGTCCATCGTTCTTTATATAAGAACATATAATAACGGAAATGATAATAAAAAATGACGTTTCAGCTAATAACACGTACATGATTTCCTTATAACAATCGATTTGATAGTAATCAAACTGCACAAAAACAGAATCCCATTGTCTGATTATCTCATCAATATTATGCACGTAATTATTGTATAATAATTGCACGGACGTCATTACGTCCCTGACTCATGCAGACGACACCGCGAACAGCCGAGTATCAATGCCGGCCGGACACGACCACAGCCGAGAGAACACTCTCCAAAGTTCCCATTCAATAAACAGCAGCTACGCTGTTTACCACTGCTCTGTTGGTGAAAAGCATGTGAGAAATTTGATGAAATATTCAGTCGTATTGATTGAGGGAGCGAGATTTGTCGGAGTATCTGAGCGGGGCAATGACAAGGGCCAACGACTGTCTCCACCGCCCGCGCACCAACGGATGGAACGGGTGGTCCGGGTGCGGGTGGTACGGGTGGTACGGGTGGTACGGGTGGTACGGGTGGTACGGGTGGTACGGGTGGTACGGGTAGTACCGGTGGAACGGATGTTGTAAAGCACGTTACTGTGCAGGCCTGTCCTCAGCACAAACAGCCGGGGATTAAGCACCATTCTCTCAAAGGGGTTCGTTCGAACACCCCGGACCCCCATGACTGTACAATATAACTATGGAAAATAATACTTCAAGGATATATATTTTGACCACCATCGCCGGCGCGTCAAATCTTACATATTGTAAGTTGAATAAATACTTACAGGTGGCAGTTGTCTATAAATACTGTAATACTGTGTGTCCAGCGCTGACAATAGAGCAGTGCGTACGCCTGGTCGCACGCACACGTGCACGTACGAGAGGGCATACAAGTAACCAAACTGACCCAATGGCATACATTGCTTCACACACAAGCACGCACGCACGCACGGCCGCACGCACGAACGCACGCCCACCTAAGCGCACAACATCTAGTATATATCTGCGTCTGAGATGAGGGGCAGCGTGTAGGCGGAGTGCCGGATACCCATGTACGACCCCCCACAGACCGTCTTTGGTTTTTCGGGATTGTAGGACCCGGGACCCGGGTTCTCCTTCGCCGAGTTGTAGGTCCTCATGCGGGTCCGAGGCTGCATGGAGTAGCTGTTGGACTTGGCCCTGTAGATGCTGGCGTCAGTGGCCCCGTAGCCGGCGGGACCCGGAGTGCCGATCTTGGCTTGGTCGTACTGGAAGTTGCCATGGTTGGTCCGTCCTCGCAGAGTCCAGTGGGGGGCACCTCGCTTACTCACTCCCACTATCCACACAAACACACAGGCTCTTGTTAGTACATACACACCCACGTTGGAGACATGGTTTATTCTTGTGATATAAATGTATTACAATTATTCCATAATAACAATAATAATAATAATACCAACCTTACTCACTCACTCACTCACTCACTCACTCACTCACTCACTCACTCACTCACTCACTCACTCACTCACTGCCTCACTTACTCACTCACTCACCCACCCACCCACTCACTCACTCACCCACTTACCCAGTCACCCACCCACCCACACACCCACCCACCCACCCACCCCCACCCACCCACCCACTCACTCACTCAATCACTCACTCACTCACCCATCCACCCACCCACCCACCCACCCACACACCCACCCACCCACCCACCCACCCACCCACCCACTCACCCACCCACTCACTCACTCACTCACTCACTCACCCACCCACCCACCCACCCACCCACTCACCCACTCACCCACCCACTCACTCACTCACCCACCCACCCACCCACTCACTCACTCACTCACTCACTCACTCACTCACTCACTCACTTTTGTTTTCTAATTGCATACATGATCTTGTTACAGTTTACGAAAGGCAGATCCAAGAAAGATTAAGTCTCATAATGTGCATCATTCTCATCGGGATTTTTATAACAAACAAAAATGTCCGACGCAAAAACAACTTGTGAGGGTTTAAAAAGAAAGCCTGGACGAGCCTCTGTCACGTGCACTGAGATACACGAGCATCTGTCGCGTGCACTAAGATACACGAGCCTCTGTCGCGTGCACTAAGATACACGAGCCTCTGTCACGTGCACTGAGATACACGAGCCTCTGTCACGTGCACTGAGATACACGAGCCTCTGTCACGTGCACTGAGATACACGAGCCTCTGTCGCGTGCACTAAGATACACGAGCCTCTGTCGCGTGCACTAAGATACTCGAGCCTCTGTCACATGCACTGAGATACACGAGCCTCTGTCACGTGCACTGAGATACACGAGCCTCTGTCACGTGCACTGAGATACACGAGCCTCTGTCACGTGCACTGAGATACACGAGCCTCTGTCACGTGCACTGAGATACACGAGCCTCTGTCACGTGCACTAAGATACACGAGGAGTCGTACAACGTACATTGTCCGAGAGTGTCGGGCAGCGTGTAGCTGTTGGGCGGAGGCGCCTCGTGCTTGAATCCCCGCCTCGTGTGGGCAGACATCGTGATGGAGGGACCCGCGTTCTCCTTGCTCAGTGTCCCTGCCTTCGTGGCGTGCGAGTCGTAGGCGCCTGGGCCCGGCGACTGCTCGATACCTGCGGAACAAGAGGGTTTAACATTTAAGAAGAATTAACAACATTGTCATAAAGAAAGAAACGCGAGAAGGCAGTGGCTTATCGAGAGTCCAACAATGTTTCATCGGTGGCGACTTTCTTATATCCTATCTATACTATTCTTTTACTAAACTTTTACTTGGTGACTGTATCTAGGTTTGAATCGAAGTTCCTAACGTCACTGGATAGCTAACAACTGCGTCATCAAGTCCTAAATAGGGTGGACACGGGCAAATGGACGCATACCCATGTATTAGGGCCTACACCCTAACTGTCGAATTCAGTATGTCAATGAGCGTTCGTTGATTGTGTGATAATGTTTGCTCGGTAGGATGGTTGTTTTGTTTGGTTAGTTAGTCGTTGGTTCGTTGGTTAGACGTTAATTCATTGGTTAGACGTTGGCTGATTGTTGTTTTAATGAAAACAGGAAGTCTTAGTCGGCCTGATGTCTGATTGGTTGGTTCGTTGGTTTTTTTTTTAAATAAACGAATGGATATTTGGTCATGTTACTGGTGTTGTGTTGACATTTGTGAGTGGTTGATTCTATCATTCCTTCGTTGGACTGGTTTATGTTTGGTTGGTTGGTTGGCTTCCTGGCGTGGGTGGTTGATTCTATCTTTCCTTCGTTGGGCTAGTTTATGTTTGGTTGGTTGGTTGGTTTCCTGACGTGGGTGATTGATTCTATCGTTCCTTCGTTGGGCTAGTTTATGTTTGGTTGGTTGGTTGGCTTCCTGACGTGGGTGGTTGATTCTATCGTTCCTTCGTTGGGCTAATTTATGTTTGGTTGGTTGGTTGGCTTCCTGGCGTGGGTGGTTGATTCTATCGTTCCTTCATTGGGCTAGTTTATGTTTGGTTGGTTGGTTGGCTTCATGGCGTAGGTGGTTGATTCAATCGTTCCTTCGTTGGGCTAGTTTATGTTTGGTTGGTTGGTTGGTTGGTTGGTTGGTTGCCTTCCTGGCGTGGGTGGTTGATTCAATCATTCCTTCTTTGGGCTAGTTTATGTTTGGTTGGTTGGTTGGTTGGCTTTATGGCGTAAGTGGTTGATTCTGTCGTTCCTTCGTTGGGCTAGCGTCTGTTTTGGTTAGTTGGCTTTATGGCGTGGGTGGTTGATTCTGTCGTTCCTTCGTTGGGCTAGCGTCTGTTTTGGTTAGTTGGCTTTATGGCGTGGGTGGTTGATTCTCTCGTTCCTTCGTTGGGCTAGCGTCTGTTTTGGTTAGTTGGCTTTATGGCGTGAGCGGTTGATTCTGTCGTTCCTTCGTTGGGCTAGCGTCTGTTTTGGTTAGTTGGCTTTATGGCGTGGGCGGTTGATTCTGTCGTTCCTTCGTTGAGCTAGCGTCTGTTTTGGTTAGTTGGCTTTATGGCGTGGGCGGTTGATTCTGTCGTTCCTTCGTTGGGCTAGCGTCTGTTTTGGTTAGTTGGTTTTATGGCGTGGGTGGTTGATTCTCTCGTTCCTTCGTTGGGCTAGCGTCTGTTTTGGTTAGTTGGCTTTATGGCGTGGGTGGTTGATTCTCTCGTTCCTTCGTTGGGCTAGCGTCTGTTTTGGTTAGTTGGCTTTATGGCGTGGGCGGTTGATTCTGTCGTTCCTTCGTTGGGCTAGCGTCTGTTTTGGTTAGTTGGCTTTATGGCGTGGGCGGTTGATTCTGTCGTTCCTTCGTTGGGCTAGCGTCTGTTTTGGTTAGTTGGCTTTATGGCGTGGGCGGTTGATTCTCTCGTTCCTTCGTTGGGCTAGCGTCTGTTTTGGTTAGTTGGCTTTATGGCGTGGGTGGTTGATTCTCTCGTTCCTTCGTTGGGCTAGCGTCTGTTTTGGTTAGTTGGCTTTATGGCGTGGGTGGTTGATTCTCTCGTTCCTTCGTTGGGCTAGCGTCTGTTTTGGTTAGTTGGCTTTATGGCGTGGGCGGTTGATTCTGTCGTTCCTTCGTTGGGCTAGCGTCTGTTTTGGTTAGTTGGCTTTATGGCGTGGGTGGTTGATTCTGTCGTTCCTTCGTTGAGCTAGCGTCTGTTTTGGTTAGTTGGCTTTATGGCGTGGGTGGTTGATTTTGTCGTTCCTTCGTTGGGCTAGCGTCTGTTTTGGTTAGTTGGCTTTATGGCGTGAGCGGATGATCGTTAAAATCATCGCCACCGCACAACGCTTGTGAATCCTTGAAACTGACGCACTGACAACGTGTGTGGGCTCGGCCACCCACAGAAAATGGGTAGACACAGGTAACTAAAGTACCTAAAGTACCTAAAATACTAAAAAGCGTAGGGACGGCATGCAGTGATATGGCCTACTATTATTTAAGTCCGTTTAGTTTATCGGTCAATACGCCGCATACATTCAACGTGAAGCATATTTAATTTCATCAAAGCTTACACAAACCAAACACCAACAATGGAACTACTTGAGCAGAGGAACGGGTTGAAATAAAACACAAAAACCCATCTTTTGATATTGCAATAATTGCATTGCCTGTGGGTGCATCGACCGTGTCGGGAAGGCCTTCGTGCAAGCGTGGGTTTTACCACGGTTGGGTGAACAGGTCAGATCAACTCAAAGAGGAGAAGCAAACGCGTGGTTCACTGCAGTGCGTGCATCAATAATGCACATGTAGAGGCTTGTCGTCATTAGATTTCTGGCCGATTCCCCAGTAGCGATAAACCCTCATGGAAAACTGACAGATTGGGAGCGTCAGAAAGTAGATTGTTGTTGAGGAACTGTAACTAGATAATAGAGATTTAGAATGATACATCGAAATTGATGTTTAAATAAATCATAATGTATCATCATACTGTCTAGTGTCAGTGTCTTTAGAATGTTTTAACAGATACTCGTCTTCTTCTTCTGAATCTTCGAGTAGCTGCAGAACGTCTTACTTGCCAGTAGGTAATTTGCTTGTCAACAACGGATAGGATACTAAAATAAGCTATTTTGAAGAGTTTGATCGAACCTTTAGAGAGCGGGCGACTCTGGATGGAGTAGGCCGGTCTCATCTGTCGGCCGGTGCGGGTCAACTGGGCGTCAATCGTGTACTGCTGAGCCCCGGGAACCTCATTTCTCGGTGCTAGCGAACGAAGGCAATGCATGAGTAGATAGTTTTGCTAGTAGGCCAATACAATCGTGCATTACAAAGAAACTTTGTCATAAAAAAGAAAAATATGGACTTTGAGTGTTAGGTTGAGTTTATCAATAAAACATTCCCAGTGGCACACAGGTGTATGAACAGTCACATAGACACATAAACACTTAAACACACACATCCTGTATATATATATATATATATATATATATATATATATATATATATATATATATATATATATATATATATATATATATATATATATATATATATATATATATATATGTGTATATATATATATATATATATATATATATATATGTGTATATATATATATATATATATATATATATATATATATATATATATATATATATATATATATATATATATATATATATATATATATATATATATATATATATATATATATATATATATATATATATATATATATATATATATATATATATATATGTATGTATGTATGTATGCATATGTGTGTGTGCGTGCGTGCGTGCGTGCGTGCGTGCGTGCGTGCGTGCGTGCATGCGTGCGTGTGTGTGTGGTGCTTGGCCTACCACCACCTGTTGTAATTTAACTGGCCGATTTGTTGTATGATTTAATCTGAACAATGATGGAACGAGAACGTTGATGTGCACGGAACACGACGCCGTCGGTGCTGACTCTGCTGAGGGTAGACTCGGACGACTACTAAATCACAGTGACTCGGCGAAATACGGATTAGCGATCACTCAAATGACAACATGCAGAACCTACGTCTAGTTCGTTGTCTGAGCGAGTAACCAGGAGCCTTGTCTTTCGTCAAACAATGGTCCGTCTCTCCAACCAGTGGTCTCAAGCCGTACGCAAGTGGACCTGGTCCTGAAACGGGTAAAGGGAATATGTTTGAGAGTCGCATCAGCACCGCACAACTGACGCACAACTATAGTTCGTTGAACATATTAGCGACAGTATTCTTTGGGTTTTTCTATCGTTATGCACTTAAGATGTCAAGGACACCGAGTTGGTATTTTCTTCCCACGGCACAATGTGGCATTGATAGCATGGCGACGTCTGTTGCCATTATATGGTAAAATATTATGATAAAATATAGTGTACCAAGATTGCCAGGATTGTTTTTTAAAGCCATAATAATTCTTTAAAGCGTTCGTTGTTATGATATGCAATTATTAAAATCATTATATATATATATATATATATATATATATATATATATATATATATATATATATATATATATATATATATATATATATATATATATATATATAACTTAATATTAGTATATTCAAAACGATCTGATATGTTCACAAACATGGTTATTCAGATACACCGTTCACACACTAATGAGAATATTTTTGACACATAATAAAACTAGTTTCCCCGACGACGGTCTCACCTGGGGCAACATGTTGCACTAATAACCAACAACCAAAGCGGAAGACCGTCAAGTATATTCGTACAACGTACCTGTGAATTCGGCCGATATCGGTCCTCTTCTCTGCGCTGACTGCATGACGCCTGGCTGGTTATTTGATACTGTAATTGAAACGTCTTGTCTGGCGAGAAGTGAGAAGGCTTCGACAAACAGGTGGCCCACAGCGCAGCGTTCAAGTGGAGGCAATAACTGATGTGAAATCTCGACGGTCGATAGGCAGCACGAAGCGTTTTGGCAGACGTGATGAATTAATGATTAGCCAAATCAGTTGCGAGGAGACGATTCCTATGCCAACTACGACCATGTGACCACGCCAAGTCTGAAGCATCTGGTTCGCTGCTACCCACGCTTCGGTGCGGCCGATAAACATTGATGAATTGCGCGTGTCATCGTGACACAAATAACACGTTGATTATGATGCGTTGTGTTAATTTGAAGACACTAATTGGATGATAGATTATTTCAGTGTATTACAATATTGCAACTGAAATATGTTAGCTTTATCTTCTACAATGTAGACGACCTTTGGGTTTATAAACAGACATTTCAGTGGATATTAATATATGTTTTCTCAAGTTATTTGATTTGAGCGATTAGTGTACTTAACTTCTGGTTTTGACGATAACCACTGCCTTTGATCGGGAAACTGCAGAAATAGACATTCAAGGGCGCACATTTCTAAGCTGTCTACGAATATTGCAGGGACACCTGAAAGCAATCTAGATATTTATTTAAATTAAAACAAGGACGTCGTAACGGGATCCCCTGAAAGTTAGTCTAGATATATAATAATACAGCAGATAACATGTCTAATGCAGTTCAATATAAATGGTTAAAACTCCATCCTCAATCGATTTAGCCTATCGCGAATCCGGTTCGTTGATGTCTAAATATGTAGTGTGTGAATAGTTTATGTAACATCCACAGTCGATTTAATAAAAATGTGTAGTTTTGTTCAAATCATCGAAATAACTGACTTTAGTCGGTATATCTGGAAAGGCCTAAAATAGTGGATATCCAAAATTGTGGAGGGACCTTTAAACAAAATCGACAGTGAATATTTGGCAAACACCTCGTGTCATTAAATAAACATAACTAATAAATCAGACTATATTGGCTATTCTAAATTGCCTGAGCTAGATTCTGTATATATCTGTAATAACTAGCACACATGCATGTGCGAGTAAAATGGCATCCCATTTATTAAACACTAAAATAATAGTAGGTAAAGGATACCAAAACACTCCTAGCTAGAGTGAAAATGACTTTACGTTGGTTACACTCTAGGAACGTACATAAAATCACACAGAGAAACCATCTGTCACAACACATGATATATGTCACAACTACCGCTCTGTCATCCTGTGTTTCACAATGATTCTATGTGTGACTTTTTAGAACAAAAGCCGTTGACTTTACTATACGGAAGGTGGATGGGATTTGAAAACTGAACAGAGATCGCTGAACTGCACTGGTTGGAAACAGACACAGCTCAACGCTTGAATGTGTAGCCCGCTCTCTTCCCAAGGTGGTGGATGCTCGAGCTAAAAGCCGACCACTGCCGACCAGTGACCAGTAGTCTCGCTTATCCGACTCTCGTTCGGCTTCGGGGACAGACCACAGTAGAGAATTGCATTGGTGGCCATGTTAACGTTTTGTCTGATTATAAGAAAACCTGACCATACAAAATTCTTAAACTTTTTTACAGCAACTGCCATCATCTCACTGACGTGCTCACCAGCTTTTATCAAAATCACATACCTCTAGCTCTTTTAAAACGCCCCCACGTGCGATGCCCGTCAATATTTACAAAAATAGCCATGTATTCATGCGCCCAGTTGGCTCATAGGAGAAAAATTCCCATAAATCCCTCCGCTAGTTAAACTCTAAAAAATGCACTGTTTCACAGCCATAACTTGTACAAACAAACCTGTGAATATTCCTGCTCAAAGGCACTCATGTCACATAATATGAATTTATCAAGTTCCCATTTCACAATTTCATACGCCGTTCGTATGAAACAATAAACAGGAAGGTGAACTGTGGTCTTACCCCTTCGTGAATCAGCCGGGGAGAGAGTCTGGCAGCAGAGGCGTGGTCTCGTTGTTACCCACTGTCATCACTCCATTTTGGGTAGGCGTTCACGTGAAGTGCCAACAGCCAATCAGCATCATTATTGAGATGCTACACAATTATTTTGCCTGATTTAGCTTTTCTGTCGGACAGTTGTGTGAATATAATCAACGTTTAAAGTTAATTCGAATTGTATCGTATAAACTGATAAAAGTTCACTCTTATTTTATGAATTAGCCAAATGCCCGGATGACATCGTAATTAGCTAATTATGTATGCACCCAGAATATTGGTGTATACATAATTTCCGTCACAATGAAAAGCACACTCTGCATCCAGGCGAAGATGTGTGCGACAAACAAAGCGCGGAGTCTGGATAATCGAGGCTAATAACCGGGCTAATCCCACGCCCTGGTCTTAGCTAGCCCTGGCCACAGCTACTCCTAGCGATCACTAGTCGAGTGAATTGGTTTATTGGATATTTTTATTGATGTAGGTACATTTTTACATTTTGCGGAGCAAGGCGTGTCCTAACCACATATCGGAGGATTCTTATTTGTCTTGTATTTTTATTACGTATGCTATCGCCCGTGTGCGTCGACTACAGGCAGGTGATGTGTAAATGAACGTCGAACAACAAAATCAAACACGCAAGCGAATATGTACGTTGTGAACTCCTTTAAATGCAAACGCAATCACATATCTGGCAAATAATTGCCACAGCCTCGACACGACAGCCTCGACACGACAGCAAGGTGTTTCGAACACAGGCCCTCGCCACTGTGAATCACTGCATCATTGCGCTACTGGTAGATGTGGCCATTCAGGGTTCTGAGCTGTAACGGCAGAACAAAAACTAAATAACAATGCTTTGTGCAAGGTCAGAAAGTCACGACAATTGTACAGGATACACCCCCTGCACCCATCCTCACCCCCTGCACCCATCCTCACCCCCTGCACCCATCCTCACCACTGCACCCATCCTCACCCTTACACCCATCCTCACCCTTGCATCCATCCTCACGACTGCACCCATCCTCACCACTGCACCCATCCTCACCCCTGCACCCATCCTCACCCCTACACCCATCCTCATCACTGCACCCATCCTCACCCTTGCACCCATCCTCAACTCAAAAACATCTCTGAAAAAGGTTATAGATGCGTATGTTTAAATGCAAAGAGCATAGTAAATAAGAAAAACGAATTAAACATTGTGGTAGAAGATATTGACCCTCACATAATTGGTATAACTGAATCATGGGCCAACATAGATATAACAGATGCTGAATTAGGACTGACAGGATACGTAATGTTTAGGAAAGATCGAATAGGAAGAAGGGGCGGGGGAGTTATTTTATATGTTAAAGAATCTATTCAGGCTTATGAAATAAAACTAGAAAGGGAAGCAGATTGCGATGAAGCTGTTTGATGCAAAATTGTTTCAGGAAATTCAAAATTAACTGTTGGATTAGTTTACCGAAGTCCAAACATAAACGAAGAGGACAACACAAAAATAAAAAACGCTATAAAGGAAGTTAGTAAAGGGGAATGTATCATAATGGGAGATTTTAACCATGGACACATACAATGGAATTCTCTAGAGAGCACAGGGATTGAGGATCAACAATTTCTATGTTTAATCCAGGATAGCATTCTTACTCAACACGTACTAGAACCAACCAGGGGAGAAAATGTATTAGATATAGTTTTGTCATCACAAAAAGAATTAGTGGACAATGTAAAAATATTTGAACCATTGGGTAATAGTGACCATAATCAAATACATTTTGACATCAATGTAAAATCAGAAAGTAAAAATAAGAAAACGTACAAGAGAAACTTCCACAAAGGTAACTACAAAGATATGAGAAAATACTTAGCACAGCTAGATTGGAATAACATGCTGATGAATAAGACTGCAACTGAATGTTGGAATATTCTAAAATATGAAATTGAGAGTATCATTGATAAATTTGTTCCCTTCCGAAAACAAGGAAAACGGTGTAGAAAGAAACACGTGTCAAAAGAGGCAATTAGAAAAATAATGCTAAAACAAACTATGTGGAGGGTTTATAGGCGTACCAGAAAGGAAGAAGACTATGCAAAATACAAAGAGGCACTTAATGCAGCTACAACTGAAATCAGACAATCTAAAAGAAGCTATGAGCAAAAACTGGCATGTAACATAAAAACTGACAGCAAGAGTTTTTATGCATATGTCAGGAGTAAACAAAACGTACAAGACAAGGTTGGACCTCTAGAAGACAGTGCTGGAAATATAATATCACAGGGGTTTTTAATGGCGGAAGACCTAAATGGCTACTTCAGTTCAGTGTTTACAAAAGAAGATATTAGTTCATTACCAGTTGCTGATGCTAAATTTCAGGGGGCTAAATCTGACTATTTAGGACCGTTAGTTGTAACTCCAGAATTGGTAGCTAGGAAAATAAAGGCAATGAAGGATAACAAATCACCGGGAGTGGATGGGATTCCTCCAAAATTACTAATGGAAACAGTAGATCAAATCAGTATACCACTTGCAAGAGTATTCAACTTGTCATTAAAAGAGGGAGTTGTTCCGTTTGAATGGAAAGAAGCAAACATCATACCATTATTTAAAAAGGGTTCGAGAAATAAGTCAGAGAATTACAGACCAGTGAGTTTAACGTCAGTGATTTGTAAATTATTAGAAAGGTTAATTAAAGACCATATGGTGGACTTCCTCGTTAAGCATAAATTATTAAATTCATCTCAACATGGATTCCTTAAAGCGAGGTCATGCTTAACAAATGTGTTATGTTTTTTGGAAGAAATCACTAAGTGGATAGACGAGGGATCGCCAGTAGATATTATCTACTTAGATTTTCAG
The DNA here is from genome assembly GCA_033239005.1 of Lamellibrachia satsuma. Taxonomy (NCBI): domain Eukaryota; kingdom Metazoa; phylum Annelida; class Polychaeta; order Sabellida; family Siboglinidae; genus Lamellibrachia; species Lamellibrachia satsuma. Next base: position 14,487,590 of record BSQZ01000002.1, on the reverse strand, counting down.
AAAGCTTTTGACAAAGTGCCACATCAAAGATTGCTACTTAAATTAAAAGCCCATGGTATCGGGGATAGCATAACTGACTGGATAGAACAATGGCTGACTGACAGAAGACAACGAGTTGTAGTAGATGGCGAAGTTTCAAATTGGAAATCGGTTTTGAGTGGGGTACCTCAAGGATCAGTATTAGGACCTATATTATTCTTAATTTATATCAATGACTTGGACGAGAGTATAACAAGTAACGTACTGAAATTTGCGGACGACACAAAACTGTTTAGAAAGGTTAATACTGATGGTGATAAACAACATTTACAAAACGATCTAGACAGATTAGTGAAATGGTCTGAGAAATGGCAGATGCTGTTCAATTTTGGGAAATGTAAATGCCTACATACAGGACATGGGAACTTGAATGTAAACTATAAAATGGGAGCTACTGTTCTTGGTACTACTGTAAAAGAAAAGGACTTAGGAGTTACAATAAGCGCTGATATGAAAGTTTCAGAGCAGTGTGGTATTGCAGCTTCAAAGGGTAATCAAATTCTTGGATTGATTAGAAGAAACATAACATACAAGGGAAAAAAGTTAATTATACCTCTTTATAAAGCAATAGTTAGACCTCATTTAGAATACTGTATACAAGCATGGAGACCATATCGTAAGAAGGATATAGATACGCTTGAACGCATACAAAGGAGAGCAACTAAAATGATTCCAGAACTTAGAGACCTTAGTTATGAAGAACGCCTGAAAGAATGTGGTTTAACAACTCTAGAGACAAGGAGGTTAAGAGGAGATCAGATTGAAGTTTTTAAGATATTGAATGGGTATGAAAATATTGATAGAAATATGTTTTTCTCACTCAAGAAGGATAGCAGAACTAGAGGACATGAGGTAAAATTAGTAAAGGATCAATGTAGATTGGACATCAGGAAGCACTCGTTCTCACAGAGGACAGTAAATGAATGGAACAAACTGTCTACAGATTGTGTAACTGCTAGCAGCGTGAATATGTTTAAAAACAAGGTTGACACATATATCAGGAGGGCGGGTTATAAGTAGGTGAACATTGTTGGACTCTCGATAAGCCAATGGCTTCCTTGTCCACTTGCCATCTGGGCCTTTGGCTTGGATGGCAAATCTTGTTAAATCTTGTTAAATCTTGTTAAACTCTGCACCCATCCTCACCACTGCATCCATCCTCACCCTTGCACCCATCCTCACCCCTGCACCCATCCTCACCACTGCACCCACCCATCCTCACCCCTGCACCCATCTTCACCCCTGCACCCATCCTCACCCCTGCACCCATCCTCACCCTTGCAACCATCCTCACCTCTGCACCCATCCTCACCCTTGCACCCATCCTCACTCCTGCACCCATCCTAACCACAGCACCCATCCTCACCCCTGCACCCATCCTCACCCCTTCACCCATCCTCATCCCTGCACCCATCCTCACCCCTGCACCCATCCTCACCCTTGCACCCATCCTCACCTCTGCACCCATCCTCACCCTTGCACCCATCCTCACCCCTGCACCCATCCTCACCACTGCACCCATCCTCACCCTTGCACCCATCCTCACCCCTGCACCCATCCTCACCACTGCGCCCATCCTCACCCCTGCACCCATCCTCACCCCTGCACCCATCCTCACCCCTGCACCCATCCTCACCCTTGCACCCATCATCACCTCTGCACCCATCCTCACCCTTGCACCCATCCTCACCCTTGCACCCATCCTCACCACTGCTCCCATCCTCACCCCTGCACCCATCCTCACCCCTGCACCCATCCTCACCCCTGCACCCATCCTCACCCTTGCACCCATCCTCACCTCTGCACCCATCCTCACCTCTGCACCCATCCTCACCCCTGCACCCATCCTCACCCCGTGACACAGTAAAGTCCAGTCAAACAAAGTTCACACGCCGCCTCACCTCACTGCCTTCGTCACGGTCCAGTGCACCGCTTTAGTTACACGTTTAGTTTAATGAGTCCGCTGAAGCAATTACAATGTGTAAACACTAAAATAATAGGGTAAATGTAAGTGTAAGGGTAAATGTAAGGGTTGCATATTCCGAACACGCGGGTCTTCGTCGAAACCCAGGTAAGAAGACCGATAACATGATCGGGTGAAATTGAACGGAATAGAAGGTAGAATGTTCGCGTGTTAGGCGAACATTCTGCGCACGAATACCGTTTAATGCATTGTTTTCTTAGTCATACTTGTGAAGTCACAATTAGACGGACATTCAAAAATTAAAACAAACCTCATGCCATTAACACAATAACTTTTTACAGTTTATTATAGCTAATCAACATAATGCGTATATATAAATAAATAAATATATATATATATATATATATATATATATATATATATATTTGTCACAGATGTAGTGTTATATATATATATATATATATATATATATATATATATATATATATATATATATATATATATATATATATATATATATATATATATATATATATATATAACAAACACCACAACTGTGACAAATGCCTCCCTGACCATTGCGTGCGGCCCATCAGATGATAAAAAGGAGAGGCTTCACCGGATTACGTTATAGTTCAGGTGTATATTCATGTCAGTCTTGAATTACAGGTGGTGCCACCCAGCGTTAAGAAAACGGCGAGTTTGTAGTTTATGTATCGATGTATCGAGTACGGCCTACATATCCACCGAACATGTTTGCGTGCGTACGTGCACGTGTGTACGTGTGTACGTGTGCGTGTATGATTTGTTAATTGTGCAAATGTCGGTATGCGATAACAACTCCTTTTTTCGTAGAATGACTCACAAATACTCCAAGAAAATCATAACTTCACCAATAATTGATTTTTGTCTTACAATTAGAATTAGCCATCAGCATACATTTACTAGAAAATGCCCTGATAAAGTGAATACGTTTAAATGTGTACTGAATAAAGTTTCAAGCTTCTTAGGCATGTTCGCAACTTCGCACTGACGTCAAACGTCTACATAATTGACGTCAAACGTCTACGTAATTGACGTCAAACGTCTACATAATAGTAGTACATATATAGAGACCAACGCACACCATCACGCCAAATTTGCAAGCAACGCTTCCGGTTATTATAATAACACTTACTTACTTAGGCCAGTTTCTCGCTGTGAGCGTTGGCCATCGACAACATTTCGGGGCCGTATCCTATTTTGTATCGTCCATCCATTGTGTTGTGTTTAATTTCTGTTTCAATGTCTCACCACCAGGTGTTTCTTGGTCGTCTTCTTTGTCTTTTCCTTGGGGGTTCTAACATTCCATGAGCCGATGTTAGAAATTGCAGCTTCCTTTCGGCTTTCACTACACATAGTGTCAAACTCTCCATGAACGCCCCCCCCCCTCAGGTTCAGTTGAGTTTCTTTTGTCGATGTTTCTGAAACAGTCTGTATTTTAACCCTTTAACCCTTTATTAACCATCTTTTTTTATTTCGGCTTGGTACCGGCAGATGGCAGGATTTATCATAACGATAATCCAAGGATTTGCATAACTGAACATCACTAGCATAATTTGAAATTCCATTAGCAAAATAATTATTTTTGCATACCTAATATGTATTTTCAATTTGGCAACAGCACAATAAAGAACATGACTTCAATTACTGCAACAGAACTAATCAATTTATTGACAGAAACGACACGATTTAAAATGCTTAATGTAAAGTTCAAACAGTGTAGAAACGTTGTCAACAACAGGCAACATTTCAGTAGTAAGCGCTTTGTCGGAAAGTACTCTCATAAAAAGCGAACGTAACATTTTCACAAAAGATTATTATTGATGTCATTATTGATATCTTAATTCACATTTTAGCTGCGAACGTTTCCACATCCCTCAATAGTATTCGTTGTTCTAGGTAGGTGGTGCATCCGTCGTGTACGTCGTCTACCGCGATGTTGAGGCTGTATTCTTTGGCGGTGTGCTCGTCTACAGTGGCGTCGTCTGCGAGGACGGGGCCCAGTCGTTCACCTACCAGGCGTACTGGACGCTCGCTGTCCTCACACTCAACGTTGTCATCCAGGCTATACTCGTTCTGGTGTGACTTCCCGGCCGGCGCCCGCACGTCACATAAGGTAACTGGCATGCACATACATACGTAAGTGCGTGCACGTGCGTGCATCCTCTAAGCTTGCACACCTCATGGGTATGCAGTTTGGTCGAAATGAGTTTCGTTTCACCGGACGAACTCAGTCCATCAACGCTTCGTAGACCCGGCTATCGGAGGTACCGTTCGCCTCTGTGAGTCTCAGGGGATACACTTGGGGCATATGCCAGGGTTTGTAAACGATACATGTGTATGTAACCTGTCGTGAACTCAAGACTGTTGACGGGAAAGGCCGATCAGGTCGCCACGCATGAGCGAATACAACGGTGTGTTTAAGTTCTCTATCATTGAAACGATGACACCGATCTAAACTGTACTCCGCACTGGAGGTCACAAACTCTATCTACAAACAGAACTATATCATACGACCTAGCCGAACATTTCATCACACTTTCTAATTAGTCGTTTCTTATTTAAATCATGAAAGGATACTAATGTAGACTAATGGCGACGACTATGAGCAGACATCATGATAGTGTGAAACAAAATGATGGCAGTGACCCTTCCGGTAGATGAAAAAAATATTAGAAGCCACCGACTTGGGTGAAAGGCAACTGTGGGCACGCGGGCACGCGGGCAAGCGCGCACGCGGTCATGCGGTCAAGGGCCGTGGTTGTCCGCCTAGAAGAAAACGAACGTGTGCGTGACACCCTTATTCTATTACAGCTCGACGAAGATTTCGAGACAATGTTACGGTCATCTGTTTGTTTCCCTTCTCGAGCGTGTGTCAAAAAAGCTTTGTGTTTTTAGCACGCTCTTTAGTTTATTTGTTTGTTGCCTGATGTCTTAATACACAGTTCTCAAAAATGGGTAATGTAAACGACGATCAACGATCTACATAATTACGAAACTGTTGCATTTACCCCATAAGAAATTTCGCTCGTTCATACGATTCCCTGCATGCGGTAAATATAATTCCAAGGAAACATGAATTAAATACGAATTACAACTGTTGTAATCCAGATGGCAACTTGTCTTCGTGCGTCAAGCCGTATGTGCCCAGTGTATTGAATTAAGCCAATTTACCTTCTAGAAAACATCAACAACAACAAAACCTAAATTCTGTGATTATATTAAATATGGCGACTCGACTCCGAAGTTCGTTCATCCTTAAGATTTTCTGTGTAGATGTACACAGAACGTGTTCGTATATCGAATGAATATTATGTACTAGCATGGAGGCCATATCGTAAGAAGGACATAGATAAGCTAAAAAGAATACAATGAAGAGCAACTAAGCTGACTGCAGAACAGCGAGTTATGAAAACTACTTATTAAAATGTGGTTTGATCAGACTAGAAGCTACGATATTAAGAGAAGACCGAATAGAAGTTGTTTAAAATATTGAATGGTTATGACGATATTGATAGGAATATGTTCTTCAAACTCAGATAAGGCAGTTAGAACCAGAGGGCGGAAAGCTGCATTAGATAAAGCACAGTGTGGGTTAGATATGAGAAAGTACTCATTCTCACATAGGGTGATAACTTAATACAACAAACTGTCAAATGACAATGTTAATGCTACCAATATGATTAATATGTTTCAAAATAGAATTGACAGATATCTGACAAGGGCAAGCTATACATAGATGAACAAGTTGTTGGTCTCTTGATAAGCTAATTGCTTCCTTGTACACGTACCACATGGAACTTGTAGTTTTGGATGGCAATCTTGTTCAATCTTTTTAAATATCTTTTAGACAACTGCACAAACGAAACTGGTGTTGTGGTGATCGGTCAAACCTTAGACAACAAGCCACACAGTTGGTCATCTCCCGTTGCCTTTATGCTTTATGGGCAAGGTGTTATAATGTTTAGTTAAAGTTATTTTTCGTGAAAAGTATGTTAGATGCATTATTCCTGTCAATATATACATTTAATTTATTATTCGTATTAATACAATGTACCATAGCAATGGTATTTCATACTACAGTTAGGTAGATATGTGAAGTTTCCCGGGCGCGGTCGACTTGCCCCGTAAGCGGGCAAGTCGTTGCTACATAAGGGGCACGTTGCTACATAAGGGGCACGTTGCTACATAAGGGGCACGTTGCTACATAAGGGGCACGTTGCTACATAAGGGGCACGTTGCTACATAAGGGGCACGTTGCTACAGCAAAGAACGCGTGGATCACAAAGCAAGTGTCACTCGTACATGTCACTGTTATTACATTAATCGGATTATACACACTTATACATCTTATACACCGTGTGTATAACAATGTCGGTGTAGACAGTTTCATATATTAAGGTTTTCATCTCTCCGGATTCTTACATAACAAGCAACAGTGCATATAATTTAAATTATTGAATGGAATATGAAATAGTGAACGGCAATACATCCTTAATGCGACTTCTACTCGATACACACACGTACGCACTCACTCACACACGTACGCACTCACTCACACACGTACGCACTCACTCACACACGTACGCACTCACTCACACACGCACACAACATCCGCATGTCAATGAATCGTGCAAAGTTCATTAATTGCTAAAACAGAGTTCTGCCATAAAGTTTGAACCATATTTCCATCCAAAGCCACACACCCAGATGTCAAGTGTGCCCTTCTCATATATCAATTCGCACTGGTAGCATTTCCAGTAGGAGAACATGGAGCAAACTGACGAATGGGGCAAGTTGCAAATTGCATAATAATGTTAAAACAGGGAACAGATGGCAGCACCACGCAATTTTCCAATGAAGTAAACTCAAGTGCAGTGTGATTAACACGGAAACATTTGCAATTTTACGCAAACTGCAAGCGGTAAAAATAAAAGTTTGTTTCTCTTGAAATTGCAAAAATATTTTGATTAAGCTATTTCAGACCTGACAGTTCACGTGTATCTGCGAAATTCCAAGCACAGCCATCATTTAAGCAACAACATAAGCCTGTTTGTAACATATTTTGCTTGCGCATTGCTGAGTGCAATGTCAAAGTCTCACAAATGGCCTGCAGGGGCAAGCTGACTGGGGCAAGCTGACCGGGGCAAGCTGACTGGGGCAAGCTGACTGGAGCAAGCTGACTGGGGCAAGCTGACTGGGGCAAGCTGACTGGGGCAAGCTGACTGGGGCAAGCTGACTGGGGCAAGCTGACCGGGGCAAGCTGACTGGGGCAAGCTGACTGGAGCAAGCTGACTGGGGCAAGCTGACTGGGGCAAGCTGACTGGGGCAAGCTGACTGGAGCAAGCTGACTGGGGCAAGCTGACTGGGGCAAGCTGACTGGGGCAAGTTGACGAGCGACGAGCTACAGCTAGGAAAACGAAACACTACAAAACGGAGTGTATATCTAATAGGATAATCTGCACTCAAACGCCGAACATCCCAGCGGACAACAACATACAAGGTGTGGTGTGCTAGGCGTATACTATGAAGTTGAAGATCCGTCAACCAAGACTTAACCCTGTATCACTAGTGGATCGAATGGTGACACGCAAGTTGCTATAATTACGAAGGACACAGAGAGGTGTTAACATTATATAATTTAGAATTACTTGACAACTCATTCAGGCTTGCGGGTTTCTATTGTCAACTTGCCCCAATGTAAAAGTCATCTTTCCCCAGGTGTGGTGTAAGATGGCTAATGTTGGGTATTAGTTAAACAAATTATTTCTCGCTCTCCCTTTAATTGTATATTAAACGTTATTTTATAATGTTACACTTCACTATGGTATTTATTTAATTTTAAACTTAATCGTAGTTTTTGTTATATTGTTCGTTTTTTTTTACAACTGTTACGTAAATAAAATGTATTCATAAACTGTTGTTGTGAATTAAATTATTATCGATATCAATCAGGGCATTTACTACATCAATGCCACACCGCGCCACCAATCAATCCAGCTCATTTGTTTCCCCATCTGAGCTTGAGTTATTTCTAACTTGGATCATGGTCCAGAACAAAGACTTTAAAGGTAAAGTTAAGGTGGTGATAATAGCCAGAATAGTCCGAGTATAAGACGAATGGTGCAGAAAGAAATGTTTTTGAATACATTCAATCAGTGCATCCTATTGTTACCAGGCTACACTTCTATTCAGATGGACAGACAATACAATATCGACAGGAAGTTATCCACACGCATACGACCAGTGTTGTATGTGTTTTTTTACAGTAGTTGGGTAGGATTTTGGAGTAGGATGTATTAAAGACAGTGATCTTATAACACGATAGTTAATGTGGGTTCATGTTCGTGTATTTTGAAGTGTGTAATTATAAGGTTGCTTTCGTCTTCCTTCCTTGCAAGCTACTCTTGAGACAGACATGCATGGGTTCTATTACAGACAATCTATTACTAGTACTTCTAACTGTTTCTATTACTATTACATTAATTCCAATGTATTGCTATTAACATGATATATATTACTATTACTATTACTATTACTATTACTGGGTCGTTATTACTATCGCTGAATGTCAATTAGCAATTTTTTATGGGTTTGTGAACCCTAGAATTGCCAATGAACTCAGTCGTTGTACTACTATTATTTGAATTCAGTTCAGTTTGCGGCTCCTGTTCTAAGATAACATTTGTTGCCTGCCTGCACATATCTGAAACCATGCCCTTTGTGTGTGCTAGGAATGTGTGAAGCCATAGTCACCACTATAGGGCATCCCAACAATTAGTAATTGGCTTGCTACTCCTGCATTGTTTCATTGAGCAGGTATTTCTGAATGCATCAAGTTATCAGCCTACTGGTCTTTTCGTGTTGCTTGAATAACGGATCAGCCATTGTTTATACATTGTTTACAATTACTAGCAGTTGGAATAACATGAAAACAAACTTACACAAAAGATCAGACCTGATCTTTTGTGTAAGTTCGCCGCAATAGATGTAATAGAACAGTAATAGACTAGTATCTATTACTTTTAGGATCTACTACTATTACTATTACAGGGCTCAACATTGGGTTAACATTCCAGGAGCCAACTGGCTCCTAAATATGTTTTAGGAGCCAACAGAGATAGGAGCCAACTGGCTCCTAAAGTTTTACAATTAGGGGCCTGAACGTTAAGCATGCGCGCGGAGCGAGTTAAATGGGTTCTCTATGTGGACAATTTTGAAATCCTAGGCAATGTGTGAAATTAAGCAGTATGGTGGTATTTAAGGGCCGAATATTCTTAAATAAAAAAGCGTATGGTGTAGAAGCATAATTATAACATTTCAAATTACTATTAGGATTAGTAAGAATTTTATTTGCAATACTGAAATTGCATCTTTGCTTCAAAAAATTAATACAAATCCTAAAAGTATTTATAAATTATATAATTATGCTTCCACAACATATAGAGTGTATGTGGATTTGTTTTACATGGATTGAACAATAGACCCTGCCAATACTAATGGGATTCTACTACTTCGAATATCACTGGGATCACAGTACCATCGGTTCTCACTGGTGATATAATGTGATTTCGCAACTTTTAAAGACCGCTTTGCAACATTGTAGATCAATGTAATGATTTGTCGGGATTATTATTTAAAGCGGGAGGCAGCCCCAGGCCTTCAGCTATACATCCCTACAACAATTCACTTATGACAACGTTCTGCAACAAAATATATTTTTTTGCGCAAGCCAATGCAGTGGAATTTTTTTTAAGACAATCACACGCCATGCTACTAGCTCAAAACAATAATCGCCATGATGTATCTTCAAACACTGAAAATAAGTGACGTGAAAATGTGACGTGAAAAGAGACAGGGAAACTTGTCGGCGCCATTTCATTGTTGTTGGTGTTGGAGGTAACATGGAATTATATAAAATTTTAATTAGTAGCAATGCCACAAGGCAATAGGAGCCAACGCATAGTTTGTCAGTCATAAGATATGACTTATCAGGCATAATGCTATAATTATATGCCATATAACCATATTTTCATAGCAGATGTGAATAATTTTTCATCATTGGGAGTGGGAAACTGATTACTTGGTTATTAAAACAGCGAACGCAACGAAGAACATGACTTGGTTATAATATACAAGGTACTTTCACTATAAACGATGTTGTTTTTCATAACCATATTTTACTGTTTGGTGAAAATATATTCGTTCAAAATCTCAAAGTTGATACGTCGGGGGTAGACTAGTTTTATTGTAGAAACAAACTATTAAAATATTTTTTTTTTCATTATGTGATTCCCTAATCAACATCATTCTAGATACAATCAATGTATATTGTACCTTTTATAAATTGTGATATCGAAACAAACAATTGCCATCTTCAACAACTAAGATAGCAGTTAGACAGATTTAGCCGGGAGAAGTAAAGATGAGAAGTGGTCTACTCAAGAGTTCGCAGCAACCTGAAAAGCGGCACAACAAATTAAAAGGAAAAAAAGGTCGCCAACGGGCTGTGTATACCTTTCGTCAAACTATTTGCAAACATGTGCACTGCATACTTGGCACTATTTATTGTCACGCGTCTGACCGTACGTCCTACCAAGCGCAGAAATCTCACCCTGTATGACGCCCAGGGGGGCCATTGCACGTCGTAGGCACGTAATGGTATTATGATTCCACAGCAATGATTTTATAGATTTTGGGTGAAATCCGCTGATGATTTTTTATAAAGATATGCTTATTATTATATTTTCACACCTGAAAGTTGATCGCACGCCATGCTGCTTGTCTTGGTCAGATGGGAGCTGTGTTCGCCGAGGAGAGCTGATCTCTGATTGGCGGAACCGTCGTAATAATAATATTATTAAAAATGTAATGACTGCTGGGGGATTAAACACAATATTATACTATAGATCTAATTAAAACGTTTGCAAACGACACTACCGAATGATATTAAAGTGCACGATATAAACCCACGTGCTTGTCAACATAGTACTTCTCCGTCACGAAAAATGTCGAGCACTATGTATAACGTTGTCGAGATATGACAGGATGATAACTGTAGTCGCCAGATGGAGCCACGTGTTCGAGGTTTCGGTGAAAGTGCCTAAAACTCTGCGCAGACGATCAATAAATGCCCAGCGTTTATGTCAATCATTGTATGGCGAAGTTTAATAGGTAAATATAAAAACAATTTTTATTCGTCATAGGCATAGGTTGCATCCTAGGTGCTCGCCAACAGGTAGCTTATAGTTGCCATCGACAATCTATAAACTGAGGCATCAAAAGACACAAGTCGCCAGTTGGACCCTGGATGTGGTTTTTCAGTCGCCCATGGCGACCAGCAGCTCGAAATGTTGAGCCCTGTATTACTTTAGTAAAAAATATCATGTATTACTATTACTATTACAGAAAAAAATTTCTATTACCTATCGTAATTACTATTACATATTACCACTACCACGTGCCTGGAGACGGACCAATATCACGCACCCACTTCGCCGGATATCGCCACATTTTGGCAATATCATTATATAAACTATTGTTGGTTATGTTTGTGTTATTGATATGGGCGCGTTTGACCCCAAGTAATATGTGGATGTACCTAACAAGATATATGTGGATGTACCTAACAAGATATATGTGGATGTACCTAACAAGATATATGATGTTCTGCAGCCTTAAATGTACGTTGCAGTTCGTATTCTGCTCTGCAATAAAGGACTCAAATACGTGATACACGTTAGCACGTACCTGTGCGGTCATGTTATCAATACATATTGATAACATATACCTTTTCCTTAATGGAGTTGAAGTTTGGTAATTGGTAGTTGTAAACTACTAAGTATACCGTGTAGCACTGCGAAATGTTACTTCTGGCATAAACACTTCACCAGTTATGGAACATTATACCTTAAGTATGCGGACATGCCCCACCTTCCCCTATCTATTATGTGAGGGTCGATATCGTCTACCTTAATGTTTATTTCCTGTTTGTGATGTACTATGCTCCTTGCATTTAAACACACGCTTTTAAATCCAGTTTCAGAAATGGGCCAAACCCGTGTGCCACATTGGTGTCGTTATTATCACGTGTGACATCAATGCCTGCAATGCACTAACACTCTGGGAAACTATGAGAAATTACAAGTAATCTATTTACACATTTAATGTTGAAGCTAATCGCGTAATAATATTACTGTTGTGCCACCATCCGTCCACATACGAAGTTACTGTCCATAAACCGACACAACAACCTTAATTTTACTATGTGAAACAGTTCATCGCACCTCCTTGTTCAACACAATTAATTGAACTAGATTGACATGATATCTGTCCAACACAATTAATTGAACTAGATTGACATGATATCTGTCCAACACAATTAATTGAACTAGATTGACATGATATCTGTCCAACACAATTAATTGAACTAGATTGAGATGATATCTGTCCAACACAATTAATTGAACTAGATTGACATGATATCTGTCCAACACAATTAATTGAACTAGATTGACATGATATCTGTCCAACACAATTAATTGAACTAGATTGACATGATATCTGTCCAACACAATTAATTGAACTAGATTGAGATGATATCTGTCCAACACAATTAATTGAACTAGATTGACATGATATCTGTCCAACACAATTAATTGAACTAGATTGAGATGATATCTGTCCAACACAATTAATTGAACTAGATTGATATGATATATGTCCATTACATCTAACTTTGTTGGTGAGTGTACATATTTAATCAGTATCTTCAAAACTAGAGCTTGATAAAGGGTTGCACTAGTGTACTTTAGAGAGTAAAGAGGGTGAGGACGAACTATTTATATTTTTAATACAGGATAGCTTCCTTACACAACACGTGCTAGAACCAACCAGGGAGAGAAAGAATTAGATATAGTTTTGCCTTCACAAAATGAATTAGTAGACAATGTCAAAATACATGAACCATGGAGTAACAGTGATCATAATCAAATACGTTTTGACACCAAAGTAAAATCAGGAAGTAAAATTATAAAGAAATACAGGAGAAACATCCACGAATGTAAATATAAAGATATGAGAAAATACTTAGCAAAGCTAAATTGGGATAACATGCTGAGTAATAAGAGTACGATTGAATGTTGGCACATTCTAAAATAAAACATTTGTTCCCTTAAAAAAACAAGGAAAACGGTTTAGAAAGAAACACGTGTTAAAAGAAGCCACATGTGTATTAGAAAAATAGTGTACAAGCAAACTATGTGGAGGATTTATAGGCTGACCAGAAAGGACGAAGACTACACAAATTACAAGTAACATAAAAATGAGTACACAAATTACAAGTAAGGTAAAAATGACAGCAAGAGGTTTTACGTATATGTCATGAAATGTAATATCACAGGGTTTGCAATGGCGGGAGATCTGAATGGGTACTTCAGTTCAGGGCGTTTTTTACTGAATTTTCACTGGGGGGAGCAATGTCCTAAAAGGGCACTCCAAATGGTTAAAAAAGGCACCTCACGCATTATTAATGATTATTTACATAACCCTTAGGAATGTATGAAAGCTTTGTGTGTGTGTGTGTGTGTGTGTGTGTGTGTGTGTGTGTGTGTGTGTGTGTGTGTGTGTGTGTGTGTGTGTGTGTGTGTGTGTGTGTGTGTGTGTGTGTGTGTGTGTGTGTGTGTGTGTGTGTGTGTGTGTGTGTGTGTGTTACACTTATATCCCAGAATTATTTTTATTACAAACACATGCAGTAGTTAGAGAAACACGACACGGGAGATCTGAATGGGTACTTTAGTTCAGGGCATTGTCTACTGAATTTTCACTGGGGGGGGAGGCAATGTCCTAAAAGGGCACTCCAAATGGTTAAAAAGGGCAACTTACGCATTATTAATGATTATTTACATAACCCTTAGGAATGTATGAAAGCTTTATATATATATATATATATATATATATATATATATATATATATATATATATATATATATATATATATATATATATATATATATATATATATATATATATATATATATATATATATATATATATATATATATATATATATATATATATATATATATATATATATATATATATATATATATATATATTTATATATATATATATATATATATATATATATATATATATATATATATATATATATATATATATATATATATATATATATATATATATATATATATATGTTAGAGAAACATGACACGTCTCTAGCAACTTGCAAGTCTGTACGTTTGACAGTCGTCTCAATTTTACTAGACGAGACCCGTTTCGCGGATGAATTTCCTAACGAATTCACGCTGCCCGTAGATATCCCAATCTGGAGCCTCGCATCTTCTGGTCTTCTCCAGGAATTTGACGACAGCGGGTCGAGGGTCAAACTAGGCTGTGCCCACACCATTCAGTGCCACCATGAGGCGGGCGTTTCTCGTGTCCTCACCCATGCTGGTGCGGTGATTGTCGACCACGAGGTTGTGGTGGCTCACGATCCTTTCGGTCTGCATAGAGTGTGGACTCATGCAAGCCAGAGATGCCAACACCTTCTGAACTGAACCTGTGGTGACTGGCAGAAGTTGCTGACAGTCATCTTACAACCGAGATCACAGCCATCCGGCAGGAACGGCAAATTCATCATGTTCACCCACTGCTCGGCTGCTCCGTCTGCAAGGTCAGATGCCTCGTGTGGAAAAAGACGCCTGACGACGCGCACGCCATGTTCAACGAATGATCCCAGGTTGCATGATATCACCAACCCCTTCATGCCTTTGATGACGTCCTCCTGCTCCGGGTGCATACGTTCAGAGATGTATTCGTGGGATGCTTGCACGACCTTCAGCCTGATTGCTCGTGCATTACGGCTGTTCGTACAAACGAACTGGTGGTTGGACTTTCGCTGTGTTAGGTCCTCACTGGTGCTATCGGTTGGGCAACTCTCTTTTTCCTCTCTTCTTCCCGGGAATGGTCCATCCCTCATCAATCTCAACTTCTTGACGGCAGCGCCAGTCACAGTGAGAAGATCGCTGATGAACAAATCACTCCTTTGCAACTTCTTCTGGGATGTTTCAAATCTCTCCAGGATGTCGCCCATCAGTGAGGTTATCCACTTCTGTTGGTGGTTCCAAATTCTCAGAAACCCTTTGGCTTCAGCCTTCTCCTTTCTATCGCTGGTACTTTCTGGTGCCTGCATCTGTTCCCACACATTAATGCAGGCTGGTAGGTTACTCAGCACAGCATCCACCAGCTGCAGCTCGTGCTGGGCAAACCTGATATCGTGGTACCGGGGGAACTGTTTGACATTCCAGGCTTGCGCTGATAACATCTTCATCCTTCTCGGCGTCCGGGAGAATCGTACGAGCCCCAGTAGATTAGACTTCCAGATGCCCAGCTCTGGTACGGTGCTGACGACCGACTCAATGGCTAAGTCCGACCGGTGAGCAGCACACCAGAAAGTTGCCAGACCTCTCTGCACTTGGTCAGCAAGCAAACACCATAACCCACCATGTCTGCCAGTGTTTGCCGATTCGCCGTCAGTGGTGACACCGACGAGCTTCGTGTCTTTACCTCCGGTCAGATCCAAAGCTTTGTTAACCGCCAGTAGTCCAGGGGCGCCGTTCTTCTCTGGGGAATGAATGACGTCGAACACACTCGTTACGCTACCATCAATGTTAGCCATCCGTCCACTTACAAACTTGTGGTCCAACATTTGCCTGTCACAGCTGCCATCAATCTGCACACTGAAGACTGTGCATCGGTTGAACATTTGAGACAGACACACTTTCTCTAGTTCGTATATGACATCCAGCATCTGCTTGTGGTAGTTCGGATCCCTGTAGTGTAGGTAGCAAGACGCGGGCGTGAATGGAACAAATTCCACATCTGCGCCATTTTGTCGCATAGCGGCCAACAGATGGTCCGACGCCAAACAAGCCAGAGATCGCATCGGCCACGATCGGCGGATACCGTTTCGATTAGACAGTCGTTGTACACGTCGACGGCCATTCGCAGAAACATCGCAAAAACAGTCTTATTGTAAGCAGTGAGTGCGCGTAGCCATGGATGCGACGTTGTGCACTCTTCACAGGCTTCGTCCATCTTCTTCTTGTTTGTTGCTGCTATGTGCGGTTCAGAGGTCATCTAGTCAATGACCCTTTCCAGCCTATCACTACAGTCCGCCCTGACGCCGCTTGCGATTGCTATAGTGCCATTTTTAGAACTTTTCTTTGCCATCTCCTCATACTCCTGACCACTATCAACTACTCATACATTTTTACATTTATTTGTTTAGTATGTATACAATAAGCTTCTTTTAGCTACCATTCTTAAAATTTCGATTTCTCAAAGATGCGGAGAATGAATTGGCTAGGTTACTGCCTCAATAAAAATCTACCCTGACAGGTTTATGGCTGTTATGATGTTTGTATCATCTTACCTACAAGAGGGATCATTATTAAAATGTGATTATTTTGTGATATTAGTTAAACGTTTCCAATTGCTTTCGTTGGACACTACACACACTTTGCCAGGTTTATTTATTATTTGAAAAAAAAAAACAGCCGACTGAAAGGTTGTTGATACATCGTTAATCCCCGCCCGCTCGCTCTCGACCAATGGTAATAGCGAATGGGCGAGGTTTAATCTCGCCTGTGCTATACCGGGTACGTTTCGCAATTTTGCGGCCAGGACACCGGTTTATGTTAACAGCTATTTCAACATCACTGTAAAGAACTGGATTGCACGCGGCTCAATCGTGTAAAATGTGAAGGCGGGTCTTGTTGAATTATACACAATTTAAACAAACAGTAACATGCAGGTATACATATTTACATATACATAATCATTAGCTATTCTAGCACAGGAACACTGACGTCATAAGTAAACACTTCTATGGCTATGGTATGGCTGTGCCAAACCATGTTTTCAGTTCTTCACATGAACTGTATGAAGAAGCCATTCGGCAATACGTCACTGTTATTGCTATGATGCTATTACATTTCTCACTTCCTGTCGCATGCATTAATATAAGCACACCATAACTCGGGTACTACTGCCTATGTCCATGATATTGCCATTATTCTTCGACTTTCGAATTATATTTATATATATTATCAAGTCAAGTCATTGATATATATATATATATATATATATATATATATATATATATATATATATATATATATATATATATATATATATATATATATATATATATATATATATATATATATATATATATATATATATATATATATATAAGTTAAACATGAGAAAAACAGCATTTACAAAACGATCTAAACAAAGTAATTAAGCATTAATGGTCTGAAAAATTGCAGATGTTGTTCAGAATTGGACACGGGAACTTGGATGAAAACTATAAAATGGGAGATACTGTTCTGGGTGCTACCATAAATGAAAAGGACTTGGGTAACAATACGTGTTGATATGAAAGTTTCGGAGCAGTGTGCTATTGTTGCTTCAAAGGGTACTCAAACTCTTAGGTTGATTAGGAGAAATACAACACGCAGTACGCAACACAACCAGTTTGTCCTGTCAGCAATAGTTATTCGTATTCTTATGAATGACGTATGCGCAAAATACAGATGTAAATGCCAGTTGCGTATATTGTATTTCAACGTTTTGTTTGTTTAACGTTGCATTAGCTTTATTAGTATGGCATACAGCATTAATATATTACATTCGTTTAAATTCATTTGACATATTTGGCTTGACTACAGATGCGATTCTTGATACAATCTTCCGCGCGTACACAATATTGTTAAAGAAGAAATGTTGCACATTAACGTGACATAACCAATGTTGTACACCTACGTGACATAACCACTGTTGTGCACCAACGTGACATAACCAATGTTGTAAATTAACGTGACATAATCAATGTTGCACATTAACGTGACATAACCTATGTTGTACACCAACGTGACATAACCACTGTTGTGCACCAACGTGACATAACCAATGTTGTAAATTAACGTGACATAACCAATGTTGTACACCAACGTTACATAACCAATGTTGTACATTAACGTGACATAACCAGTGTTGTACATTAACGTGATATAACCCTTGTTGTACATTAACATGACATAATCAAAGTTGTACCTTAACGTGACATAACAAATGTTGTACACCAACGTGACATAACCAATGTTGTACATTAACGTGACATAACCAATGTTGCGCCACTTCCTTTTATAACGAGGATGCAATCAAATCTAGTTCGGCAAGAGTCTATGTGGTATTGACGCGTGTCCAACTCAGAAATGACGCCATATGTTGTACTGTCCGAATTTCCAAATGATGACTTTCGTCATTGGACATCGCATGAACACCAAGCGAACTAACACGCAGTCATGTCACTGCGTGTTATAAGCTTGCCTGCCTATTACCCTGCAGCCACGATATTCCACTTGACCTCGAGAGCAGTTGGATGATGTCAACAAAGTGAAGCCCCACAAGCCAATGGATCGATGTCAGCACACATGATTGGACGCAGGTCCACACTAATCTGCTAAAAACCAACGTTATAACTACCGACAAACTGAACTGTGATATACCTGACAGAGCGGGTGATTGTGAGCCCATGTGACAATGTTTTGTCTCAACGTGACGTCTTCGTGTGTCAATGTTGTGTGTTCAGCGACGGTTTCAGTTTGCAATATTTCGCGTCGACGCGATGCCAACTTGATATAAATTGTCTGTGTTAATGTAACAGTTTGGAGTTGCAATGTTCTGCTTGAACGCGATGATTTCTTGATGCAGTGATATGTGCTAACACAACGTCCACACAATACGATGTTCTACTATAATGTAATATCGTACAAAGTTCTGCTTTCGCACAACACTATTCTGCGCCATTGTTGCGCCTCCTTCAAGATACCTGCCAACACTGCTGCACTTTCAAGACGCCCGCTTCAGGTGTACTCCATTATATGGTTTTGGTTGCGTCGCATCTGGTGTTATTGCAATGTCAACGACGCTGCCCGACGTTGTCTTCTCCAGCCGAGCCATTTCATCTGCAACAAAATATACCACGCCTACTATGGAGTGCACTGAGAACAAAGACAACCAAGGACTTTGGCTGAGCTGGGGTTAAGACAAAGTGGTCAAACGCGGACTGACAGTTGTAGAGTGTATTCTAACTACCCACTACAACCACATGATATAGTAGAAGACAGCGTCAGATTGGTATGTTAGTATGGCGACGAGCAGAATATTGATATAGTATGATATGATATAGTAGAAGACAGCGTCAGATTGGTATGTTACTATGGCGACGAGCAGAATATTGATATAGTATGATATGATATAGTAGAAGACACAGTCAGATTGGTATGTTAGTATGGCGACGAGCAGAATATTGATATAGTATGATATGATATAGTAGAAGACAGCGTCAGATTGGTATGTTAGTATGGCGACGAGCAGAATATTGATATAGTATGATATGATATTGTAGAAGACAGCGTCAGATTGCTATGTTAGTATGGCGACGAGCAGAATATTGATATAGTATGATATGATATAGTAGAAGACAGCGTCAGATTGGTATGTTAGTATGGCGACGAGCAGAATATTGATATAGTATGATATGATATTGTAGAAGACAGCGTCAGATTGCTATGTTAGTATGGCGACGAGCAGAATATTGATATAGTATGATATGATATAGTAGAAGACACAGTCAGATTGGTATGTTAGTATGGCGACGAGCAGAATATTGATATACTATGATATGATATAGTAGAAGACACAGTCAGATTGGTATGTTACTATGGCGACGAGCAGAATATTGATATAGTATGATATGATATAGTAGAAGACACAGTCAGATTGGTATGTTAGTATGGCGACGAGCAGAATATTGATATAGTATGATATGATATAGTAGAAGACAGAGTCAGATTGGTATGTTACTATGGCGACGAGCAGAATATTGATATAGTATGATATGATATAGTAGAAGACACAGTCAGATTGGTATGTTACTATGGCGACGAGCAGAATATTGATATAGTATGATATGATATAGTAGAAGACACAGTCAGATTGGTATGTTAGTATGGCGACGAGCAGAATATTGATATAGTATGATATGATATAGTAGAAGACACAGTCAGATTGGTATGTTAGTATGGCGACGAGCAGAATATTGATATACTATGATATGATATAGTAGAAGACACAGTCAGATTGGTATGTTACTATGGCGACGAGCAGAATATTGATATAGTATGATATGATATAGTAGAAGACACAGTCAGATTGGTATGTTAGTATGGCGACGAGCAGAATATTGATATAGTATGATATGATATAGTAGAAGACAGAGTCAGATTGGTATGTTACTATGGCGACGAGCAGAATATTGATATAGTATGATATGATATAGTAGAAGACACAGTCAGATTGGTATGTTACTATGGCGACGAGCAGAATATTGATATAGTATGATATGATATAGTAGAAGACACAGTCAGATTGGTATGTTACTATGGCGACGAGCAGAATATTGATATAGTATGATATGATATAGTAGAAGACACAGTCAGATTGGTATGTTAGTATGGCGACGAGCAGAATATTGATATAGTATGATATGATATAGTAGAAGACAGCGTCAGATTGGTATGTTAGTATGGCGACGAGCAGAATATTGATATAGTATGATATGATATAGTAGAAGACAGAGTCAGATTGGTATGTTAGTATGGCGACGAGCAGAATATTGATATAGTATGATATGATATAGTAGAAGACAGAGTCAGATTGGTATGTTAGTATGGCGACGAGCAGAATATTGATATAGTATGATATGATATAGTAGAAGACAGCGTCAGATTGGTATGTTAGTATGGCGACGAGCAGCATATTGCATTTTCGTCACAAATTATTTGAATTTGTTTGTAACACAACTAAATAACAAAACCAACCATAATTATAGCAAACATGCCGTTATCAAATATTTGGTAACACGTTTCGGGTTTCTGGTCTTCAGCTGCAGTCACCAATTTTAAGATGTTGTCGATGGTGGTAAGCAGCCAATCTAGATCAGAAGCAATTAATTCCCGCAATGTTCAGCAACTCCTAAAATATCATTGAAGCGTACTTGGGGCGGCCATTGGGCATGGTCCTCTTTGGCTTACATCGTTTAATTTTCTACTGTATTGTTCCGTTGCGGCGCTACATAGTAACATGGTCCTCTTTGGCTTACATCGTTTAATTTTCTACTGTATTGTTCCGTTGCGGCGCTACATAGTAACATGGTCCTCTTTGGCTTACATCGTTTAATTTTCTACTGTATTGTTCCGTTGCGGCGCTACATAGTAACATGGTCCTCTTTGGCTTACATCGTTTAATTTTCTACTGTATTGTTCCGTTGCGGCGCTACATAGTAACATGGTCCTCTTTGGCTTACATCGTTTAATTTTCTACTGTATTGTTCCGTTGCGGCGCTACATAGTAACATGGTCCTCTTTGGCTTACATCGTTTAATTTTCTACTGTATTGTTCCGTTGCGGCGCTACATAGTAACATGGTCCTTTTTGGCTTACATCGTTTAATTTTCTACTGTATTGTTCCGTTGCGGCGCTACATAGTAACATGGGTGACAAGGCTTGCCCCCCCCCCCCCCGGCATCGCATTTGCGAGATCCTAGATACGCCACTGTTTGAAGGTCTACGGGACGAAGAACTAATTAATGATAATGTTCATTTATTTATAGAGATATGGTATATTTTGTCCATTAGAAAATATGCTTCTGTAACACTTGTA
The DNA here is from genome assembly GCA_033239005.1 of Lamellibrachia satsuma. Classification (NCBI taxonomy): domain Eukaryota; kingdom Metazoa; phylum Annelida; class Polychaeta; order Sabellida; family Siboglinidae; genus Lamellibrachia; species Lamellibrachia satsuma. The sequence continues at coordinate 14,465,770 of BSQZ01000002.1, read as the reverse complement.
CATAAAAGGCTCGCGGGATTACATTCGGGTGACCCGTGATACGATTTGTCTACATCTGGCGCAGTTACGACCATTAATCTATTACAAATGTTGCGATACGTGTGACATTTTTATGGAAATATCCAGTTATATGGCAATGGTAATATCGTAAACGACGTAATATGTTCTCGGATTGATATTTGTCTGATGTCGAGCTGTGTTATGCGGTGTTCAGAACCCAGCTGCTGGGTATGAAACGTTTACTGTGTAAGACTCGAACCCAAACGTAGACTGCTGTACTTGTTAACCATTAAACCATAAACGGCTTTCTCGAGTGCATCGGGTGTAAATCTCACCTTCCTGCTCAGCGGCCTTTACTGTAGTCTTTATGTTGGTTGCAGTACGTGCGATGGCTTCAGTGTGTGCCACATAAACTAACACATTATGACAACACAATGACAAAATGATAGGCGTTCTTCGTAATAATTATGAAATCAATAAATGTTATATTGGTGTGAGGTAGACGTTCAGTTACTGACCACGTCATTGTTGCACGCCAGTCCATCGTCCGTCACTCCGTCCATTTATGCATTAGCCCGTCCGTCCATGTGTCTTTCTCCAGTAACTGTGTGTGCGTGTCAGTTGGTTCATATACTGCTGCCCTCCGCACCCCAAAACCTACATTTGTACCCTTCGGTTCGTCCCAGCCTCTTTCCGTACCCGAGACCTACCTTTGTAACCGTCTTTCATCTGGTGAACGACGTAGCCCAGGAGGCGGTTCCAGGCTGTCTTCGTCTCATCGGTGAACCCCGTCGCCAACTCGTGGTGTAGCACGGTCAGGATCGCCGCCGTGAACACGTCGAAGTACGTGACGTCGATGATGGCTCCAGTGGCGTGAACCTCCCCCAGCCTCCGCATCATTGTGCTTAACTAACAGAACAATCGTACGTGCACATGTTGAGGCTGCTATGCAAGCATTGCTTGAACTCAACTACCATATATTAACCATCGTTTAGTATTTTAAGCAATACGTTTGGGAAGCAGAATGAGCACAATCATGAGCCGAGTGTGGAAGAAACAAAAGAACTCCGAGGGGTGCACTGAGCAACATTGGTTATTGGATTGCTAGAAGGAAAGAGGATTGTTGGATTCTGTAATTAGAGAGAATGACAAGACATTTAAGATGAGGATGGTAGAGTTTATGCAATTATGTGCACATGCATAATATGTACACGCACGCAGGCACGCATGCACGCAAACAAACATCACACACACATACACACGCGCGTGCACACACACACGCACACACGCAAACACCTCACACACGCACACACCACACACACGCACACGCACACGCACACGCACACGCACACGCACACGCACACGCTCACGCACACGCACACACACAAACACACGCACGCACGCACGCACGCACGCACACACACACACAGACACACAAACAAACACACACACACACACACACACACACACACATCTCACCGATTTTCTTTTCAGTGTTAATGAAACATAATGTAAGTGTACCTTAGCTACCATTTTGTGTAATAGTACTTATTGATCGCACATTTAGCTATTACGCTATTATTATTATTATTATTACTATTATTACCTTGCCCTTGTCGTCGTTCATGTTATCCACCACGGAGTTTATGGTGCGGACGAAGCGTGTCACATGATCGCGAAACTGCGCGTGCGCGAGCAGATCGTCGCCCCACGCGTCGCGGAAAGGAAAGTGACGCTTCACCTCAGGTTTCAGCTCGAATATGTGCAGGAACACCCTCTTGCCGATGGTGAGGGCGCCCTTCTTGTGCACTTGGCGCCACGTCTGCCGGATGTCGGCCTTCTGACCAGCCGTCAGGTAGAGACAGACGGCTCTCTCACTTTTCTCACCACCGTCCCCGCTCTTCAGCAGCGGGTCCTCTTTGAGTCGGACAGACGCCGAGCACCCCATTGCTTGTGTCGCGACCTTGCCTCTGTGGCCAAAAGAAGGTGCTGGCGGGTATAACAGACGCGATTACAGGGTGCATTTAATCATGCGGTTTCGTTGGCAACATGTGAAGTTATCGGAAGGAAAATTAATTACTGCTACGAAATGTGACAAATTACCTTTGCTTCATACAATGACAGCAGTGACCACAGGTTGCTAGGAGACAACGTGTGGCATGTCTAACTAACCAGGTGATGCATACAGATGAACCCCTAATAAAACGTCATGTGATGTTATTCAGAAAGTGACGAAGAACACCATTGACACACTGACAAGCGATAATTACATTCATAATTGTGTGAGCTTATTGGGAAGTTCTACAAGTTTTGGTGCGAGCTCTGCGGCATTTCGTACATGTGTCTTGCCGCGCTACGTACCTGTGCCCACAGTACGGGCCGAAGAATGTGTGCATTGCCGCGCTACGTACCTGTGCCCACAGTACGGGCCAAAGAATGTGTGCATTGCCGCGCTACGTACCTGTGTCCACAGTACGGACCGGAGAATGTGTGCATTGCCGCGCTATGTACCTGTGCCCACAGTACGGGCCAAAGAATGTGTGCATTGCCGCGCTACGTACCTGTGCCCACAGTACGGGCCAAAGAATGTGTGCATTGCCGCGCTACGTACCTGTGCCCACAGAACGGGCCAAAGAATGTGTGTATTGCCGCGCTACGTACCTGTGCCCACAGTACGGGCCGAAGAATGTGTGCATTGCCGCGCTACGTACCTGTGCCCACAGTACAGGCCGAAGAATGCTTGCATTGCCGCGCTACGTACATGTGTCCACAATACGGGCCAAAGAATGTGTTCACTGCCGTGCTACGTACCTGTGTCCACAGTACGGGCCAAAGAATGTGTGCATTGCCGCGCTACATACCTGTGTCCACAGTACGGACCGGAGAATGTGTGCATTGCCGCGCTACGTACCTGTGTCCACAGTACGGGCCAAAGAATGTGTGCATTGCCGCGCTACGTACCTGTGTCCACAGTACAGGCCGAAGAATGCTTGCATTGCCGCGCTACGTACATGTGTCCACAATACGGGCCAAAGAATGTGTTCACTGCCGTGCTACGTACCTGTGTCCACAGTACGGGCCAAAGAATGTGTGCATTGCCGCGCTACATACCTGTGTCCACAGTACGGACCGGAGAATGTGTGCATTGCCGCGCTACGTACCTGTGTCCACAGTACGGGCCAAAGAATGTGTGCATTGCCGCGCTACGTACCTGTGTCCACAGTACAGGCAGAAGAATGCTTGCATTGCCGCGCTACGTACATGTGTCCACAATACGGGCCAAAGAATGTGTTCACTGCCGTGCTACGTACCTGTGTCCAAAGTACGGGCCAAAGAATGTGTGCATTGCCGCGCTACATACCTGTGTCCACAGTACGGACCGGAGAATGTGTGCATTGCCGCGCTACGTACCTGTGTCCACAGTACGGGCCAAAGAATGTGTGCATTGCCGCGCTACGTACCTGTGTCCACAGTACAGGCCGAAGAATGCTTGCATTGCCGCGCTACGTACATGTGTCCACAATACGGGCCAAAGAATGTGTTCACTGCCGTGCTACGTACCTGTGTCCACAGTACGGGCCAAAGAATGTGTGCATTGCCGCGCTACATACCTGTGTCCACAGTACGGACCGGAGAATGTGTGCATTGCCGCGCTACGTACCTGTGTCCACAGTACGGGCCAAAGAATGTGTGCATTGCCGCGCTACGTACCTGTGTCCACAGTACAGGCCGAAGAATGCTTGCATTGCCGCGCTACGTACCTGTGTCCACAGTACGGGCCAAAGAATGTGTGCATTGCCGCACTACGTACCTGTGTCCACAGTACGGACCGGAGAATGTGTGCATTGCCGCGCTACGTACCTGTGTCCACAGTACGGACCGGAGAATGTGTGCGTACCGCGCTACGTACCTGTGCCCACAGTATGGGCCGAAGGATGTGTGCATTGCCGCGCTACGTACCTGTGTCCACAATACGGGCCAAAGAATGTGTGCATTGCCGCGCTACGTACCTGTGTCCACAGTACGGGTCGAAGAATGTATGCATCGCGCAAGAAACTGTGTTAGTTTTACTGAGTAGGTATGAATATTTCTGATTGACAATCATTCAATGGTTACCACCACTGACTAATAGCGAAACACAGAACATTAATCTAGTGCTTAACGTCGAACGGTGTGTGTGCATAATCGAGGCATTATGTGGAAACGTCCGTATATCGAGTGCTTATAATATGATTCCAAGAATTCGTAGAAATGTTTTCACCTGGATTATTTGTAGCAAGTGAAGGACATCATAATCTGTTATGACATTTTGACCGCTCAAATGTCTTTTGATGAAAGATATATTAGTTTATTAAAATTTGACCGTTATGATCGTTTTCTGTTTACGAATATCGGCCTTGCAGTTCAGTACATTCGCGATCAGCTGTCGAAAATGTCCATTACCCGTTACCAAGTTTATCGGGGTCCGGCGGTCACGGGGTTACCTGACTGGGATATTATTAAGACTCGTGACATTACTCCGCATGCAATCTCGCCACCGTCACTGGTCCGCCGGGGTCGGAGAGTTAACGGTGGTGATCACCACCGTCACTGGTCAGCCGTGGCCGGAGCGTTGACGAGCCATTTCCGTAGAAGTAGTTGTTCATTACGGATGGAAGGTCAGTCACTTCATGATGGTTCTCGCTGCTCAGTTAATGTGTGTTTTCTTTTGTTTCCCTCTTTATTTTGCCATGAGTCGGTGTCCACAAGATGAACTTTGATATTGATTCTTTTGTGTGGCAGTAGCAGCGACCAGCTAGGTGAAGGCGTCTCATTCGAATCCTGTTTGAGAGTTTGTCTATGTCCCCATAACTTTGTTTGTGAACCTATTGCTCCAGTAGATATGATGTTTGTGAGCCTATTGCTCCAGTAGATATGATGTTTGTATGCCTATTGCTCCAGTAGACATGATGTTTGTGAGCCTATTGCTCCAGTAGACATGATGTTTGTGAGCCTATTCCTCCAGTAGACATGATGTTTGTGAGCCTATTGCTCCAGTAGACATGATGTTAGGACCGAAACATTAAAATTAAACAGACAGTGGTCAAATTATGTTAAGCGGATTGTGTGTAATTAAAGCGAGTGGTCAGGGTTTTATAATATATATATATATATATATATAATATATTATATAACACGATTTTACGATAACAGTGATCATACCTTAGACCTTTAAGCAGAGCCGAAATAGCCAAGCAGATGTTTGACAGAACCAGACTATTTGAACGAACCACTCGTGGAAACTGACGTTTCTTGGTAAAGCACATAATCAAAATAAACAACACCGGAATAATATGTCACTTTACCTTTTATCCCCTGTGTACCTCTGTCGTTATTATCGCCAGCGGTTTCTCACAGCAGGCCCACATGTACAACTCTAGATTGTGTCCTCGTAACGCAATGACATGTGCATCCACGAAAGTCGTTCAGAAAGGCACCGTTATTGCTCTCTAGTTGAAAGAACTATACAAATGTGTCGTTTGTCGCACAAACATAAGAATGTGGGTTGTAGGTCACACGCGGACTAGCAATAAAATGTATAACATGCTACCCGGGAAACGTATGGCAACTGCAACAGTAAGACCGATTTCATTTTGCCACAGTCATAGCACCTATGACGTACGGCGCACATTAATGTTCTCCACATCCGTGCGTAATAGGCATTGTAAGCGTGAGCTGCACAGACGGCGGAAATATACTACAATCAGCACATTTAATGGCCATACCAGTGCGGAAGTAGTAGTAGGACCTCTACTTCAGTTATTTCTAGTTGACGTTGTAAATGCAGTATTCAGTGTTGTCGAACTAATGACCATAACATAGGTCCCATGGTGCTTCTGGACATGCGCGATGTGATTTCCACGATACATATGCAAGAATACAATCTAAACTAAAGTAACACAAATTATTGAACAGCATTGCAAAAACAGTTTCGAGAAAAGTAGCTGATATGTGACGCAGAAGCTGAAAAGAGACACATTTGAAAGTCATTATATTACACTTGTGTCAGAATGACAACGTCATGACCAATAACAGAACATGGAAGCTACAAAATATCTCTCTTTCAAGGTTGAGTACCACTGGGTAGAATGAAATGCAATGAAAATATGAAAATATAAAATTAAATTGTACCACACCATTTGTATTCCTTCTAAAAACCGTTCTGGTGATTTACGTCCCATTCGTTTCGTAGGCGGACATTAAACCGACAGTCGCCATCATCCGTGGCCCTTGGACGGAATGGAAGCGGCTGCCGTTCTCGTTTCAGTTGGGCTTTCGTTACATGGTCCTGGCATCAAGCACGCGCCGCAGAAGCCAGGTATAGCATCCATCGCCCATGTCTTCAACAAGTGTGTAACAGTGGAACAAAGAACAGTAGGCAAAGTTCGTAAATTTCTACAATTTAGTTTTTGAAGTAGCTCTCCGTTTTTGTCGCCAAAACCAAACAATTCAGCCTTCATACCCACATGTCCTATTCGTGTATTTGCTACGAACTAGTTGCAGAAATGGTTGTTTATGCACACGTGTGTTGTAATCCTTCAAAATGGCCATTTCCAGCTCATCAATAAATCTGCATTATGCAAGGACTAAACAAAGGGGTACCGTCACAGGTATTTCCATCATCTACCTTGAACAGTTAAATAATGATGCATCCTTCTTGATTCTTCCATTATTACTCAAGCTAAATATACATTAATATCCATTAGTGTGTATATTAGTGTGTATATGCTATCACATGTTGAGTAACATATCAGTTTACAAACATTTGACAAAACATATTCACTCGAGAAACATAAATCAGTAACAAATCATATATGCAAAGAACCAGATATGCAAAGCACCAACCACCACATGTATGGGTTGGACAGGCATTCAAGGAACCAACCGCCGTCTATATAGGTTGGACAGACATGCAAGGAACTAGTCACCATCTGCATAGGTTGGACAGACAAGGAACCAGTCACCATCTGCATAGGTTGGACAGACATGCAAGGAACTAGTCACCATTTGCATAGGTTGGACAGACAAGGAACCAGTCACCATCTGCATAGGTTGGACAGACATGCAAGGAACCAGTCACCACCTCTATAGGTTGGACAGACATACAAGGAACCAGTCACCATGTGTATAGGTTGGACAAATATACAAGGAACCAGTCACTATCTGCATAGGTTGGACAGATAGACAAGGAACCAGTCACAATCTGCATAGGTTGGACAGACATACAAGGAATCAGCCACTATCTGCAGAGGTTGGACAGACAGACAAGGAACCAGTCACCATCTGCATAGGTTGGACAGACATGCAAGGAACCAGTCACCATCTGCATAGGTTGGACAGACATGCAAGGAACCAGTCACTATCTGCATAGGTTGGACAGACAGACAAGGAACCAGTCACTATCTGCATAGGTTGGACAGACATACAAGGAACTAGTGACCATCTGCATAGGTTGGACAGACATGCAAGGAACCAGTCACCGTCTGCATAGGTTGGACAGACATGCAAGGAACCAGTCACTATCTGCATAGGTTGGACAGACAGACAAGGAACCAGTCACCATCTGCATAGGTTGGACATACATGCAAGGAACCAGTCACTATCTGCATAGGTTGGACAGACATGCAAGGAACCAGTCACTATCTGCATAGGTTGGACAGACAGACAAGGAACCAGTCACTATTTGCATAGGTTGGACAGACATACAAGGAACCAGTCACCATCTGCATAGGTTGGACAGACATGCAAGGAACCAGTCACTATCTGCATAGGTTGGACAGGCAAGGAACCAGTCTCCATCTGCATAGGTTGGACATGCATACAAGGAACCAGCCACCATATGTATGGGTTGGACAGGCATGCAAGAAACCAGCCACCATCTGAATGGGTTGGACAGGCAAGGAACCAGCCACCATCAGTATAGGTTGGACAGACATACAAGGAACCAGTCACTATCTGTATAGGTTGGACAGACATACAAGGAACTAGTCACCATCTGCATAGGTTGGACAGACAAGGAACCAGTCACCATCTGCATAGGTTGGACAGACATGCAAGGAACCAGTCACTATCTGCATAGGTTGGACAGACAAGGAACCAGTCACCATCTGCATAGGTTGGACATACATGCAAGGAACTAGTCACCATCTGCATAGGTTGGACAGACAAGGAACAAGTCACCATCTGCATAGGTTGGACAGACATGCAAGGAACCAGTCACCATCTGCATAGGTTGGACAGACAAGGAACCAGTCACCATCTGCATAGGTTGGACAGACAAGGAACCAGTCACCATCTGCATAGGTTGGACAGACATACAAGGAACCAGTCACCACCTGTATAGGTTGGACAGACATACAAGGAACCAGTCACCATGTGTATAGGTTGGACAGATATACAAGGAACCAGTCACTATCTGCATAGGTTGGACAGACAGACAAGGAACCAGTCACCATATGCATAGGTTGGACAGACATACAAGGAACCAGTCACCATCTGCATAGGTTGGACAGACATGCAAGGAACCAGTCACCGTCTGCATAGGTTGGACAGACATGCAAGGAACCAGTCACTATCTGCATAGGTTGGACAGACAGACAAGGAACCCGTCACCATCTGCATAGGTTGGACATACATGCAAGGAACCAGTCACCATCTGCATAGGTTGGACAGACATGCAAGGAACCAGTCACTACCTGCATAGCTTGGACAGACAGACAAGGAACCAGTCATTATCTGCATAGGTTGGACAGACATACAAGGAACCAGTCACCATCTGCATAGGTTGGACAGACATGCAAGGAACCAGTCACTATCTGCATAGGTTGGACAGGCAAGGAACCAGTCTCCATCTGCATAGGTTGGACAGGCATACAAGGAACCAGCCACCATATGTATGGGTTGGACAGGCATGCAAGAAACCAGCCACCATCTGAATGGGTTGGACAGGCAAGGAACCAGTCACTATCTGTATAGGTTGGACAGACATACAAGGAACCAGTCACTATCTGTATAAGTTGGACAGACATACAAGGAACTAGTCACCATCTGCATAGGTTGGACAGACAAGGAACCAGTCACCATCTGCATAGGTTGGACAGACAAGGAACCAGTCACCATCTGTATAGGTTGGAATGACAAGGAACCAGTCACTATCTGCATAGGTTGGACAGGCAAGGAACCAGTCTCCATCTGCATAGGTTGGACAGGCATACAAGGAACCAGCCACCATATATATGGGTTGGACAGGCATGCAAGAAACCAGCCACCATCTGAATGGGTTGGACAGGCAAGGAACCAGCCACCATCAGTATAGGTTGGACAGGCATGTGGTGTGGTATGTTTACACAGGTCTGTGTGATGTGCCTAGTACTGTAGTGTAGTGTGTAGTATGTAGTGTGCGTTTCACCCGCGTGGTAAGCTGCGGATACTGGACACCTTGCGGCCCCAGGCAAATATGCTAGGGATTTCGTCCCGGTGCGGCACCATTCCAAACCCCAACTACAGGCAACCAGTACTGGGTAGATCACGCTCATTAGCCTTGGTGGGTAGGTGATGTAGGAGAAGGAAAACTCTGATATAAAACCGCAACAGCAGGTCAGCCAGGGCAGCGCTGCTGAATGGCTAAGATGTCCCAAATAAAATGATGGTACAAATATTGTTGAGCGAGAGGGCTACCGCGTCCGAGGTAACCAACGCGCCGTCTACCTTGGCTGCGGCGAGAAGACAGCGAAGACCAAGGGATCGTCAGGCCGGCAGCGATCTAGATGTGAAGTCCGGCTAGGCAGTCTGAACGTGGGGACGATGAGCGGGAAAAGAGTCGAAGTGGTGTAAATGATGGAAAGAAGGCGACTGGAAGCATTATGCATCCAGGAGACTAAGTGGAAGGGAAACAGAGCAAGGACGATGATGGGAGGGTAAAAACTACTGCACGCAGGGGGATATGGAAGAAGTAACGGAGTGGGCATCATTGTATCCGAAGAGATCAGTAAGACGGTGGTCAGAGTGGAGAGATGGAAGGAGCGCATAGTGATGGCATGGCTGATGATTAGGAAACAGATGATGTGTGTTATGTCTGTGTACGGGCCACAGACGGGAAGGATGGAGGCAGAGAAGGAGGAGTTCAGGGATGCTTTGGAGAGGATGATGGGATTGGTGGAACTGGAGGTGATGTTGTGTATTGCGGGAGACTTCAATGCAAATGTTGGAGTAGTGGAACCAGTTGAAGAGAAGAGCGTTGGCAGATATGGATGGGGGGAGGAATAGAGAGGGTCGAGCTCTGGTGGAGCTGGTGGCGCGAAATGGGTTAGCAGTGGCTAGCTCTTTCTTCCAGAAGCGAGAGAGTCACAAGATCACATACAGGAGTGGACAGCACAAGACAGAATTAGATCTAGTGATAGTCCAGAAGCAGCAGCTATGGAAGATTAAGGATTGTAAAGCTGTGGCCAGAGAGCACGACACAGTACAAGTCAGTGGTGTTCGTTGTGCATGTGCAGAAGAAGAAACAAACTAAGACTGTGGGCCGCAGGACTATTAAATGGTGGAGGTGCAAAGACGACGTCGCTGTTGAATACAAGGAGCGGGTGACGGTTAAGTATGAAGAGCTCAGCGAAGAAAGAAGATGATATACAAAATGGCCCGAAACAGGGATGAGAATTGTGGGACGGTGATCAAAGATAGAAATGGAGATTAGTGACAGAACAAGAGGCAGTGCTGAAGGTCTGGGAAAGCTACTTCAAGGAGCTACTGAACCAGGAAAGAAACAACAACGATCTGGAATTACCATCATATGTAGAGGGAAAAGTGGAGTTAACTGATATTACGGATACAAAGATGCAAAACGGGATGAAAGGGATGAAGAAGGGAAGAGCACCTGGTATCGATGAGAAGCGTGTGGAGAAAATTCAATGGCAGCGGGGGAGAATGGAATCAGCTGGACAAAGAGGCTGCTGTAGACATGTACGAGGCAAGGTAAAGTAGCAGAGGAATGGCGACAGGGCTATTTGTCCCAATATGGAATAGGAAGGGAGATGTGCAAGACCCAGGGAAATACCACGGCATCACACTTCTAAGTCACATCACGAAACTGCTAGAGAGGAAAGAAACGGGAGGATAGATAACTGGAGCGAAGGAGATGGGAATGGGGGGAGCGAAGGAGGAGCGAAGGAGACGGGAGGAAAGTAGACGAGAGTGAAGGCGATGGGAGTGAGGGAGACAAGAGGGAAGGTATCAGAAGGGAAGGCGATAGGAGTGCGAGTTAGCCAGGAGACGGGAGGGAAACGTGACAAGTTGATGGGTGAGAGGGAGATTGATAACAGCCTGCCAGGTGACAAGGCTGTAGGACAGCATGAGACGGAAAGGATCCAACGGAATAGCTATTGTGAGGGAGTAATAAAGGGGATGAGGAAGAGAGCGAGGGTGTTTGTGGGGACTCGTTAGAAAGACAGACAGAGTCTTAAACAAGGGTGATGCCGTGGTGGTTTGCTCGCCTGGGGCGAAAATAGAGGCGTTAACTGAGAGGGTAGAAAATATCGTGGGTCCGGGCAAGGGTGGATCTGTGTTAGTACAAATAACGTAGAGAGGGAGGGTACAACTGCCATAGTTTGGAAATACAGGCAGTTATTCAGAGCACTAAAGCAGACGCGGGTTGAGCAGGTAATTCTCTCAAGGATTTTACCAGTAATAGGAAGGAGGGGTCAGATATATCGAAATTGCCGGGGGGGGGGGGGGTGGCATGCTGGTCCAGAAGCATGTAGGGAAGAGGAAGTTGGATTTGTAGATTTATGGGGGAGTTTTGCTGGGAGGGCTGATATGTACATGAGGGATGGGCTTCGTCTAAGTGGAAAGGGGACAGCAGTATTTGCGGACGAACTCTCAGCAGCAGTAGATAGTGGCAAGGGTAGCATAAAAAATATTTTTAGTAGTAATCATTGTTTAAACTAGAAGCGCACGGGGGTTAATTAGAAGTGCCTCAAGCAAGACAAGAGGCCACTAGTGCGCACTAACCATTAATAACATGTCCGGAAAACATATCTGAAGCTGGTTATAAATGCGTGTGCTTAAATGCAATGAGTATAGTAAATAAGAAAAACGAATTAAACATTAAGGTAGAAGATATTGACCCTCACATAATTGGTATAACTGAATCATGGGCCAACATAAACATAACATATGATGAATTAGGACTGGCAGGATACGTAATGTTTAGGCCTGCCTCGATTATGCATACTTTCCCTTTCCCGGCAAGCTTCGACGTGACGTCACTGATGACTTGGAAGTGCTACGACACGGGGATTGTCTATTGATTCATCGTACCGTCGACAGCGAGAAGCGAGCGTCAGGATGGTTTATTGTGTGGCATTCGATTGTAATGTATTTTACATGTTAAAGAATATATTCAGGCTAATTCAATAAATTACAAAGGGAAGCAGATTGCGATAAAGCTGTTTGGTGCAAGATAGTTTCACGAAATTCAACATTAACTATTGGATTAGTTTACCGAAGTGCAAACACAAACGCAGAGGATAACACAACAATACAAAATGCTATAAAGGAAGTGATTACATGGGAGTGTATCGTAATGGGAGATTTTAACCATGGACACATACAATGGAAATCTCTAGAGAGTACAGGGGGTGAGGACCAACAATTTCTATTTTTTTATTCAGGATAGCTTCCTTACTCAGCACGTGCTAGAACCAACCAGGGGAGAGAATGTATTATATATAGTTTTATCATCACAAAAAGAATTAGTGGACTATGTAAAAATGCATGAACCATTGGGTAACAGTGATCATAATCAAATACATTTTGACATCAATGTAAAATCAGAAAGTAAAAATAAAAAAACGTACAAGAGACACTTCCACAAAGGTAACTATAAAGATATGAGGAAATGCTTAGCAAAGCTATATTGGAATATCATGCTGAGGAATAAGACCGCAATTGAATGTTGGAACATTCTAAAATATGAAATTGAGAGTTTCAGCGATAAATTTGTTCCCTTGAAAAACAAGGAAAACGGTATAGAAAGACACATTTGTCACAAGAAGCTAGTAGAAAACAGTTTTCAAGCAAACTATGTGGAGGGTTTATAGGCGTACTAGAGGATGAAGACTATGTGGAGGGTTTATAGGCGTACCAGAGGATGAAGACTATGTGGAGGGTTTATAGGCGTACCAGAGGATGAAGACTATGTGGAGGGTTTATAGGTGTACCAGAGGATGAAGACTATGCAAATTAAAAAGAGGCACTTAATGCAGCTACGACTGAAATTAGACAATCCAAAAGAAGCCTTAAACAAAAACTAGCATGTAACACAAAAAGTGACAGCAAGAGTTTTTATGCTTATGTCAGGGGTAAACTACTAACATAAACAGTAGAACAAATTAGTATACCACTTGCAAGAGTGTTCAACTTGTCATTAAAATACGGAGTTGTTCCATTTGAATGGAAGCAAACATACCATTATTTAAAAAGGGTTCGAGAAATAAGTCAGAGAATTACAGACCAGTGATAACGTCAGTGATTTGTTTGTTAATTATTAGAAAGGTTAATTAAAGACCATATGGTGGACTTCCTTGTTAGGCTTAATTTATTAATCTCAATTAATTTATCGTCTCAACCAGGCTTGTTAACAAATGCATATCAACGCATTTGAATAATTACGGCTACCACTAATCACTCTCTCTCTCTCTCTCTCTCTCTCTGGCTGGCATTGCTAATGTTTACTCCCCCAATGAGCTGCCACCCCAACCCACCCCAACACTGCTAACACACCACAGGACTCATTTGTCTGCATTGTTTGGTATGTTTCAATGAACAGGTAATATCTGAAGCCATCAACCTACAGTGCCACATCAAAGATTACTACTTAAATTAAAAGCCCATGGTATCCGGGATAATTTACTGGATAGAACAATGGCTGACTGACAGAAGACAGTGTGTCGTAGTAGATGGAGAGGTTTCAAACTGGAAATCAGTTTTGAGTGGGGTACCATATGGATCAGTATTAGGACCTTTATTATTCTTAATATATATCAATAACTTGGACGACAACACAACAACCAACGTACTGAAACTTGCGGATGACACAAACGTGTTTAGAAGGGTTAACACTGATCGTGATAAACAACATTTACAAAACGATCTAGACAACTTAGTTAAATGGTCTGAAAAATGGCAGATGTTATTAAATTTTGGGAAATGTAAATGCCTACATACAGGACACGGGAACTTGGATATAAACTATAATATGGGAGATACTGTTCTAGGTACTACAGTACAAGAAAAGTACTTAGATATAACAATAAGTGCTGATATGAAAGTTTCAGAACAGTGTGGTATTGCAGCTTCAAATGGTAATCACATTCTTGGGTTGATTAGGAAAAACATAGCATACAAGGAAAAAACGAATTATACCTCTGTATAAACCAATAGTTAGACCTCATTTAGAATACTGTATATACTCGTGGCGACCATATAATAAGAAGGATGTAGATACACTTGAATGCATACAGAGGAGAGCAGCTAAAATTGTTACAGAACTGAGAGACCTTAGTTATGAAGAACGTCTGAAAGAATGTGGTTTCACAACTCTAGAGACAAGGAGGTTAAGAGGAGATCAGATTGAGGTTTTTAAGATATTGAATTGCTACGAAAATATTGATAGAAATGTGTTTTCTCACTCAAGAAAGATAGTAGAAATAGACGATGTGAACTAAAATTAGTATAGATTGGACATCGGGAAGTACTCTTTCTCACAGAGGACAATAAATGAATGGAACAAACAATTGTCTACGGATTGTGTAACTGCTCCTTCAAAGAGATTTTAGCATCAGAATAACCCAGGGCTGCAATCTTCGCTGGTCCGGGTCGCAGTCGAAACAAGTTTTCTCGAAGCTAACAAAGCCGGCTGTGCTTCGTCGGCTTGAAGTTTGCTTTTTGAAAACAAAATTGTCTCCGTAGGGAACTTAAATCAACTACATGTTTCTCTATTTTCACTACTCTTTACATTACAATCGAATGCCACACAATAAACCATCCTGACGCTCGCTTCTCGCTGTCGACGATACGGTGAATCAATAGACAATCCCCGTGTCGTAGCACTTCCAAGTCATCAGTGACGTCACGTCGAAGCTTGCCGATAATCGAGGGGAAAGTACGCATAATCGAGGCAAGCCGGTAGAACTGAGTATTATTTTGAATTATTAATTAATTGAATTCTAATGAATTTTTCGGTGTTGTGGAAATGGAAATATACTACAAGATGTATCGTAATATGATTTCAAGCAATCGTTGTTTTCTCATAGCTATTCTGAATAATTGACGTTAGTTTCCTGTATCCCAAATATGTTTAATTCCATAATTAATATGTTAATTTATAGTGTCTTAATTAACACGCTATTCGTGATATAAAATAACTTAATCAATGCACAGCTACTCAAGGGCCACATAACAAATCGACATATTATATGCTTTTAGCACGTCGAATTAAAATATATCACATAGGTGCACGACGTTACTCGACTGAACATGCTACATCACAGCCACTTCGTTAATTAATTTAGTGTGTAAATATTGACAACTTCAATGCGCTAACACACGCGAGTCACCATTTCATTGATTGTCGTCAGTCAGCGTGGCAACGTTATTGATTGCGCGAAACTGCGGACTTCACCTATCGGGGAGCTGCTTGCTTAAGTTTAGCGCAATCTCTGCTAATATTGATTGCAACGATCAATTTTCCACATAGGATAACCTATATCAATTATTGCAATACGTATCTTACAACTTTATAACAGTATTATTTCTTAAATGTTCGTTATTATATACCTCTATTTCAACTAAATGCGTTTTTTTTTAAAGAAAACTACCAACACTATTTTACTTGTAAGTTTAAAATTCAGTACGCTTGAGTTTATTTTGACTTAGCCTTCAATATGATTGTTGTCTTATGTCACAGCACATGCAGTGTTTCCGTACAAACTATTTATTTGTGAGAACAAACTCACAAACCATGTAATTCAGCATTTATTGAAAGGATGGAGTTTCACTTATATGCGAAAAACATATTTCGCATTTGGTAGAGAAACTCTTTTACAATCTGTCCTCAACCGTGATATCATATGTTTCAGGTTATTATTGTCACGTAGCATTGTCACATGACCCACATGTAGTATTTAATCTCTAACTATGGCTGCATTCGTGTGAGTCATAACTCATGTTGTCTCCGGGATGATAAAGAAATGTGAATTCAGTTTAAAGGCCTCTGCACAAAGGAGGTCATCGTTATAGTTCCTTTTGTCACTGTGTCATCAGCACGACGAGCTCATGTCACTAAGTGCAAGGAGACTTCTGGAACCATCTTAATCTCCGAGGTCTTAATATTAACGACGCTCAGAATAATCCAAACAACAGCCGGCGAGGACACTCGACTACTACAGCACGTCGACGCAGTCGCGAGGCACTGGCAAGTCTTTCTCGACGACAAACAGATGTCGCCTTGTCCGCTGATCGGCGAAATGAACTCTCGGTGTGTAGTTTCTACGGAGTTTGACGGCAGCTTTCGCGTCCTCGTTGACGTCGTCCACGTAGTTGTCGGAGGCGAGACACGCCCGGAAGCAGCCCTTGCACATGTACGGACAGCCGGCACTGTGCTGTATGGCACAGTCGTCGCTGTATAGCAGTGGCTTCAGCCCGGACGGCCCAGAGCGGGTCTCCCTAAGCTTCACCGTCTGATCGAGCCGGTTCCTCGGCGTCTTCGAACGCGCTTGCTCGATGGCAGAAGCTGCGTTGCTGTTGCTGTTTGCCGACGATCGTCGTAACAACGGGTTATCGTAGCCGGGTGCGGCTGTCTCGTAGCTGGAGGCGACGGAGACGGCGGGCATGAGGCGCGAGTTGTACGCCTCATTCATGGCGGCGAGCGACCGGAAGCTGATCGTCTGGTCGTTGAGGATCGTCTTGTTCTGTCGCACGTCTGTCGCGCTCACACACCGCCGCGTTTCGGCTGTCTTGCGACAGTTGGCGCGATTGTTTGACAGCAACTGCGTGACACTAACGTTCGGCAGTTCATCGAGAGTGTCTTCTTTGGAGGCAAGTGACCGCATTTTGTTGAACCGGGCTATACGTGAGTTGTCGAAGGCGCTCGTGTGGGCGCGCATGGGGGTGTTCCACGGGCCCAGCTTCCGGTATTGCTGCAATGCGCAAGACCAAAACATTACCTAGTTTACGTACATAAAATAACTAGGTTTCTTCAATATATGCAGTATTGAATAAAAAACAGTAAGTTGTAAAACGCCAAAACGTCGATTTATTTTTGTCTACCATATGAATGTTCTCTTGTTCTAAACCGTAATCTACGAAAGAAAATGCATGAGTTTATTCACCACTAATACCTACAACATGCTGTGGCACATAGCTAAGTTAAAGACAAAGCTTGTTCACTACCTAAACAACACTAACAACACTACCAAACATTCAAACACATAAATTAACCAGCTAGTGCATAGGAGAAGGCAGTGTTAGTTGAGCCACTGGGAAACTACAGCAGCAACAGGTACACGCTGCCAGCCAGGGATTGAACATGTTTTTAAAACATGTGAGCTAAAAGTATGTTTTTTGATGTTTTTCGAAACTCTTAGTAATTGTGATTAATGTTTGCTGGTGTGTAAACTATGTGACCAGACTTTGTTGTTTGTACACTGGTTCAAATGGTTCAACTATGCACAGAGAATATTATTTATATCACGTCACGCATTAATGAAAAGTTAATTAAATAAGCTTAATTGACGAAATGGGGCTACTTGAGCAACCCAAGACCTAAGGGAAGTTTGGTTGAGCAGCAGTTAAAGAACCAAGATGAGTATTCTTTACTCCAAAATACATCAAGGAATTCATTTTTCCAAGCAAATTAGGACATCGGATAACTTCAAGGCAACATAATAGCAGTTAGTTACTTATTTACCTATAAGTATATATCAATTAAGTGTGTTGACTTATCAATTAAGCGTGTAGACTTGTCAGAGACGTGTTGTACCCATTGGGTAGATTTGTTGGCTGAGTTGTTACGAATTGTTAATATAAGGCCGATGTAAATTATACAAATAAAGCATTTACACAACTTCCGCTGCACTGTGGCTCAACTTACCCCACACACAAAGCGTTAGTTGAGCCAGCTTACCAACCCTATTTGAATTAGCTCGATATAATTATCTATGCATGCTAGATATATTATTTTAGTATAAAATTACATATTAATAATTATAGTTTATGTGAGTAAAAACCATTTTAACTTACGAATATGATTGCGCCCTAGACATCAAAACGAATGAAAATGGCTCATCTAAGACTGCCTTCCCCAGTCGTTTAAAGTATTACAATTTACACACAGCTGAATATTCGTTTTCAAAACTAAGTCACATGATGCATGTTGTGTACGTGTGTCGTTCTTGAGGTAGTATTTTATCACAGAATATAGACAAAACTATCTCACAAACAACAGTGGTATTACTGACGGCACGTTGCATTCAGTCACTAACCTGCATAGATGTCGCTGTTTTTGGTCTGTCTCTTGTTCGCGGCAACACCTTCGTTCCCTCGAGCACTTCGTCTGTGCCTATCTGCTGCCGCTCAAGTTCAAAATGGCGTCGGCCCAGGACAGCGTTCGCCGACCTTGAGAGAGGTAACAGTGTTTAGTACAAGTAGGATAAGTAATGCATCACGTTTTACATGGTCGCCATGGCTGCCTTGTATAACATACATTTGAATTATTTGCCCTGTATATATTGCCATCTCCTCCTGTGTGTGGGTGTGTGCGTGCGTGCGTGCGTGCATGCGTGCGTGCGTGCGTGTGTGTGGAACTGTCACATTGCGACGTAATAATGACAATGATAGTAGTGTTTAGCGACGGTTTGCGTAACTTCGAAAAATCGTACAAAAGAAAAATGATACGTAATTGTTCACACAGCGTTGAGAACAATGGTATGTAAAAACTTGGAAGGGTAATTCAATTGTTCGTAGAATTGTAATAATGGGGTGAACAACCCTACCTAGCCCTAGCTATAACCCTACCTGGCCCTAGCTATAACCCTACCTAGCCCTAGCTATAACCCTACCTGGCCCTAGCTATAACCGTACCTGGCCCGCTCACACAATGTCACTTTCAGTTCCTCCGTTAGAGGCCACGCCATATTCTTCTGCTGTTTGTGCGCCTCTCGTTTCTGAACGACCCCTATTGGCGTCAGCCATGTATTGGCCGACACCCCGTTGTACAGGGTGTGGCAGTTGGGTTGGCTCAAGTCACTCACTCGCAGCTTGTTGAAGACAACGTCGGCGCTGTATGCCATATTGAATCTCTCGCTCGACTAGGATGACATTAGGTAGTCCCCAGTAACGAGGGAGACATGTATTCGAGCGAGCACGCACGAGTCTAGGAGCTGCCGATCGCGTGTCGGTCGTATTTATTCCGTAGATGGAGAAACCTAGGAAGTCGCAATAGAACCATCGCTGATTGCATGGACTTACGATTAAGATATATATTTCAGATATCTGAAAATACATTTATATTTAGCAAATAATTTCGTTTTTACGTTCTAGTCATACTTAGGTGTAATATTCATTCGATTTACCAGTAACGTTAATTCTACATTTTAAACCGTTTATTCTTACTTAAAGCGGCGGGTATTTTTGTACGTTGATTTACACTGAAATCGTCATAACCTACGCTAACCGTGTTTTATCCCTATTAAGACGCTTGTAAAGTTAAACCAATCACAAATGTTACTTATTACTCACCTATGTTTTATGCAGCAAATGCAAGAAACGTCGACGATTCTGGGAATGACGCCATGTGACGTAATAGATAAAGTCTCAGTTGTCGGAATTACCAAGGTGACGTCTTCAATGTCGAAATGAGATAAGCCGGACTCACGTAACGTGTATGCGTATCGTCCGTATTTTCCGATATATATATATTTCATTCTAAAGTAGATGTAGTAGCTCAGTCACGGTGGCTAACCAGCCATAGTGACACTAATTGCTGCAGAAAACGAACGAATTCGCTTATTGCCATCCACAGCCGCGTGTCTACCCGTTTATGCAGGCTGAGGCGGCAACGATTGATCTTACTCGTGTGGTCAGTTTCCTCGCTGCGAGGGTCAACAACGGCTCGTTCGATTTTATTGATAATCGACTTCCGCTCGAAATAGACCAGAACTGTGTAGATGGCGCATTGCTAATAGCATGGTGTTGTATTTGTAAAATATGTTGTTGATTACTTAACAGTGTGTAAGCGTTAATACAGAAATGCATGACAGTAAATAAAAACAACGGTAAACAAATTGTTTGTAGCATACTGGTAAAGCATTATCCGTTAGCGCAGTGATATAATCCCTAATACAAGTTTTATATTTTATTAATTACTGATACAACATATAAGCGTATGACGACAATGGTGCCAAGTTCATTCACAAGCATGCGTAACAGGAACTTGCTGAGAAAGGAGGAAATCGTGTTATGAAGTACGTCACGCGCGACCTTAATTCGGTCTATATAGTATGCCGCGTTTGTTCGAAACGAGAGTTCATAAATCGTCATCATCTTCACCAAGACCTGTCCGTGCAACACTATTCCACGCCATCCACTAATCGTTCATTGTTGTTCCATTGATTCCTTCACGCCTTGCTGTGATTTACTGGCCCACGCCTAACTCTTCACTAATGTCTTATTTACTGTTTCACTCGGCATTGGTAGTTTCGTCCACTATTGAGTTCCCTTATTCGCAACAAGCCGAAATATATATGTAGGTGTGGTATTTGACTCTCAGCCGAAATATATATGTAGGTGTGGTAGTTGACTCTCAGCCGAAATATAAATGTAGGTGTGGTAGTTGAATCTAGGCCGAAATATATATGTAGGTGTGGTAGTTGAATCTCAGCCGAAATATATATGTAGGTGTGGTAGTTGACTCTCAGCCGAAATATATATGTAGGTGTGGTAGTTGAATCTCGGCCGAAATATATATGTAGGTGTGGTAGTTGACTCTCAGCCGAAATATATATGTAGGTGTGGTAGTTGACTCTCAGCCGAAATATATATGTAGGTGTGGTAGTTGAATCTCAGCCGAAATATAAATGTAGGTGTGGTAGTTGAATCTCGGCCGAAATATATATGTAGGTGTGGTAGTTGACTCTCAGCCGAAATATATATGTAGATGTGGTAGTTGACTCTCAGCCGAAATATATATGTAGGTGTGGTAGTTGACTCTCAGCCGAAATATATATGTAGGTGTGGTAGTTGAATCTCGGCCGAAATATATATGTAGGTGTGGTAGTTGACTCTCAGCCGAAATATATATGTAGGTGTGGTAGTTGAATCTCAGCCGAAATATATATGTAGGTGTGGTAGTTGACTCTCAGCCGAAATATATATGTAGGTGTAGTAGTTGAATCTCGGCCGAAATATATATGTAGGTGTGGTAGTTGACTCTCAGCCGAAATATATATGTAGATGTGGTAGTTGAATCTCGGCCGAAATATATATGTAGGTGTGGTAGTTGACTCTCAGCCGAAATATATATGTAGGTGTGGTAGTTGAATCTCGGCCGAAATATATATGTAGGTGTGGTAGTTGACTCTCAGCCGAAATATATATGTAGGTGTGGTAGTTGACTCTCAGCCGAAATATATATGTAGGTGTGGTAGTTGAATCTCGGCCGAAATATATATGTAGGTGTGGTAGTTGACTCTCAGCCGAAATATATATGTAGGTGTGGTAGTTGAATCTCGGCCGAAATATATATGTAGATGTGGTAGTTGACTCTCAGCCGAAATATATATGTAGGTGTGGTAGTTGACTCTCAGCCGAAATATATATGTAGGTGTGGTAGTTGAATCTCGGCCGAAATATATATGTAGATGTGGTAGTTGACTCTCAGCCGAAATATATATGTAAATGTGGTAGTTGAATCTCGGCCGAAATATATATGTAGGTGTGGTAGTTGACTCTCAGCCGAAATATATATGTAGGTGTGGTAGTTGACTCTCAGCCGAAATATATATGTAGGTGTGGTAGTTGAATCTCAGCCGAAATATATATGTAGGTGTGGTAGTTGAATCTCGGCCGAAATATATATGTAGGTGTGGTAGTTGACTCTCAGCCGAAATATATATGTAGGTGTGGTAGTTGAATTTCGGCCGAAATACATATGTAGGTGTGGTAGTTGACTCTCAGCCGAAATATATATGTAGGTGTGGTAGTTGACTCTCAGCCGAAATATATATGTAGATGTGGTAGTTGACTCTCAGCCGAAATATATATGTAGGTGTGGTAGTTGACTCTCAGCCGAAATATATATGTAGGTGTGGTAGTTGAATCTCGGCCGAAATATATATGTAGGTGTGGTAGTTGACTCTCAGCCGAAATATATATGTAGGTGTGGTAGTTGAATCTCGGCCGAAATATATATGTAGATGTGGTAGTTGACTCTCAGCCGAAATATATATGTAGGTGTGGTAGTTGATTCTCAGCCGAAATATATATGTAGGTGTGGTAGTTGAATCTCGGCCGAAATATATATGTAGATGTGGTAGTTGACTCTCAGCCGAAATATATATGTAAATGTGGTAGTTGAATCTCGGCCGAAATATATATGTAGGTGTGGTAGTTGACTCTCAGCCGAAATATATATGTAGGTGTGGTAGTTGACTCTCAGCCGAAATATATATGTAGGTGTGGTAGTTGAATCTCGGCCGAAATATATATGTAGATGTGGTAGTTGACTCTCAGCCGAAATATATATGTAAATGTGGTAGTTGAATCTCGGCCGAAATATATATGTAGGTGTGGTAGTTGACTCTCAGCCGAAATATATATGTAGGTGTGGTAGTTGACTCTCAGCCGAAATATATATGTAGGTGTGGTAGTTGAATCTCAGCCGAAATATAAATGTAGGTGTGGTAGTTGAATCTCGGCCGAAATATATATGTAGGTGTGGTAGTTGACTCTCAGCCGAAATATATATGTAGGTGTGGTAGTTGAATATCGGCCGAAATAAATATGTAGGTGTGGTAGTTGACTCTCAGCCGAAATATATATGTAGGTGTGGTAGTTGACTCTCAGCCGAAATATATATGTAGATGTGGTAGTTGACTCTCAGCCGAAATATATATGTAGGTGTGGTAGTTGACTCTCAGCCGAAATATATATGTAGGTGTGGTAGTTGAATCTCGGCCGAAATATATATGTAGGTGTGGTAGTTGACTCTCAGCCGAAATATATATGTAGGTGTGGTAGTTGAATCTCGGCCGAAATATATATGTAGATGTGGTAGTTGACTCTCAGCCGAAATATATATGTAGGTGTGGTAGTTGATTCTCAGCCGAAATATATATGTAGGTGTGGTAGTTGAATCTCGGCCGAAATATATATGTAGATGTGGTAGTTGACTCTCAGCCGAAATATATATGTAAATGTGGTAGTTGAATCTCGGCCGAAATATATATGTAGGTGTGGTAGTTGACTCTCAGCCGAAATATATATGTAGGTGTGGTAGTTAACTCTCAGCCGAAATATATATGTAGGTGTGGTAGTTGACTCTCAGCCGAAATATATATGTAGATGTGGTAGTTGACTCTCGGCCGAAATATATATATATATATATATATATATATATATATATATATATATATATATATATATATATATATATATATATATATATATATATATATATATATATATATATATATATATATATATATATATATATATATATATATATATATATATATATATATATATATATATATAGGTGTGGTAGTTGACTTTCAGCCTAGAGGACCAGGGTTCAAATCCTCTTTAGACAATTTTATTCAGTCAGCTGCATAAAAGAATACATGTCTATAGACAGTGGTGAATCTATGTGAAAGAACAGTCTTCGTGCAGTGATTGCAGCATGGCTCAATGGTATCTAGAGAAGTCGACTTGGTCTTTGAATGAACTGATCAGTCAGGGTGAAACATATAGCGCTTTGAGCGATCCTGAGGACTGCGTGCAGTGAGTTCTTATATGCTGTATACGAACTGGCCTTTTAGCATTACATTTGCCAAACAATCTACGCTAGTGAACATATATATATATATATATATATATATATATATATATATATATATATATATATATATATATATATATATATATATATATATATATATATATATATATATCTTCAACACAGTGTGTACAGTGACAAAGAGCACATTTTAAGACATCCAACCATGGCAATACTTACAAAAATATATTAGATGCTTCGAGTGCCGACCATCACCTGTTGTAGTTGTAATGTGGTAGGCAGCATTTTTGTAAAATGTAATTTGTTTGCTGTGAGCAATTCAATTATGAGGTCTCGCAACTTACATGACACACGAGGCGATGGTGGTACAAGTTTGTATATTACATTTTTAATTACAGTTAACATTGATATTGCCCTTTCATTCGCTAGATGCCAGCACCAGTCGACGTCAATGTGTCGATTGTTACAACGCGGCAGATTGTATCAAATTGGTAAAATTAAATATACTAATACTTTTTGCATCGGTATATGATTCGTAGGTAACCCTCTTTGAGCCATGAAAAACGGATTTTAATTCAACGCCAGCAAAATTCACTAACAACAACGCTTAATAATACTATACAAATCTGAGTATCACTTGATGTGCCAGATCACATTATTTTATTATCCATTATACCACCCACGATTTGTAGACGACTGTTTGGTTTTGACTCCACCCCGGCATTCATTGAACCCCGCGCCCTTCGTGCCACGAGCCGCTACGACAAGTGCCTGCTGCTCTAGCGGTCTCATTGAGCAGATTGTCGTACATTGATCCGCCGCCCTCAATGCTGACTGGTCAATAGAGCGCGCATGTCCCAACCTGCAGACCTGTATATTTTGGTCAATACAACCGACACGTTACAAATGCTAAAAGCATCACCTAAATTAAATGATAACAAAGTACGTTTATTGTCATCATCATCAACATCACCATCACCATCATCATCATCACCATCACCATCATCAATATCATCATCGTCATCATCATCAACATCATAACCGTCATCATCATCAACATCATAACCGTCATCATCATCATCATCATCGTCACCATGATCACGCTTAAAATGGAACTGCATCTAATGACCTCTCCCCATTAAAAACACTTTACAATTGCGACCGCTTTTTGGAGTTCCTAAAGTAGTGATACTAACGTTGAACCTCTGAATTAACACACATTTTCAATTCACCCATCCGTGATCTTATTTACGAGGTTCATCGTATGGAAATAAATCGAGGCACACTGGAGAGTCGGTAGTTCCAAGTTGTAGCTCCAAATACTCTAATTGGTGGTAAGTCAGGTGGTCAGCACATAGCCCCCCAACGGCCGACAACAGACCTCAGACGTTGTCTTTAACTTAGGCATCGACGACTAGCTGGCCGGTTCAAGCAAGTCAATCATGCCTTCAGTTAGCCGACCGTGGGAGAGCAGACCATGAATGTTTGGGCACAAATAAGCCGTGTGTGCGTTTACACACTTGTACATCAATTGTCAGTGAAACATTATTATCCACAAGTATTGTGCTCAAGTTTCAGTGTTTGTGGCTATCACATCGGTTTGCACTGTCATATGGGAAACCGGGTTAGTTGTATGCAGGAGCAAGTTGTTACAGAGGCGTTTTACGAAAACATGGCACACATGTTGAGATACCATCGACAGTAGTTGGTTGGAAGTCCTCCAGCAGACATGTTGCTAAAAATCGGGACTTAAGTAAACGAAATTAACGAGGTGTGGAAAAAATTACTTTATAGCCACCTAAAACTTGTTTTGGTATATCCACATAATATCATCTCACGCAGCCACTTTTTACGCTTCGTGCATGAAACTTGAAACATGTCTACTATATAGTATAAGGGGTTATGCCAAATAGAAGTTAAACTGAAATTCAGGATTTGTTATTGTCCACGTGCGTTCAACTGCAAAAAAATGTGTTTGGGGCAAGTTTTTACAATTGTATTGGGGCAAATTGTTACAACTGTAACAACGTTCTGGCGGCTCGCACCGATGGCTTAGCCATGGACTGAAAGAACAACATTAATTTAACCACGACGTGTGAACGTTTTGTTTCACTTGTGAAGCCTATCGTACTGGTTTATGACAAATTCTGTAAATGTTAGCAGTGTTGATGGAAATAATGCATCTATCATACTGCTCACAAAGGTGACTTTAACTGAAAATTGTAACAACTAACCCCGGTCTCTGATGCTGATGACGTTACGATTCTACAGCATTCACCACTCATAGTGCCTGGCACTGGTACTGGCACTGTTGATGACAATGGCGCCAAGTTGGTCACAGTTACCCAAGTTGATTTGGCCCCCAGTTCTCGTTTGCCAGCATCGTTATCTCGAGGTCATTTAGGACCTCTCAAGAAATGTTTTGCGCATTCTTTCCGAATATTTCGGCCGATTCACACGGTCTTCTTCTCCGAAATATTCGGAACGAACTAGCAGATCACCACTCGTCCACCCAGTCTGTGTCCGCGGACGGCAGCGTCACGTGGAGCTCCCACTTTCGCTCACCTCCATTTTCTACATTCGCTGTTACTGCCATTTTCTTAGAAAGAGGCTGCCTCGAAAGATCAGTTGTAATGTTGATGTGATGCGGCGCGTCCGATAACGTTGGCGTCGCGACATGTTTAACAGGGCCAACTTTTTTAGAAATAGTGCGATCTCGCGAGATTTGACGTACGTGCCGACTAACAAGCCCGTTTGTGTAGCCGTCGTGTTGACCGGAATGACACGTCCTTGTTTCGTCGCTACTTTCACGTATCTGATGTGGTATTCTCCACATTGTATAGCCGTTAGATGTCGCCACGTTTGACGACGCCTGATGACACGTACAGACAGGAGCACGTAACGAATCACGGCAACTAGCTCTAGTCTCTTTCTTATTTTCGTATTCCAAATGTTGGCGATATTTCAGCGGTTTTATGTCCAGGTTGGAGTCGCTGAACGCCCGTAAATCACCGGAACACTCCAACTCTGACTCCAATCGTTCTTTTACCTTTGTGAGCCTCTTGAATGTGGCGGAGAGACTTCTTGGATGGTAACCTTCCTTCGACGGACGGATGGTTCTATCTCGGACGAAGTAACGCGGTCCTCTGTCCGTCATTGCGCCCCGAGCTTCAGTCGATCGTCGCTAATATAACAAAAACATTTCCTGTGACGACTATGCATACATGCACGCACGCACGCACTCACGCACACACACACGCACGCACGCGGGCGCGCGCGCACACACACACAAACACACACGCACAAACACACACGCACACACACACGCACGCACACGCACACGCACACGCACACGCACACGCACACGCACACGCACACGCACACACACACACACACACACACACACACACACATATAGACATACAATGTATATGGATATACATGTACATATATACATAATAGAGACACATCTTCGGGTGTTTAAATGTGTTTATAAGCACCACATTTTGAATTGAAAATTTCATTCATAAATGATGATGATATGTGTTTTAGGGCTTAATGTTTAGTTCACTACAGTAGGAAGTGCCCCAAGACAAGCGTATCGCCAACATTGTCACCCTTTACAAGGAGATCGTGTTGACAGCAACAACCTCCCTGCTCAATATAGTGAGGAAAATCGTTGCCCGAGTTGTGCTCAACAGACTGCAGAAATTGGCTACGCGTGTCTACCCAGAATCACAGTGCGGCTTCAGAGCAAGAAGATCCGCCATCGAGATGTAATTTTCGCTGCGACAGTTGCAAGAGAAATGTATGGATCAGAGGATACCACTATACATCGCCTTTGTTGATCCGACAAAGGCCTTTGACCAGGTCAGCAGAAAATGAATCTTCACACTCCTCGGGAAGATTGGATGTCCCCCAAAGCTGCTGAGTATGATTATCTCATTCCACGTAGACATGCATGACACACTGCCGTACGGTTACCTCATTCCACGTAGACATGAATGACACACTGCCGTACGGTTACCTCATTCCACGTAGACATGCATGACACACTGCCGTACGGTTACCACATTCCACGTAGACATGAATGACACAATGCCGTACGGTTACCTAATTCCACGTAGACATGCATGACACACTGCCGTACGGTTACCACATTCCACGTAGACGTGAATGACACAATGCCGTACGGTTACCTAATTCCACGTAGACATGAATGACACACTGCCGTACGGTTACCACATTCCACGTAGACATGAATGACACAATGCCGTACGGTTACCTAATTCCACGTAGACATGCATGACACACTGCCGTACGGTTACCTAATTCCACGTAGACATGCATGACACACTGCCGTACAGTTACCTCATTCCACGTAGACATGCATGACACACTGCCGTACGGTTACCTCATTCCACGAAGACATGTATGGCACGCTGCAGTACGATGGATCATCATCGAAGGCCTTCCCAATCTGCAGGGTATACGTCCTTGCACCAACCTTGGTTAGGATATGCTTCGCCCTGCTGCTTTCTTATGTCTTCGGATAATCTTCAGAAGGTGTGTGTCAATATTCAAGGACTGATGGCAAGCCGTTCAACCTGGCCCGTCTGCGTGCGAAAACCAAAGTACTCTTCGCTGATGACGCAGCACTTATATGGCACACAGAAGAGGGCCTCCAGAGGCTCATAGACCAACTTGTCCAGGTATGCACAGAATTTGACCTGAAAAATACCAATGTCATGGGCCAAAAAATCAGCGAAGCTCCAGCCATCCATATCATTGGCCACACTCTGGAAGTGGTGCAAAGGTTCACCTACCTAAGGTCAACCATCGCCAGCTACATATCCCTCAATGTAGAGATAAATAAGCGCATCGGAAAGACAGCATCTGTCAGGCCACGGCTGTTCAAGAGGATGTGGGAGAACAACATCACCGAGAACACCAAGGTTCGAGTATGCCAGACTAAGCACCCCTTTACGGTAGCGAAGCGTGGACAATATATGCGAAGCAGGAATAACGCGTCAACAGTTTACATCAGACGCATCATTTGCACCACTTAAGAGGACCACCCACACCAAACAAGAATGTCATTGACCGTGCAGATATTCCCAGCATGTTCGCCCTGATAAGTCAGCGACGCCTGTGTTGGCTTGGTCGTGTCTGCCGCATGGAGGATGGACATATTCCAAAGGACGTCCTCTGGTGCAAGGCGTGTCGGCCGTCCAGCTCTACGGTTCAGGACTGAGACGAGATATCAAATCTGCTCAGATCACCATCGAGCCATGGGAATCTGCTGCAGCAGACAGCAACAACTGGCGACAGACTGTGCAGAGTGGTATGAGGAAGGCAGAAGAAAGAATAAACAAACTGTGAGCCGAGAAGAGAGAGCGTGGGAGAGAATACCATCGACTACCATCGACTACCATCGACTACCATCGACTACCACCGTCTACCACAGTCTACCATCGACTACCATCGACTACCACCGACTACCATCGACTACCATCGACTACCACCGACTACCATCGACTACCATCGAATACCATCGACTACCATCGACTACCATCGACTTCCATCGACTACCATCGACTACCACCGACTACCACGCCTCTACATCAAACTGTCTACACCTGTACTATCTGTAGCAGAGACTGCCATTCGAAATTCGGACTATTTAGTCACAGCAGATGCTGCGCAAAACGGATGCCAATGACAGTAGGAAATACATTATAGTCTAGTTATTTGTTGTTTTCGAAATCATGTGTTTACTGATATGAGCAAAGTTCAGCAAACGTATCGACAAATCGATGATAACACTCTACGCGAATTGCACTAATTTTTGAGGATTTGATGACGCCTTAACGACAGAGTTTTTGTTACATTTAAAGCTCCATCCTCAGTTTGATTTTTTTGCAAGTCTCATTTCAAATAAATTTTGCGAAAATTTCAAACCTACCTGGTATTCACTGCAACATGCTAGCTCGTTTGTGCAACTTTCGTATGTAGTTTTGTGAAATCATCCGACAAACTATTAAATTACTTAAAGTTTGGTTAAACATTAAGTGAAATGAAAAGGAAAATGCTGAAAACTCGTTAATTGTACCCTTGGTGAAATTTCGTAAAGTTTTCATGTAACCGGTGAGAGGATGGAAGTCACGCCCATGATCGGCAGTGACCCGCACAGTGTTTACCATTTTACTTACTTACTTATGCCCATCGCCCCTCTTGGGGCATAGGCCGTCGACAACAGATCGCCAGAGTCCCCTGTCCTGGGCCATCCTCTCTAACTGGTTCCAGGTGTAGCCCATCTTCCTGGTGTTTGCCTGGAGGTCCCGTCGCCACGTGTTTCTTGGTCGTCCTCTTCTCCGTTTGCCTTGAGGATTCCATGTCAGCGCTTGCCTGGTGGTGCTTGTTACTGGTTTTCGGAGCGAGTGGCCAATCCAGGCCCATCTTCTTCTTCTGATTTCCTCTTCGACAGGTCGTTGTTGTGTCTTTTCCCACAATTCACTGTTGCTGATGGTGTCTGGCCAGTGGATCTGGAGGATTCTTCTCAGGCAGTTGTTGACAAAGGTCTGCACTTTGTTGATGGTGGTGTTGGTTATCCTCCATGTCTCTGCTCCATACAACAAGACCATCTTCACGTTGGAGTTGAACAACCGGATCTTTGTGCGTGATGACAGTACCCTGGAGCTCCAGATGTTCTTCAGTTGCAGGAATGCCACTCTTGCCTTGCCTATCCTTGCTCTGACGTCTGCGTCTGTGCCGCCCCGCTTGTTGATGACACTGCCGAGGTATGTGAAGGTCTCTACCTCCTCCAGTGCATTCCCCTCCAGTGTGACTGGGTCAGTGCTGGCTGCATTCATCCTGAGGACCTTGGTCTTTCCTTTGTGGATGTTCAGGCCCACTTGTAAGGAGACAGCTGCCAGTTCTGTCGTCTTGTCCTGCATCTGTTGATGGCTGTGAGACAGCAGTGCCAAGTCATCGGCGAAGTCCAGGTCTTCAAGTTGCGTCCATAGTGTCCACTGGATCCCACTTGTCCTCTGTACTGTGGTCACCTTCATAATCCAGTCAATGGCCAGGAGGAAGAGGAATGGGAACAGCAGGCAGCCTTGTCTTACTCCAGTCTTTACCTCGAAGCGACAGGTGAACTGTCCTCCATGGATTACCCTACAGCCTGTTCCGTCATAGCTGTTCTTGATTAGGTTGACCAGTTTAGTGGGTACCCCATAGTGTCGTAGCAGTTTCCAGAGGGTCTTCCTGTCAACACTGTCAAATGCCTTTTAATATTCAACGAAGTTCACGTAGAGGGAAGAGTTCCATTCTAAGGATTGTTCTACTATGATGCGCAATGTTGCGATCTGGTCTAAACATGATCTGTTCTGGCGGAATCCGGCTTGCTGGTCTCTAAGCATTGGGTCGACCATATCTTTCATCCTTTCCAAGATGATCCTGTTGAAGACTTTCCCTGGCACTGACAGGAGTGTGATCCCTCTGTAGTTAGCACAATTTCTGAGGTCTCCTTTCTTGGGGATCTTGATGAGGTAGCCTTCTCTCCAGTCTGCTGGCACTTCTTCCTCTTCCCATATCTTCCCAAATAGAGGGTAAAGTAGTTCCACGGAAGTGTCCACAACTGCCTTGAGTGCTTCTGCCGGAATATCATCTGGCCCTGATGCCTTATTGTTCTTCAGCTGTTGTATAGCTTTCTTGATTTCTTCTCTGGCAGGTCTGTCGCAGTTAATAGGTAGGTCATCTTCTGCTGGGTGGATGACAGGCGGGTTTGGCGGGGCGGGTCTGTTCAGGAGTTCCTCGAAATGCTCGGCCCATCTGTCCAGCTGTTGTTCATTTCCTATGATAGCATTTCCCTCTTTGTCCTTCACTGGTCGCTCTGGGTGGCAGTACTTGCCTGACAGTTTCCTGGTAGTGTCGTAAAGCTCTTTCATGTTTCCTCTTCCTGCTGCCTGTTCCGCTTCCTCTGCCAGGCTGTCGATGTAGTTTCTCTTGTCCACCTTTATGCTCTTCTTTACTTCTCTGTTGACTTCTGCATATTCTTCTTGCGCTTTTGCCTTTGCTGTTCTTGTGCGGCTGTTGTTTACTGCTGTTTTCTTCTCCTTCCGCATCTGGACCTTGCGCAAAGTTTCCACTGAAATCCATTCTTTCTGCTGCGGTGTCCTGGGGCCAACAACTTCCTGGCAGGTTGATGTCCATGTCTCTTTTATGTTCTGCCACTGCTTGTTTAGGTCAGTTTCTTCTTCGAGCAGCTCTTGCAGCACTTGGAACCTGTTGGTGAGCTTCAATCTGTATTCCTCTCTTGTCTGTGCATCCTTCAGGAAGCTGACATTGTACTTTTTTCGCTTCACTGCTGTCTCCATTCGGTTTTTCTTCAGTTTCAGCTTCAGTATGGCAACAAGCAGGTGGTGGTCAGACGCAGCATCGGCTCCTCTCTTCACTCTCACGTCCTGAAGGGACCTTCTGAATGTCTTGCCTATGCAGATGTGGTCTATCTGGTTCTCTGTCACGTGATCTGGTGATACCCAAGTAGCTTTATGTATCCTTTTGTGTGGGAAGATGCTGCCTCCGATGACAATCTTGTTAAGGGCGCATGTGTCAGCAAATCTCTCGCCGTTTTCGTTTATCTCTCCCAATCCATGTTTCCCATTACTTCTTCATACCCAGTGTTGTCCTTTCCAATCTTTGCATTGAAATCTCCCATTAGGATGTTGACATCTTTCACTGGACACTTGTCGATGATCGTTTGTAGTCTGTTATAAAACTGATCTTTGTTTTCTTCATCGCTGTCGTTTGTAGGTGCGTAGCACTGGATGACATTCATTTTTATCTTTTTCTTCTTTGTTCTGAAGGATGCTGTGATGATTCTTGGTCCATGAGCTTCCCACCCTATCAGCGCACTCTGTGCCGATCTTGACAGCATGAGCGCTACACCTTCTGTGTGGGGAGCGTTGTCCTCCTCATGTCCTGAGAAGAGCAGCATCTCTCCACTAAGCAGCCTTCTCTGTCCTGTCTGTGTCCATCTTCGCTGACTCCAAGCAAAGCAAGGTTGTAGTTTCTCATTTCCGCTGCCACCTGTGCTGTCTTCCCTGTCTGGTATAAGGTCCTCACGTTCCACGATCCAATCATGATGTTCCTGGACGAAAGAAGGGTGCTCGACCCTGTGGCTTCCGAGGACTCCCGGCTTTCACCACATGGCATCATAAGTCTTCGAAACGAAGAACCCTCCTCTTCCAGGACTGTAGTCTCTGTATCTTTTGTCGGCGTTTCTGTAGCAATCTTTTTTTTACGGTGTGGGGGTGCTAGCCCCACGCCCAACCCTCCTCTTTTCCCATCCGGGCTTGGGACCGGCCATGGCAGAGTTGTTTACCATTTTGGATATCCACTATTTTAAACCTTACTAGATTTAACGACTAAAGTAAATTATTTCGATGATTTCAGCGAAAATAGTTTTTTTATTAAATCGACTGCGGATGTTACATAAACTATTCACACACTACATATTTGGACACCAATGAGCCAGATTTGCGATAGGCTAAATCAGTTAAGGAAGCAGTTTTAGTGCCCAACCTTAATGACGTCGTTTGCTGCTGATGTGGCTGCCGACGACAGACTGAGACGTTTCTGTGTTAATGTGTCCATCTGTGTGACTTGACTGATGTCGTCGGCCGACCCGACCCGGTACTTGAAGGTGGTCGTCCGCGCAGTCGAGCGGTCACTTGTGTTCGGAGACCGGACACTGTCCGGCAACAGTGTCGCCGACCTCCAGCTGTGTGAGGAAACATTGGTCCGAATAAAGACATGTATCGACATGACAATATTCACTGTAATAACGGCATGTATCGACATGGCAATATTCACTGTAATAACGACATGTATCGACATGGCAATATTCACTGTAATAACGGCATGTATCGACATGGCAATATTCACTGTAATAACGGCATGTATCGACATGGCAATATTCACTGTAATAACGACATGTATCGACATGGCAATATTCACTGTAATAACGGCATGTATCGACATGGCAATATTCACTGTAATAACGGCATGTATCGACATGGCAATATTCACTGTAATAACGGCATGTATCGACATGGCAATATTCACTGTAATAACGGCATGTATCGACATGGCAATATTCACTGTAATAACGGCATGTATCGACATGGCAATATTCACTGTAATAACGGCATGTATCGACATGGCAATATTCACTGTAATAACGGCATGCATCGACATGGCAATATTCACTGTAATAACGGCATGTATCGACATGGCAATATTCACGGTAATAACGGCATGCACCGACATGGCAATATTCACTGTAATAACGACATGTATCGACATGGCAATATTCACTGTAATAACGGCATGCATCGACATGGCAATATTCACTGTAATAACGGCATGCATCGACATGACAATATTCACTGTAATAACGGCATGCATCGACATGGCAATATTCACTGTAATAACGACATGCATCGACATGGCAATATTCACTGTAATAACGGCATGCATCGACATGGCATTATTCACTGTAATAACGACATGTATCGACATGGCAATATTCACTGTAATAACGGCATGCATCGACATGGCAATATTCACTGTAATAACGACATGTATCGACATGGCAATATTCACTGTAATAACGGCATGCATCGACATGGCAATATTCACTGTAATAACGGCGTGTATCGACATGACAATATTCACTGTAATAACGACATGTATCGACATGGCAATATTCACTGTAACGTTTCCTCAGCGATAAGCTTAGGTGCGACGAGCAGTTTCATATATTTCACTATATTGAGCATTCCTTGGCTGACTTCACTGTCAGTTTATTCAACGTTCCCAAATCCTCAGGCCTATTTATTTAACCTGTTTAGATTTAGTGCGTCGTCTCCTAACTCCAGTGTTGAGTTCTCCTGGCTTATTGATCGTAGACCCAATGTACTGGAAGAAATTCAAAAGACTAGGTATTGTTGATTTTATATGAAGGCAGGTTTTGTGCATTTGACAATATGAGTTTGCATTTCCGTAGCTGATACACTATGTATTATAGTTCAACTGCGTAGTAGATTGCTACAGTGCTATGGCGGTCAAATCGGTAGTTCTGGGCTTCTATTCAGTCACCGCTCGTCGTCAATGGAAATATTTAGACAATTTATTTGGATGAACGAGTCATCGAGATTTCCTAGTTAAAACAGGACCGCAGTACATGGTGTATACCACTGAATATATATTACAGATATCTATATTACATATTTGAATAGTTATACATTTAAATGTGTCTGAAATGAAATAGGTAGATCCGTGGGGCTGATATCCATATGCAGTGGTCACATTACCATTCACCTGTCCATGGCTGAAGATGTGTGTTGATATTAGTAATGGCATAACCCAATAGTTTCACACTCAGGTCGATTCTGGGGTGTATCAAATGATTTATAATATAATAAAAATATGTCCCGCTTAATAGTGCGGTTTCTGCCTTGTTTTTGTGTGAGGCAATCAACAGTTGTTCTATTAACGAATTTATAACGTTTGATGTAAATAATAACGACCTATTATTGGTAAGGATGTACCTCTTATGCGATGTCCGGGTGTTGTCCAGTTTCACCTCCAGCCTGCCCTCCCCAATCTTAGGAAACCTAGAGACGAGCCCTTCCTGCAACTTCCCAGTCATCCCATGGGTTCGTTTTAGCGTCGTCCCAAGCACGAGCGAGTTATCTGTTAAACAAGTGCGGAGACCCGGCAGACGTCGTCTCGGCATAGCTCGGACATTCGAGACAAATCTCTTCTTCTCTCCGTGTCTGATGACCACTGTAGACGCGAAGGCCTTGCCGATGTAGACGGACTGGGCCATCGGTCGACTTACTGTTACGGGTGGTCCAACACAGCGACGATACGGAATTCTGTAACAAGTATTATGAGAGTAAATAATCATTGGCGTCAAACTTGTGTCATACGAGTGTCCCAAATCTGCTTGTAGAGTCCCAGCGCTTGTAGAGTCCCAGCGTGTTTAAGTGACCCTAACTTTTCATCGAAAGTGTGTACATGACGTAAACAAGAATGATAAATGCACATTTGCAAGACCATTGTTTGAGTGGCATATCTCCATCCAATTATTCAAATATTCAAGCGGTTTGACTTTCACCTTTGCGTCGTCGAGTTATCGCAGTAATTGTTTACGTTTACCTTGCCAAATACTGCGATTGGTGGTCCTTACAATGTTTACAATGTTTACGTATAGTGTATATAGCGGTCAACAATGCGTATATATCTGCATTAATCCACATTAACTTGTCTTGCAGAGACAAACCACCAGACTCTATAGTGCAGATAAAGCATACGTTAAAGTACCAACATTTCTACTTTTACTTGTGTACGACACAATAAGCTGTACCTACTGGCTCGCCAGATGAGTGACCACGCAAAAAGCTCACACGAGATTACCGAACTTGTTGCCTCCTTCTTACGGCGAAACAACGAAAACTGTCACCCAGTAGCCACCCGACTGCAGTACTGTTCCCGGTCGAGTGGAAGGCTTCCTGCGTGACCACGTGTTCAATCGTGAAAAGCCAAACTCTGCTGTATTATATTCGCTGGACAAATGTTTGCGTCTACAGAATATTTAATCCGAATGTGGTCGCTCGGTAAACGATCACACCAGTTGAAGGTCCTGTTCAATAATCTCCTTCTAATGTATGGTACCTAACCGTGTATGCTGCGGACGGGTGGTGGGCGGCTGTGTGGGATTACGTCAAACCTACAATGGAGTGCTGCTAGGCGGAACACTTGTTGACGCAATGGTTAATGTCTCGTGATCGAGAATGACGGTTTATTGAAAGTGAACAAAACTTGATAATTGCTTTCAGCATAACACTGCTGCCAACTACTACATTTGTGCTGTAGACGGATTGGTAAACACGGCTAGGTAAATGTCGACAACGTTTCAGAGGGTTAAATCGATTACATCATAACGCAGAAAGCGAACCACAACATCAACGTACAACCAGGTATCCGTTACGTGGACAGAACAACGTACAACCAGGTCTCCGTTACGTGGACAGACCAACGTACAACCAGGTCTCCGTTATGTGGGCAGACCAACGTACAACCAGGTCTCCGTTACGTGGACAGACCAACGTACAACCAGGTCTCCGTTACGTGGACAGACCAACGTATAACCAGGTCTCCGTTACGTGGACAGACCAACGTACAACCATATCTCCGTTACGTGGACAGACATACGTAAAAACAGGTCTCCGTTACGTGGACAGACCAACGTACAACCAGGTCTCCGTTACGTGGACAGATCAACGTACAACCAGGTCTCCGTTACGTGGACAGACCAACGTACAACCAGGTCTCCGTTACGTGGACAGACCAACGTATAACCAGGTCTCCGTTACGTGGACAGACCAACGTACAACCATATCTCCGTTACGTGGACAGAACAACGTACAACCAGGTCTCCGTTACGTGGGCAGACCAACTTACAACCAGGTTTCCGTTATGTGGGCAGACCAACGTACAACTAGGTCTCCGTTACGTGGACAGACATACGTACAACCAGGTCTCCGTTACGTGGACAGACCAACGTACAACCAGGTCTCCGTTACGTGGACAGATCAACGTACAACCAGGTCTCCGTTACGTGGACAGACCAACGTACAACCAGGTCTCCGCAATCACAGAGTACACAGATTACACAGTGTTCCACTCTGCTCAGGATTTGTACCCAGGTTATATATCGCATGATGACACTCGCCTGTGTGTCACGTGGTTGAGGGTACACAAATAGTCCCACAAAGACACAAAAATCGAACAGTTCAAATTATTTGGTTGATGTTATTTCCCAACACTATTGATGATATTACATATACACTGACATTTTAGGAGTATGACATTACATATATTTCCAAAACATTTGCTTCAAAATTAAGCTGTACAATTAGCAATATGTAAGTAAATAAATTTATTTCCTCATTATCATCAGGTACAATATAAAGCAAGAAAAAACAATAAAGATGAGATGGCTACCAGTATAAACTTATCGGGCTGGTAGCCAGTATGGAGAGGACTTTCTTTGACACATAGTGTACCATTATGATATGAGGTATATTCTTAGCAAATTGTAGCAATGAATAAAAACGGTCGGTCGGTCGCAGTTGGGTGTAACAAGAGCGCACTGTGACATTTCACTAGATAATTCCCCGTATACGCAAGAGATGACGAGTCTTCACATGATGTTTGTTTTGTCACCAATGTTGTCTGCGTACTGCTTAGTATGTATGTCAACGTGTTCGCTGTTTTTAATTTGCTGGTACAGTACCTTTGTAATTACGTATGGCCATGTGTCACCATTGTCTATTGTCCGTTGACGCATTGCCCTCTCAATTTAGAGATCCCTGTTTCCAATCCCATTGCTGCTGTTTGGAACTTGGGCAATTTCTCTCACTCCATGTTGTTCCAGTTCACTCAGCTGTACACAAATAATGAGTACCTGGCTATGGAAACTGGTGGATTTGTGAACGTATAGTCTTCGCGTAGTAATTGCAGCGTGGCTGAATGCTTCATGGAGAAGTCGAGTTGGTGTTCAAATAAGCAAGTCTGCAGGAAAAAGCGCTTTGACTGGTCTTACTGACTGGATACAGCACTGCATAGGAACATACCTTTGACCTTTACCATCAAGGGTGCTTACCAAACAGCATCAAAACACTTATCAGTGCCGCTAATGGAAAATGAATAGTGAACTTTCCACACGTAAAAAACATAATTCACCAGCACTCAGTGAGAGTACGAGAAAGCCCTCTAGTTCACCAGCAGTGCCTTAATGTGTCCTTGATTGAGAGTACGAGAAAGCCCTCTGGTTCACCGGCAGTGCCTTAATGTGTCCTTCATTGAGAGTACGAGAAAGCCCTCTGGTTCACCGGCAGTGCCTTAGTGTGTCACGAGAAAGCGTTTGTCAACTGAAGGCACGAAACACAATAGCAGCACTAATCGTGAACCAACACCGCCGCGTTGGATCCGAGAATCACTGCTAATGGCGTGTGTACATAATGCATATTAAATGCAGTAGAGCGTTGCTTGCTGAGGGGCGATTTACTGGTAATGTATGGCATTAATATTAAGTAAAATATGGCTGGCGCTGAAATAGCAACTCAGACAACGGAGAAATGGTCAACACATCACAGGTAAATGTAACTGTGGATTCGTGATATTTTCTACTCAATATGAAAAGTGACCAACTTCGGAATAACAATGGAATATTTTCTATTTGAAGCATCGGTGCCAGTTCGACTATTCTCGCTAGGTGTCTAGGAGGCTAACAGACCCAGGGCAGTAGCGTATTTAGGTGGGGGGGGGTCATTTGATCATACTCCTTGGCTTAAATGTTTTGATTTTGTTCCGTATGTTTTTGTTGCACCGCTACATGGTAACATGGTGCACCGCTACATGGTAACATGGTGCACCGCTACATGGTAACATGGTGCACCGCTACATGGTAACATGGTGCACCGCTACATGGTAACATGGTGCACCGCCACATGGTAACATGGTGCACCGCTACATATTAACATGGTGCACCGCTACATGGTAACATGGTGCACCGCTACATGGTAACATGGTGCACCACTACATGGTAACATGGTGCACCGCTACATGGTAACATGGTGCACCGCTACTTGGTAACATGGTGCACTGCTACATGGTAACATGGTGCACCGCCACATGGTAACATGGTGCACCGCTACATATTAACATGGTGCACCGCTACATGGTAACATGGTGCACCGCTACATGGTAACATGGTGCACCACTACATGGTAACATGGTGCACCGCTACATGGTAACATGGTGCACCGCTACATGCTAGCACGATAAGCTAATGGGGACTAAGCTAGATCAGCCCTCCTTTGGCCTCCTGGACTTCCTAGATAGGCCACTGGCCCATAGCGATTTTTTAAATATCCAGGAAGACGCCTCGGTCAGTTACAATCCTATCACTGGGTATACTTAAACTTTTTTAAAATCGCAATTGAACATTATTCACGATTATTCACACCATTTGCGAGATTCTAGGTTGGATGCCTTATGCATAACTAGTATGCACATTCCAGGAAAACAGGCAATGTTGTATATTATTTATGAGTCGTTTACATACATCGACATCA
Organism: Lamellibrachia satsuma; assembly: GCA_033239005.1. Taxonomy (NCBI): domain Eukaryota; kingdom Metazoa; phylum Annelida; class Polychaeta; order Sabellida; family Siboglinidae; genus Lamellibrachia; species Lamellibrachia satsuma. The sequence continues at coordinate 14,425,450 of BSQZ01000002.1, read as the reverse complement.
AATAGGTTGACAAACTCAATGCAGTTTAACATGACCGATATAATGATACTACTATGCTTTTATCCCCAACATTTAATCAACGTGAACGAGAGATCTCTCACCTCACCTCATTTCATAACAGTAAGATGCACACAAGTTGACACTGAACGACATATCAACCGAGAGTATAATCGTGAACAAAGCCTACTCTGCTGCATTTGTGTCAGAATCGAAGCATTGTTGCAGTAGACACATAATTACACGACAACACCTGCATCACAGACGTCTGCGCACCATCCCGCGCATGCATTATTCACACAGTATGACAACATACTAGATTGTGTTGATATGTCGGATGTCGGGATATTTCTGAGCAGAAATCTTTCGTATGGTAAAGCGAAAGGACAATGGCGTCTATTTTAGAGTTTTTGTCCCAAGGTCTTAAATGAACAGCACATAATGTACTCTGAGCGACTTTACATACTAAACCGCTTGGTGGCAGCACACGACAATCCGTTCCCGGGACTAGCAAGCGCTCGTCTTGAATTTTTTTAATGTCTGTCACGACACAATTTGGGCTTTGTATTCGTCCACGACTAAGAAAAACATTTAATTGGAGAGACGCTCGTGTACCAGGCTCAAACAATCGCGGAGTTGTTGAGGGCACTAGGTCACAATCAATCAACAAAGAGATGTACGTTCGAGGGACCGGACTGTTGGGTGGCGCCATCTGAGTATTAAAAAGTATCCCATTACACTACTGTTACCATTACATATCGGGTTAGTATGAACAGAGTAACGTAAAATCGTGATGCTTCGATATTTTGAGCCTCGCATTATGACAATTTATGTTCCGGTTATATTGTCGTGCTATGTTTTACGTAAATCGCACGTGCATAATATCTTGTCTAGCAACTATGTCCGACAAGCTAAACAAACATGGCCGCCGCAATTGTTTGGGCCACAAAGTCAACGAAGCATGCGACAGAGTCCGACAGCTTACATTTGTGGCGGCCATGTTGGTTAGCTTGTCGGACCTGGTTGTTAGACAGACAGTCACGTAATGACACCCAACAATTTCCGAGATGGTTCTCCGTGTAATTATTATCTACGGTTAGGGTAAAGTCATGACGGGCTCGTGCACATGGTTTTTTTACGTGCTTCTGCGCTATGAATAGTGAAAACGTACTAGACTTTCGATAAGCCAATGGCTTCCTTATCCACTTGTCATGTACAGCTTGTTGCTATGGGTGACAATCGTATTACATATTTTGTTGAATTATAAGCAATATGTGAGCCAGCCACACAAAACTAGATAGGATAGGTCTATTATAAATAGCCTAAAACTGGGTGTAAAAGTATTCTAATTTAACCCTCTGATACATCAGATTGTATTATGGGCGTTGTTTTCGGCTCAAGTACATATTTGCGTTTCCTTAGTTAAATTCACAGATACAGCACAGCTTCGCCGCAGGAGATATGTCGTTCCAAATATAACCATGCTGATCTGATTGAAATATGGCGAGTACATCTTCGCTGCTACCATGATCGTTTGGCTCTCCAGGTCCCCACGCTGTGTAGCGGAACGGTTGTCGCGTCGAACGCCAACTCCAAGTACCGCCGGATCTTTTACCCGACGTGTAGAAATCTGTACAGGTGTGTTGCTTGAAATCTGGAAAAATGTGATATTCAGAATGGAAAGCCAGTAAACACGATATGCTCCTCGTGGAATGTTCTTAATAGGAATTAATGTATTTATATCCACGCTGAGGCGATACAATTGCTACACTTCAACAAATAGTGGAAAACGTTGCCTAGTTTACAGTATAGACATTCGTGAGCGTGAAAACGTAGCACTGCATTTTAATTTATTTGATATTAATACACTTTGCTATTTAAATTAGTGCCACATTGATATTAAATAACGGTATGTTCGTACGTTCCGTGTTTAAAATGAACACATATTACCCACATTGATCTACTTAAGTATTGTCACAAACATCGATGTATGATGTCACACAAAATATGCTTAGTTGGATGGAGGGAACGGGTTACCAGCTGTTTCGTTTAGAGTCGAAAATTGCATTTTCCTTGAAAAACATCGTTTATTGTTCGACCACTGTTCAGAGGCTGTTATGACAGCTGAATATGACCGGTGTGTGATGATTACAGCATATAAATACGAGAACATTTCACTAGTAATTCAACATTCCATGTGTGTGGTGGGTGTGGGGGTGTGGTGGGTGTGGTGGGGTGTGGGGTGTAGTGGGTGGGGGGTGTGGGGTGCGAAGGGTCTGAAGTTAAGCGACATCCATTACGTGTACTGTCGTACGTCGGTACTTTGAGATCACCCCTTAGACACGTTACCTTTGATCATGCCGAGCAGGAACTCGTTTTCCTCGCTCGATTCAATTGACACGAGGTCGGCGTTACCAGTGAGACTCTTGCAGTGGGAGATACTGTCGACCCACGTCAACTTCTGGTGGACCAGCTTGTAGCACGTGCGAGAACTCCCGCCAGTCCATCGACATCTGGTGTCCGCAGGAAAACATAAAACACATAATTACAAGGATGCAGCAATAATATTTTGTGCGATTCTATAATTTTATGAACGGTGTAATAATAATAGCAATAATAATAAACATTATTTATTAATGTGTGTGTGTGTGTGTGTGTGTGTGTGTGTGTGTGTGTGTGTGTGTGTGTGTGTGTGTGTGTGTGTGTGTGTGTGTGTGTGTGTGTGTGTGTGTGTGTGTGTGTGTGTGTGTGTGTGTGTGTGTGTGTGTGTGTGTGTGTGTGTGTGTGTGTGTGTGTGTGTGTTCGTGCGTGCTTGCGTGCGTGCGAGCGAGAGAGAGAGAGAGCGAGACAGACAGATACAAAGGTATATATGACTTTACCTCCGATATCTTCGCACACCGGTTGCTCTGTCGATCCTTGTCCATTAATTGATTGTAGTCGGCTCTCCATTGACTGCTGTCGCCTCTCCATTGACTGCTCTCGATTTTCCATCGCCTCTAGCTTGGAGAATGTCTTCTTCATGAGCGCCAACTCGTCGTTGTTGCTGTTATCGGTATTGCTGTTGTCACAATTGCAGCTTCGCGTACACGCTGACACGCCGGCGACGTAAAGGAAGCAGAGCGTGAAAGCCAAGTAGGGTTTCTTGGTCGGCATCGTGTCTCTTCGCGTCACGGGTCGTAAACTGAATAACGAAATAAAATAGTTAACAAAATTATACATTGTTAAAATAACGTTGTAGGAGATCACAGGTCATCCTAGGGAAAATGGCGAATTCTTCCGTCCGAGTGTTCTTGTGTATATTCGATCGTATTTAAGAGGGAATTAGTGGCCATGGTTTTGTTGTTACAACAGCGGATGTAGCGCACCAGAATATTAATGTACTCGATCGTTGGGAAGCAGTGATCAGTGTAATAGGAAGTTCCGCGTCGGCAGCTCTTCTGACCGATAGTGTGCCCGGTTCACATACGCTACATTATTTATAGAACATACATTACACATTTGTGTATCTGTGAACATGACTTGGAGTTGTGTAGTAATGTTTCCAAATTCACCTCAGTCACCTCTCTATTAGCGTCAATTTGGTCCAGCGTGACCTTAATAGCGAGGTTTGACTGTACAACCTGTATATGAACCCAATTATCCTCTACATCCCAACCCAGGCATCCCATATATTTTTACCCATTCCAGCAATCCCGGTCACTCTATACCGAGTCACATATAAGTGGAGTGCTGTGGACGCGGCAGTGACACAGCTTGGCGACCGTCGTGTCCGGTGACAAATGTGCATGATTAACTCTGATGTGTCGGGAAAAGGCGGTGTGTTATGGCGATTCTGTGAGGTTTATATGCCACAAACCAATACCTTTGCTTACAATTCTGCCCGATGCGTGCGACATCTATAGAAGATTTAGTATCGGGAACTACATTAAGAATCGCAGACAAAAGACTGTGTGTCACATACCTGAGGCGAATGCGTGTTCTTACAGTCGCACACGAAACGGCAGATGACTCCAGAAACTTCACAAGCCCCGACTAATAATCCCTAATCAAACTGTTGTTGCAACCACGATGTTGTTAGATACGCAGAACCTGCACGTTGATTGGATAGGAAGTTCGGCGTCGGCAGCTCTTCTGACCAATAGTGTGCCCGGTTCACTGACAAGATCGGCCGTTCTTAGGTCACTGACATGAAAGTGTGCTACATGTGAAACAAGCACGTACAACTAAATAGTTAAAGCGAAACAAAAGTCGTGGTTTTGGAGCTATGAAACAAAATATATAATAAAAACTAATCATGTTGAAATAAAGTCAAGAATATCAAGCCAATGGTTTACTGAGAATGTGATCTAAACGTGGGGGTTCCAGTCATTGTTCATTTTACCTATGCACATATCGTTCAGTGCTCGCCACGGTGATAATTGCTAACTACTTTCTAAGGAGTGTTGTCAATAATGTGGCGTTCAGTGTAAACAGACCATTATGCCGAGTGTTTGTTACATGGCAATTTACAAGAATATGACAGTCCAGTGTGTAACTGATTTGTCTAGCATTTGATTTTTCCCCAGCTTGGAACGACAATTATAATTATAACAGTTATATTACTTGTGATATCTCTGGGCGGGCGACATACAAGGACACGATGACTATCTAATTTAATAACACGTTTGCACCGAACCACACATGATAATAATCTGAATAAGAAACAGGAGTTACCGATAACTGTGTGCGTGCGTGCGTGCGTGCGTGCGTGCGTGCGTGCGTGCGTACGTGCGTGCGTGTGTAAGCACAATGTAGAATGATATAACCGTCCACTACTGTTCCTGAGATGTGTACCATCTACCTGGTACTTATTACGCAGTCATTATTGTAACAGCAGTTTGCAAACAAAATGTTTCAAATGTTTCTTCGGAGGTAATTACCATGTGAAATGGTAAAGCTTCTTTATAATTATTTGAAAATAAATATACTGATCGATGCGTCAGTTTGTTGGTTGGTTGAACTAAACCAATGGCACAATCGCAAAAGGGGCATTTTTAAACATTATGTACATAAAATGTTTCCAAAAATTGATGACGCATATATTAGGGGTTCTTAAATAATGAAACAAGCGTGCGACAAAATAAGATTCGAATGACCCCGCCCTTCAAATATATTTGGATCCGTTACTTCAAATGTTAAACGATCAAACATCACTCGCGAATACAACACCGGTCAGTTGCTATCACAGTAATAATAGTCATATTACAGTCAGTCGGTGCTCGGACAGCTGCTCACCCGACAGTTGCTCACCGGACAGCTGCTCACCCGACAGTTGCTCACCGGACAGTTGCTCACCAAGGAAATGAAAAAGCGGACAGTTGTTCACCGGACAGCTGCTCACCGGACAGTTGTTCACTGGACAGTTGCTCACCGGACAGTTGCTCACCGGACAGTTGCCTCACCAGGCAGTTGCTCACCGGACAGTTGCTCACTGGACAGTTGCTCACCGGACAGTTGCTCACCGGACAGTTGCTCACCAAGGAAATGAAAAAGCGGACAGTTGTTCACCGGACAGTTGCTCACCGGACAGTTGCTCACTGGACAGTTGCTCACCGGACAGTTGCTCACTGGACAGTTGCTCACCGGACAGTTGCTCACTGGACAGTTGCTCACCGGACAGTTGCTCACCAAGGAAATGAAAAAGCAGACAGTTGCTCACCCTTACGAAAATTCGAATTTCATTTTAAAATGCAACATATGAGCTTCACAGAAAGTCCGTTTGGCGTCGCGGTAGAATTAGAAATTATTGCTACGATCTGGAAATGCGATTTAAGTGAATGTAATGGCTTCACTAAACTGGTATAATGGTCTTGTGTGACCTGTCTGCCAATGGTAAGAATGGCTTTGTTTGGATACTGGTGGCTGGCTGGCTGGTGGATTCAGCTGGCTCACCGGCTTCATTTGGGTGTAAAACTTTTAATCAATGATATATATTATAAAGATAAAAAACTACATTTCGCTTTACGGTATTATGTCCATGCTTTAAACAATATAGATAATGATAATAAATCAAATCGGACAAAACGTAAAGCTTATCCACAATATAATGCTAAAAAACAGTTGTAGTAGCAACGCCGATTACCGCGACGCAAAAAGGACTTTCTGTTAAGCTGGTGTGTTTTTGGTTTTAAATGTTGATCGTCATGGAACTGGAAGTGTCCTTTTTAAATTATACCACAGGATATACAGATATATTTACCACATGATATATATGTAGATATATGAGGAGAAATTTGGCTCCTCTTTGTGGTCGTTTTAATAGTAACAGAAACAGAAGGATCGTTGAATTAAGTTGTTTATACTGTCACTTATTTTATTTATATACATTTTTACGTTAGTTCCCTCAATAAACCCTGTTTCCACAATTCCTACTTATTCGTTTTTGTACGTCAAATAACATTAACACAGGGTGAGCAACTGTCCGTGATTCAGTCAGTCGCAGTTCATTTCCAAATATCTCTGCTGTTCTACTTTATACCTGACGACAATGTGTTGACATTAAGTGTAGACTGTGCTGATTAGCTCGTTGACAGTTGTTATTGAAGAAGACCTCGGAGTATTATCACATTGAAAACGATTGATCCTGTGCCAAATGCTGCATTAGTATCGCCAATTAAACACTTGGTTTATTATAACTGCTGCCGTCACAGAATAGGCGACGCCCTCTTTACATTCCAGAAACCTCTTTATGTTTAGGATCAAACAGGGGGTTGCATTCCATTCAAATTTATAGCACAACATAAAAAGAGAAAAGAAATATAACCATTAAATATATGTGATATATGAATCAATGAACACTGTTAGGCATGTTGTGGCTGGCAGTGACCACAAGTCCACAACTAATGTTTGCTGAGAGGGTGGATTAGCACCTGCCAATGTCCAGGGCTCAATATCCCCTTTGTACTTTGTACCACACTACAAATTTGCACCAAACAATACTGGTACAGGCTGTCTGACTTGAGTCACCAAACTTCTTCAGAAGACTCTTACTTAGCCCTGTCACTTGTGAGAGCAACAAATGCATTTTATGGCTAACTGATGAATGACCCTTTCATTATGGGCTTACTGGACTTCCTGGCTTAATTAAACAAACACAAGGATTATGGCCTGGACTGGTAACTAGTACAACTATGGATATGAAGTTTCAGTGTTTGTGGCTATCACATCGGTTTGCACTGTCATATGGGAGACCGGGGTTAGTTGTATGCAGGAGCAAGTTGTTACAGAGGTGTTTTTTTACGAAAACATGGCACACATGTTGAGATACCATCGACAGTAGTTGGTTGGAAGTCCTCCAGCAGATATGTTGCTAAAAATCGGGACTTAAGAAGACGAAATTAACGAGATGTGGAATCTTTTTAAATCTTGTCAAATTGTTATGGCACAGTCATATTTGAGCAATTAATAAATATTGCACGATACGTTGAAATGTGGATGTTCGTGCGCGTGTGCGTGAGTGCGTACGTATGGGTATCATTCATTCAAGTAGAAGTCGCATTACATACATAATGCCTTTCACTATTTCCATTCAATAATTTATATTCCATTCACAATTGATTGCTAAGTAAGAATCCGGGGAACCAGCGCCCTTCGAAATGAAATGAAAACCGTAATACGTGAAGCTGTGAACACCTACATTGTAATGCACACTGTGTAAAAGATGTATATGTGTGTGTAATCCAATTAATGTAATAACAGTAACCTGTTCGAGTGACACTTGCTTTGTGATCTACGCGTTCTTTGCTGTAACAACGTGCCCTGTATGATGTAACAAATTGCCCCGCTTACGGGGCTAGTTGTTACAGTCAACCGCGCCTGGGAAACTTCATATTTACCTAACTACAATACGGAATATCAATGGTATGGTATATTCTATTAACACGAATAATGAATTTAATGTATACGTTGACGGAAATAATGCATCTATCATACTGCTCACAAAGGTGACTTTAACCGAACATTGTAACAACTAACCCCGGTCTCCGATGCTGATGACGTTAGGATTCTACAGCATTCACCACTCATAGTGCCTGGCACTGGTACTGGCACTGTTGATGACAATGGCGCCAAGTTGGTCACAGTTACCCAAGTTGATTTGGCCCCCAGTTCTCGTTTGCCAGCATCGTTATCTCGAGGTCATTTATTACCTCTCAAGAAATGTTTTGTGCATTCTTTCCGAATATTTCGGCCGATTCACACGGCCTTCTTCTCCGAAATATTCGGAACGAACTAGAAGATCGCCTCTCGTCCACCCAGTCTGTGTCCGCGGACGGCAGCGTCACGTGGAGCTCCCACTTTCGCTCACCTCCATTTTCTACATTCGCTGTTACTGCCATTTTCTCAGAAAGAGGCTGCCTCGAAAGATCAGTTGTAATGTTGATGTGATGCGGCGCGTCCGATAACGTTGGCGTCGCGACGTGTTTAACAGGGCCAACTTTTTCAGAAATAGTGCAATATCGTCCATGTTTCGTCGCTACTTTCACGTATCTGATGTGGTATTCTCCACATTGTATAGCCGCTAGATGTCGCCACGTTTGACGACGCCTGATGACACGTACAGACAGGAGCACGTAACGAATCACGGCAACTAGCTCTCGTCTCTTTCTAGTTTTCGTATTCCAAATGGTGGCGATATTTCAGCGGTTTTATGTCCAGGTTGGAGTCGCTGAACGCCCGTAAATCACCGGAACACTCCAACTCTGACTCCAGTCGTTCTTTTACCTTTGTGAGCCTCTTGAATGTGGCGGAGAGACTTCTTGGGTGGTAACCTTCCTTCGACGGACGGAAGGTTCTCTCTCGGACGAAGTAACGCGGTCCTCTGTCCGTCATTGCGCCCCGAGCTTCAGTCGATCGTCGCTAATATAACAAAAACATTTCCTGTGACGACTATGCATACATGCACGCACGCACGCACGCAAGCACGCACGCACGCACGCACGCACGCATGCACGCACGCACGCACGCACGCACGCGCGCACACACACAAACACACACGCACGCACACACACACACGCGCACGCGCACGCGCACGCGCACGCGCACGCGCACGCGCACGCACAAGCACACGCACACGCACACGCACACGCACACGCACACGCACACGCACACGCACACGCACACGCACACGCATAAAATGTATATGGATGTACATGTACATATATACATAATAGAGGCACATCTTCGGGTGTTTAAATGTGTTTATAAGCACCACATTTTGAATTGAAAATTGCATTCATAAATGATGATGATATGTGTTTTAGGACTTAATGTTTAGTTCACTACAGTAGGAAGTGCCCCAAGACAAGTGTATCGCCAACATTGTCACCCTTTACAAGGAGATCGTGTTGACAGCAACAATCTCCCTGGTCAATATAGTGAGGAAAATCGTTGCCCGAGTTGTGCTCAACAGACTGCAGAAATTGGCTACGCGTGTCTACCCAGAATCACAGTGCGGCTTCAGAGCAAGAAGATCCACCATCGAGATGTAATTCTCGCTGCGACAGTTGCAAGAGAAATGTATGGAACAGAGGATACCACTATACATCGCCTTTGCTGATCCGACAAATATCTTTGACTAGGTCAGCAGAAAATGAATCTTCACACTCCTCGAGAAGATTGGATGTCCCCCAAAGCTGCTGTGTATGATTACCTCATTCCACGTAGACAAGCATGACACAATGCAGTACGGTTACCTCATTCCACGTAGACAAGCATGACACAATGCAGTACGGTTACCTCATTCCACGAAGACATGCATGACACAATGCAGTACGGTTACCTCATTCCACGTAGACAAGCATGACACAATGCCGTACGGTTACCTCATTCCACGTAGACAAGCATGACACAATGCAGTACGGTTACCTCATTCCACGAAGACATGCATGACACAATGCCGTACGGTTACCTCATTCCACGAAGACATGCATGACACAATGCAGTACGGTTACCTCATTCCACGTAGACATGCATGACACAATGCCGTACGGTTACCTCATTCCACGTAGACATGCATGACACAGTGCAGTACGGTTACCTCATTCCACGAAGACCTGCATGACACAATGCCGTACGGTTACCTCATTCCACGAAGACATGCATGACACAGTGCAGTACGGTTACCTCATTCAACGAAGACATGTATTGCACACTGCAGTACGATGGATCATCATCGAAGGCCTTCCCAGGGTATACGTCCTTGCACCAACCTTGGTTGGGATATGCTTCGCCCTGCTGCTTTCTCATGCCTTCGGATAATCTTCAGAAGGTGTGTGTCTATATTCAAGGACTGATGGCAAGCCGTTCAACCTGGCCCGTCTACGTGCGAAAACTAAAGTACTCTTCGCTGATGACGCAGCACTAATATGGCACACAGAAGAGGGCCTCCAGAGGCTCATAGACCAACTTGCCCAGGTATGCACAGAATTTGACCAGAAAAATACCAATGTCATGGGCCAAGAAATCAGCGAAGCTCCAGCCATCCATATCATTGGCCACACTCTGGAAGTGGTGCAAAGGTTCACCTACCTAAGGTCAACCATCGCCAGCTACATATCCCTCAATGTAGAGATAAATAAGCGCATCGGAAAGACAGCATCTGTCAGGCCACGGCTGTCCAAGAGGATGTGGGAGAACAACATCACCGAAAATACCAAGGTTCGAGTATGCCAGACTAAGCACCTCTTTTCGGTAGCGAAGCGTGGACAATATATGCGAAGCAGGAATAACGCGTCAACAGTTTACATCTCCGATGCATCAGACGCATCATTTGCACCACTTAAGAGGAACACCCACACCAAACAAGAATGTCATTGAGCGTGCAGATATTCCCAGCATGTTCGCCCTGATAAGTCAGCGACGCCTGTGTTGGCTTGGTCGTGTCTGCCGCATGGAGGATGGACATATTCCAAAGGACGTCCTCTGGTGCAAGGCGTGTCGGCCGTCCAGCTCTACGGTTCAGGGCTGCTTGCAGACGAGATATCAAATCTGCTCAGATCACCATCGAGCCATGGGAATCTGCTGCAGCAAACAGCAACAACTGGCGACAGACTGTGCAGAGTGGTATAAGGAAGGCAGAAGAAAGAATACCACCGACTACCATCTACTACCACCGCCTACCATCGACTACCATTGATTACCACCGTCTACCATCGACTACCATCGACTACAACCGACTTCCACCGACTACCATTGACTACCATCGACTACTATCGACTACCATCGACTACCATCGACTACCACCGACTACCATCGACTACCATCGACTACCATCGACTACCACCGACTACCATCTACTACCATCGACTACAATCGACTACCACCGACTATCATCGACTACCATCGACTACAATCGACTACCACCGACTACCATCGACTATCACCGTCTGCCATCGACTACCATCGACTACCACCGACTACCATCGACTACCATCGACTATCACCGTCTACCATCGACTACCATCGACTACCATCGACTACCATCGAATACCATCGACTACCATCGACTATCACCGTCTACCATCGACTACCATTGACTACCATTGACTACCATCGACTACCATCGAATACCACCGACTACCATCGACTACCATCGACTACCATCGACTATCACCGTCTACCATCGACTACCATCGACTACCATCGACTACCATCGACTACCACCGACTACCATCGACTACAATCGACTACCACCGACTACCACGCCTCTACATCAAACTGTCTACACCTGTACTATCTGTAGCAGAGACTGCCATTCGAAATTTTGACTGTTTAGTCACAGCAGATGCTGCGCAAAACGGATGCCAATGACGGTAGGAAATACGTTATATTATATACATTATATAGTCTAGTTATTTGTTGTTTACAAAATCATGTGTTTACTGATATGAGCAAAGTTCAGCAAACGTATCGACAAATCGACGATAACACTGTACGCGAATTGCACTAATTTTTGAGGATTTGATGACGCCTTAACGACAGAGTTTTTGTTACTGTTAAAGCACCATCCCCAGTTTGATTTTTTTGCAAGTCTCATTTCAAATAAATTTTGCGAAAAATTAAACCTACCTGGTATTCACTGCAACATGCTAGCTCGTTGTGCAACTTTCGTATGTAGTTTTGTAAAATCACCAGACAAACTATTAAATTACTTAAAGTTTGGTTAAACATTAAGTGAAATGAAAAGGAAAATGCTGAAAACTCGTAAATTGTACCCTTGGTGAAATTTCGTAATGTTTTCATGTAACCGGTGAGAGGATGGAAGTCACGCCCATGATCGGCAGTGACCCGCACAGTGTTTACCATTTTGGATATCCACTATTTTAAACCTTACTAGATTTAAAGACTAAAGTAAATTATTTCGATGATTTCAGCGAAAATAGATTTTTTTATTAAATCGACTGCGGATGTTACATAAACTATTCACACACTACATATTTGGACACCAATGAGCCAGATTTGCGATAGGCTAAATCAGTTAAGGAAGCAGTTTTAGTGCCCAACCTTAATGATGTCGTTTGCTGCTGATGTGGCTGCCGACGACATACTGAGACGTGTTAATGTGTCCGTCTGTGTGACTTGACTGATGTCGTCGGCAGACCCAACCCGGTACTTGAAGGTGGTCGTCCTCGCAGTCGAGCGGTCACTTGTGTTCGCAGGCGGACACTGTCCGGCAACAATGTCGCCGACCTCCAGCTGTGTGAGGAAACATTGATCCGAATAACGACATATTCACTGTAATATCGGCATGTATCGCCATGGCAATATTCACTGTAATAACGGCATGTATCGACATGACAATATTCACTGCAATAACGGCATGTATCGACATGACAATATTCACTGTAATAACGGCATGTATCGACATGACAATATTCACTGCAGTAACGGCATGTATCGACATGACAGTATTCACTGCAATAACGACATGTATCGACATGACAATATTCACTGCAATAACGGCATGTATCGACATGGCAATATTCACTGTAATAACGGCATGTATCGACATGACAATATTCACTGTAATAACGACATGTATCGACATGATAATATTCACTGTAATAACGGCATGTATCGACATGGCAATATTCACTGTAATAACGACATGTATCGACATGACAATATTCACTGTAATAACGACATGTATCGACATGGCAATATTCACTGTAATAACGGCATGTATCGACATGACAATATTCACTGTAATAACGGCATGTATCGACATGACAATACTCACTGTAATAACGGCATGTATCGACATGACAATATTCACTGTAATAACGACATGTATCGACATGACAATATTCACTGTAATAACGACATGACAATATTCACTGTAATAACGGCATGTATCGACATGACAATATTCACTGTAATAACGGCATATATCGACATGACAATATTCACTGTAATAACGGCATGTATCGACATGACAATATTCACTGTAATAACGGCATGTAACGACATGACAATATTCACTGTAATAACGACATGTATCGACATGACAATATTCACTGTAATAACGGCATGTATCGACATGGCAATATTCACTGTAATAACGGCATGTATCGACATGGCAATATTCACTGTAATAACGGCATGTATCGACATGGCAATATTCACTGTAACGTTTCCTCAGCGATAAGCTTAGGTGCGACGAGCAGTTTCATATATTTCACTAAATTGAACATTCCTTGGCTGACTTCACTGTCAGTTTATTCAACGTTCCCAAATCTTCAGGCCTACTTATTTAACCTGTTTAGATTTAGTGCGTCGTCCTAACTCCAGTGTTGAGTTCTCCTGGCTTATTGATCGTAGACCCAATGTACTGGAAGAAATTCAAAAGACTAGGTATTGTTGATTGTATATGAAAGCAGGTTTTGTGCATTTGACAATATGAGTTTGCATTTCCGTAGCTGATACACTATGTATTATAGTTCAACTGCGTAGTAGATTGCTACAGTGCTATGGCGGTCAAATCGGTCGTTCTGGGCTTCTATTCAGTCACCGCTCGTCGTCAATGGAACTATTTAGACAATTTATTTGGATGAATGAGTCATCGAGATTTCCTAGTTAAAACAGGACCGCAGTACATGGTGTATACCACTGAATATATATTACAGATATCTATATTACATATTTGAATATTTATAGATTTAAAAGTGTCTGAAATGAGATAGTTAGATCCGTGGGGCTGATTTCCATATGCAGTGGTCACATTACCATTCACCTGTCCATGGCTGAAGATGTGTGTTGAGATTAGTTATGGCATAGCCCAATAGTTTCACACTCAGGTCGATTCTGGGGTGTATCAAATGGTTTCTAATATAATAAAAACATGTCCCGCTTAATAGTGCGGTTTCTGCCTTATTTTTGTGTGAGGCAATCAACAGTTGTTCTATTAACGAATTTATAACGTTTGATGTAAATAATAACGACCTATTATTGGTAAGGATGTACCTCTTATGCGATGTCCGGGTGTTGTCCAGTTTCACCTCCAGCCTGCCCTCCCCAATCTTGGGAAACCTAGAGACGGGCCCTTCCTGCAACTTCCCAGTCATCCCATGGGTTCGTTTTAACGTCGTCCCAAGCACGAGCGAGTTATCTGTTAAACAAGTGCGTAGAGCCGGCAGACGTCGTCTCGGCATAGCTCGGATATTCGAGACAAATCTCTTCTTCTCTCCGTGTCTGATGACCGCGGTAGACGCGAAGGCCTTGCCGATGTAGACGGACTGGGCCATCGGTCGACTTACTGTTACGGGTGGTCCAACACAGCGACGATACGGAATTCTGTAACAAGTATTATGAGAGTAAATAATCATTGGCGTCAAACTTGTGTCATACAAGTATAGAGTGTCCCAAATCTGCCTTTAGAGTCCCAGCGCTTGTAGAGTCCCAGCGTGTTTAATTGACCCTAACTTTTTATCGAAAGGGTGTACACGATGTAAACAAGAATGACAAATGCACATTTGCAAGACCATTGTTTGAGTGGCATATCTCCATCCAATTATTCAAATATTCAAGCGGTTTGACTTTGACCTTTGCGCCGTCGAGTTATCGCAGTAATTGTTTACGTTTAACTTGCCCAATACTGCGATTGGTGGTCCTTACAATGTTTACAGTGTTTACGTATAGTGTATATAGCGGTCAACAATGCGTATATATCTGCATTAATCCACATTAACTTGTCTTGCAGAGACAAACCACCAAACTCTATAGTGCAGATAAAGCATACGTTAAAGTACCAACATTTCTACTTTTACTTGTGTACGACACAATAAGCTGTATCTACTGGCTCGCCAGATGAGTGACCACGCAAAAAGCTCACACGAGATTACCGAACTTGTTGCCTCCTTCTTACGGCGAAACAACGAAAACTGTCACCCAGTAGCCACCCGACTGCAGTACACGGCTAGCTAGATGTCGACAACATTTCAGAGGGTTAAATCGATTACATCATAACGCAGAAAGCGAACCACAACATCAACGTACAACCAGGTCTCCGTTACGTGGACAGACCAACGTACATCCAGGTCTCCGTTACGTGGACAGACCAACGCAATCACAGAGTACACAGATTACACAGTGTTCCATTCTGCTCTAGATTTGTACCCAGGTTATATATCGCATGATGACACTCGCTTGTGTGTCATGTGGTTGATTGTGGGCGTTTTCACGTAAAGGGTACACAAATAGTCCCACAAAGACACGAAAATCGAACAGCTCAAATTATTTGGTTGATGTTATTTCCCAACACTATTGATGATATTACATATACACTGACATTTTAGGAGTATGACATTACATATATTTCCAACACATTTGCTTCAAAATTAAACTGTAAAATTAGCAATATGTAAGTAAATAAATTTATTTCCTCATTATCATCAGGTACAATATAAAGCAAGAAAAAACAATAAAGATGAAGTGGCTACCAGTATAAACTTATCGGGCTGGTAGCCAGTATGGAGAGGACTTTCTTTGACACATAGTGTACCATTATGATATGAGGTATATTCTTAGCAAATTGTAGTAATGAATAAAAACGGTCGGTCGGTCGCAGTTGGGTGTAACAAGAGCGCACTGTGACATTTCACTAGATAATTCCCCGTATACGCAAGAGATGACGAGTTTTCACGTGGTGTTTGTTTTGTCACCAATGTTGTCTGCGTACTGTTTAGTATGTATGTTAACGTGTTCGCTGTTTTTAATTTGCTGGTACAGTACCTTTGTAATTATGTATGGTCATGTGTCACCATTGTCGATCGTCCGTTGACGCTGTAAGCACTGCGCGTCCAGTAGGCCTACGGTGATGTTCCGGTGAAAACGTGCGGTGTGGTGACGTTCACAAAACGTCTTCAAAACTCCTCCTTGGGCTTCCATATCAGAATAAATGTGAACTTGCTAGCAATGCTGGCGTCACAGGAATGCTAGCAATGCTGGCGTCACAGGAATGCTAGCAATGCTGGCGTCACAGGAATGCTAGCAATGCTGGCGTCACAGGAATGCTAGCAATGCTGGCGTCACAGGAATGCTAGCAATGCTGGCGTCACAGGAATGCTAGCAATGCTGGTGTCACAGGCACGTGAAGTCTACAAAGGCTATGTGAATTAAACTTTCTTTTCTCACGCACTGTGCCGACCATTAAACACCGTCAACATTCGTAAACTGTAGGCATGATAGTTTGCACATATATTTAACGCCTGTATTGTTTCGCATTTACGAAGACCCGCTATGTGGGGTATATATTTTGACTCACTGAAAATCCATAAGGGTCACTGGAAGCCAGTGCTAAACTGTCCAAATTTCTAATATGTAAGACTGACAAAGAAAGATAAGAAAATCGAGGAATTGTCTGCCATAAACAAAATATTAATATGTGCTACCTAAGTGATTTTCGGAGTGTTTTTCGTTACCCACCTACTCTCCTATTGTTGAGATTGTATTCATGATTCAAACAATACACTAACTGACCTCCTTTAGACACCGTGTGACAAAGTAATACTGACAAGACTAGTAGCTATGCTACATGAGCATACACGATTTGTCGTACATTTCGCAGACGTTTTGTTGAACTGTATTACTACAGTGCACAATATGGTTCTACAATGTTACTGATGTGTTTAATTTAATTATATTTGGAAATTGTGATTGTCGTTATGCCTCTGTCGTGGGGCGCGGTTGCGCGGTTGCGCGGTTGCGCGGTTGCGCGGTGGCGCGGTGGCGCGGTGGCGCGGTGGCGCGGTGGCGCGGTGGCGCGGTGGCGCGGTGGCGCGGTGGCGCGGTGGCGCGGTGGCGCGGTGGCGCGGTGGTTAGAACATCGGACTCTCAATTTAGAGATCCCTGTTTCGAATCCCATTGCTGCTGTTTGGAACTTGGGCAATTTCTCTCACTCCATGTTGTTCCAGTTCACTCAGCTGTACACAAATAATGAGTACCTGGCTATGGAAACTGGTGGATATGTGAACGTATAGTCTTCGCGTAATAATTGCAGCGTGGCTGAATGCTTCCTGGAGAAGTCGAGTTGTTGTTCAAATAAGCAAGTCTGCAGGAAAAAGCGCTTTGACTGGTCTTACTGACTGGATACAGCACTGCATAGGAACGTACTTTGACCTTTACCATCAAGGGTGCTTATCAAACAGCATCAAAACACTTATCAGTGCCGCTAATGGAAAATTAATAGTGAACTGTCCACACGTAAAAAACATATACAATTTATTTATTACTTAACCAGAACTCAGTGAGAGCACGATAAAGCCCTCTAGTTCACCAGCAGTGCGTTAATGTGTTCCTCGGTGAGAGTACGAGTAAGCCTTCTAGTTCACCAGCAGTGTCTTAATGTGACCCTCAGTGAGAGTACGAGTAAGCCTTCTAGTTCACCGGCAGTGTCTTAATGTGTTCCTCGGTGAGAGTACGAGTAAGCCTTCTAGTTCACCAGCAGTGCGTTAATGTGTTCCTCGGTGAGAGTACGAGTAAGCCTTCTAGTTCACCAGCAGTGCTTTAATGTGTTCCTCGGTGAGAGTACGAGTAAGCCTTCTAGTTCACCGGCAGTGCGTTAATGTGTCCTTCAGTGAGAGTACGAGTAAGCCTTCTAGTTCACCAGCAGTGCTTTAATGTGTCCCTCAGTGAGAGTAAGAGTAAGCCTTCTAGTTCACCGGCAGTGTTTTAATGTGTCCCTCAGTGAGAGTACGAGTAAGCCTTCTAGTTCACCAGCAGTGCTTTAATGTGTCCCTCAGTGAGAGTACGAGTAAAGCCTTCTAGTTCACCAGCAGTGTCTTAATGTGTCCCTCAGTGAGAGTACGAGTAAGCCTTCTAGTTCACCGGCAGTGTCTTAATGTGTCCCTCAGTGAGAGTACGAGTAAGCCTTCTAGTTCACCGGCAGTGTCTTAATGTGTCACTCAGTGAGAGTACGAGTAAGCCTTCTAGTTCACCGGCAGTGCCTTAATGTGTCACTCAGTGAGAGTACGAGTAAGCCTTCTAGTTCACCGGCAGTGCCTTAATGTGTCACTCAGTGAGAGTACGAGTAAGCCTTCTAGTTCACCGGCAGTGCCTTAATGTATTCTTCATTGAGAGTACGAGAAAGCCCTCTGGTTCACCGGCAGTGCCTTAATGTGTCCTTCATTGAGAGTACGAGAAAGCCCTCTGGTTCACCGGCAGTGCCTTAATGTGTCCTTCATTGAGAGTACGAGAAAGCCCTCTGGTTCACCGGCAGTGCCTTAGTGTGTCACGAGAAAGCGTTTGTCAACTGAAGGCACGAAACACAATAGCAGCACTAATCGTGAACCAACACCGCCGCGTTGGATCCGAGAATCACTGCTAATGGCGTGTGTACATAATGCATATTAAATGCAATAGAGCGTTGCTCTCTGAGGGGCGATTTGCTGGTAATGTATATATGACTGGCGCTGAAATAGCAACTCAGACAACGGAGAAATGGTCAACACATCACAGGTAAATGTAACTGTGGATTCATGATATTTTCTACTCAATATGAAAATTTACCAACTTCGGAATAACAATGGAATATTTTCTATTTGAAGCATCGGTGCCAGTTCGACTATTCTCGCTAGGTGTCACCACTGAGCATAGGGAGACTAACAGTTCCAGGGCAGTAGCGTATTTAGGTGGGTGGGGGGGGCATTTAACCATACCCTTTGGCTTAAATGTTTCGATTTTGTTCCGTATGTTTTTGTTGCGCCGCTACATGGTAACATGGTGCACCGCTATATGGTAACATGGTGCACCGCTACATGGTAACATGGTGCACCGCTACATGGTAACATGGTGCACCGCTACATGGTAACATGGTGCACCGCTATATGGTAACATGGTGCACCGCTACATGCTAGCATGATAAACTAATGGGGACTAAGCTTGATCAACCCTCTTTTGGCCTCCTGGAGTTCCTAAATAGGCCACTGGCCCATAGCGATTTTTTTTAATATCCAGGAAGACGCCTCGGCCAGCTACAATCCTATCACTGGGTATTACTAAATCCCAATTGAACATTATTCACGATTATTCACACCATTTGCGAGATTCTAGGTTAGATGCCTTATGCATAACCAGTATGCACATTCCAGGAGAACAGGCAATGTTGTATATTATTTATGAGTCGTTTACATACATCGACATCAAATAGGTTGACAAACTCAATGCAGTTTAACATGACCGATATAATGATACTGCTATACTTTTATCCCCAACATCTAATCAACGTGAACGAGAGATCTCTCACCTCACCTCACCTCACCTCACCTCACCTCACCTCACCTCACCTCAACTCATAACAGTAAGATGCACACAAACGAATTGTTTATTGGTCTAAAACACAACCTATGTTAATACCATACAATACAAACCGTGTTAACATTATATCATATTTATTTTGTAAGATATGTCGATGTCAACTATTCATGAGATTTCAACAGCGTCAGAAGTGTCTCCGTTGTCTTTGGTCACCTCTGGAGTTGACACTGAACGACATATCAACCGAGAGTATAATCGTGAACAAAGCCTACTCTGCTGCATTTGTGTCAGAATCGAAGATATTTTTGCAGCAGACACATAATTACACGACAACACCTGCATCACAGACGTCTGCGCACCATCCCGCGCATGCATTATTAACACAGTATGACAACATACTAGATTGTGTTGATATGTCGGATGTCAGAAATCTTTCGTATGGTAAAGCGAAAGGACAATGGCGTCTATTTTAGAGTTATTGTCCCATGGTCTTAAATGAACAGTACATAATGTACTCTGAGCGATTTTACAAACTAAACCGCTTGGTGGCAGCACACGACAATCCGTTCCCGGGACTAGCAAGCGCTCGTCTTGAATTTTTTAATGTCTGTCACGACACAATTTGGGTGTTGGATTCGTCCATTACTAAGAAAATGTTTAATTGGAGAGATGCTCGTGTATGAGGCGCAAACAATCGCGGGGTTATTGATGGCACTAGGTCACAATCAAGCAACAAAGGAAGTACGTTCGAGGGACCGGACTGTTGGGTGGCGCCACCTGAGTATTAAAAAGTCTCCTATTACACTACTGTTACCATTACATATCGGGTTAGTATGAACAGAGTAAAGTAAAACCGTGATGCTTCGATATTTTGAGCCTCGCATTATGACAATTTATATTCCGGTTATGTTGTCGTGCTATGTTTTACGTAAATCGCCGTGCATAATATGTTGCCTAGCAACTATGTCCGACAAGCTAAACAAACATGGCCGCTGCAATTGTTTGGGCCACAAAGCCAACAAAGCATACGGCGAAGTCCGACTGCTACATTTGTGGCGGCGGCCATGTTGGTTAGCTTGTCGGACCTGGTTGCTAGACAAACAGTCACGTAATGACATCCAACAATTTCCGAGATAGTTCTCCGTGTAACTATTATCTATGGTTAGGATAAAGTCATGACTGGCACGTGCATAGGGTGCTTTTACGTGCTTCTGTGCTATGAATGCTGAAAACGTACTGGACTTTCGATGAGCCAATGGCTTCCTTATCCACTTGCTATGGGTGACAATCGTATTACATATTTTGTTGAATTATAAGCAATATGTGAGCCAGCCACACAAAACTAGATAGGATAGGTCAATTATAAATAGCCTAAAACTGGGTGTAAAAGTATTCTAATTTAACCCCCCGATACATCAGATTGTATTATGGGCGTTGTTTTCGGCTCAAGTACATCTGTGTGTTTCCTTATTTAAATTCACAGATACAGCACAGCTTCGCCGCAGGAGATATGTCGTTCCAAAGATAACCATGCGGGTCTGTTTTACATATGCCGAGTACATCTTCGCTGCTACCATGATCGTTTGGCTCTCCAGGTCCCCACACTGTGTAGCGGAACGGTTGTCCCGTCGAACGCCAACTCCAAGTACCGCCGGATCTTTTACCCGACGTGTAGAAATCTGTACAGGTGTTTTGCTTGAAATCTGAAAAACATATGATATTCAGAATGGAAAGCCAGTAAACACGATATGCTCCTCGTGGAATGTTCTTAATAGGAATTAATGTATTTATATCCACGCTGAGGCGATACAATTGCTACACACCAACAAATAGTGGAAAACGTTGCCTAGTTTACAGTATAGACATTCGTGAGCGTGAAAAAGTAGCACTGCATTTTAATTTATTTGATATTAAAACACTTTGCTATTTAAATAAGTGCCACGTTGATATTAAATAACGGTATGTTCGTAAGTTCCGTGTGTAAAATGAACATATATTACCCAAAATGATCTACTTAGGTATTGTCTCAAACATCGATGTATGTGTTGTGACACAAAATAAGTTTAGTTGGAGGGATGGAACGGGTTACCAGCTGTTTCATTTACAGTCGTAAATTGCATTTTTCCTTTTTCGTTTATTGTTCGACCACTGTTCAGAGGCTGTTATGACAGCTGAATATGACCGGTGTGTGATGATTACAGCAGGAAATAGGTGTACATTTCACTAATAATTCAAAATTCCATGTAGTGGTGGGGTGTGGGCCCCGGGTGTGGTGGGTGTGGGGTGTGGGGTTTGGTGGATATGGGGGGGGAGCGGAGGGTCTGAGGTTAAGTGACATCCATTACGTGTACTGTCGTACATCGGTACTTTGAGATCACCCCTTAGACACGTTACCTTTGATCATGCCGAGCAGGAACTCGTTTTCCTCGCTCGATTCAATTGACACGAGGTCGGCGTTACCAGTGAGACTCTTGCAGTGGGAGATACTGTCGACCCACGTCAACTTCTGGTGGACCAGCTTGTAGCACGTGCGTGACGTCCCGCTGGTCCATCGACATCTGGTGTCTGCAAGAAAACATAAAACACATAATTCCAAGGATGCAACAATAATATTTTGTGCGATTCTATAATTTGATGAACGGTGTAATAATAATAACAATAATAATAATAATAAACATTATTTATTCACGAAAACTTTATAAAAAATACATTATTTTTTCTTCTTAAGGGTCATGAGTTTAAAACATAAAAATACAGGTAAATATAGTCGCGCAGAGACGACGATCCAAATGCCAACCATAAACGACAATCGCAGGATGTTGATGCATCTCATGTCCACGTTCTTCTCAGTAAAGATTAATACGATTCGTGTAACGCTGTGTTGTCAAGCAGTGTATTCACCTGTGTTGTCAAGCAGTGTAT
The DNA here is from genome assembly GCA_033239005.1 of Lamellibrachia satsuma. Classification (NCBI taxonomy): domain Eukaryota; kingdom Metazoa; phylum Annelida; class Polychaeta; order Sabellida; family Siboglinidae; genus Lamellibrachia; species Lamellibrachia satsuma. The sequence continues at coordinate 14,402,743 of BSQZ01000002.1, read as the reverse complement.
TCACCTGTGTTGTCAAGCAGTGTATTCACCTGTGTTGTCAAGCAGTGTATTCACCTATTGTGTCAGAATCACATGTCAGCTATCATTTGAATCACTGATTAATCATTGCGCGTGTGTGTGAGTGGTTTTGTGATGTGCATGCATGCGTGCATGCGTGCGTGCGTGCGTGCGTGCGTGCGAGCGAGAGAGAGAGAGAGAGAGGAGAGAGAGAGAGAGAGAGAGAGAGAGAGAGAGAGAGAGAGAGAGAGAGAGAGAGAGAGAGAGAGAGAGAGAGAGAGAGAGAGAGAGAGAGAGAGAGAGAGAGAGACAGACAGACAGACAGACAGACAGACAGACAAAGGTATATATGACTTTACCTCCAATATCTTCGCACACCGGTTGCTCTGTCGATCCTTGTCCATTAATTGACTGTAGTCGGCTCTCCATTGATTGCTGTTGCCTCTCCATTGACTGCTGTCGATTTTCCATCGCCTCTAGCTTGGAGAACGTCTTCTTCATGAGCGCCAACTGGTCATTGTTGCTGTTACCGGTATTGCTGTTATCGGTATTGCTGTTATCGGTATTGCTGTTATCGGTATTGCTGTTATCGGCATTGCTATTGTCACAATTGCAGCTTCGCGTACACGCCGACACGCCGGCGACGTAAAGGAAGCAGAGCATGAACGCCAAGTAAAGTTTCTTGGTCGGCATCGTGTCTCTTCGCGTCACGGGTCGTAAACTGAATAACGAAATAAAACAGTTAACAAAACTAGACATTGTTAATGTAACGTTGTATGAGATCACAGGTCCTCCTAGGGAAAATGGCGAATTATTCCGTCCGTGCGTTCGTTTGTATATCGTATTTAAGAGGGAATAGTGGCCATGGTTTTATTGTTACAACAGCGGATGTAGCGCACCAGAATATTAATGTACTTATTCGTTGGGAAGCATTGATCAGTGTAATAGGAAGTTTCGCGTCGGCAGCTCTTCTGACCGATAATGTGCCCGGTTCACATACGCTACATTATTTATAGAACATACATTACATTACACATTTGTGTATCTGTGAACATGACTTGGAGTTGTGTAGTAATGTTTGCCAATTCACATCAGTCACCTCTCTATTAGCGTCACTTTGGTCCAGTGTCAAGGGTGACCTTAATATCGAGGTTTGACTGTTCAAAGTGTACATCAACCCAATTATCCGCTACATCCCAACCCAGGCATCCCATATATTTTTACCCATTCCAACAATCCCGGTCACTCTATACCGAGTCACATATAAGTGGAGTGCTGTGGACGCGGCAGTGACACAGCTTGGCGACCGTCGTGTCCGGTGACAAATGTGCATGATTAACTCTGATGTGTCGGGAAAAGGCGGTGTGTTGTGGCGATTCTGTGAGGTTTGTATGCCACAAACCAATACCTTTGCTTACAATTCTGCCCGATGCGTGCGATATCTATAGAAGATTTAGTATCGGGAACTACATTAAGAGTCGGAGACAAAAGACGGTGTGTCACATACCTGAGGCGAATGCGTGTTCTCGCAGTCGCTCACGAAACGGCAGATGACTCCAGAAACTTGCACAAGCCCCGACTAATAATCCCTAATCAAACTGTTGTTGCAACCACGATGTTGTTAGATACGCAGAACCTGCACGTTGATTGGATAGGAAGTTCGGCGTCGGAAGCTTTTCTGACCAATAGTGTGTCCGGTTCACTGACAAGATCAGCCGTTGTTCGGTTGCTGACATGAAGCTGTGCTACATGTGAACCAAACACGTACAACAAAATAGTTGTGATTTAGTTAGTTAGTTAGTTAGTTATTAGTTAGTTATTTTGGAGCTATGAAACCAATATCTATAACAAAAACTAAACATGTGGAAATAAAATGAAGAATATCATACCAACGGTTTACCGAGAATGTGATCTAAAAAAATCATTGTTCATATTAACCACCACGATAGATACGCGCATGCACAATTTTATGAAATCGAGTAACCTAGACTACCTTGCGCTTCCTTATGTCATGAAGAGCACTAGTTTAGTAAACAAAGGTCAAAATATGTTACATAAGTTGAGTTTGGACGCAAACATCATGGCCATATCCTATTGCCAAATATAGGTATATACCAATATGTTTTCATTTGGCAAGCGTATATTGCCGGGCTACGTGACCCGTGACGTAGGGTTGTCTAACAGTATGGCGCGGCGCATGAAATTAAAATGTTTCTAATATAATTTGTCCCGCGTAATACTGTGTGTGAGCGTGTGTGATGTGTGCGTGCGGGCGTGTTTGAAACGTGTTCGGGGACAGCAACGTGTTTTACCTTTCGTTTTACCTATGCACATATCGTTCAGTGCACCCACGGTGATAATTGCTAACTGCTTAGTGTTGTCAGTAATATGGCGTTCAGTGTAAACAGGCTTTGTAGCACGTTTTCCATAGACCATTATGCCGAGTGTTTGTTACATGGCAATTGACTACAATATGACAGTCCAGTGTGTAACTGATTTGTCTAGCATTTAATTTTCCTCCAGCTTGGAACGACAATTATAATTATAACAGTTGTCTTACTTGTGATATCTCTGGGCGGGCGACATACAAGGACACGATGACTATCTAATTTAATAACACGTTTGCACCGAACCACACATGATAATAGTCTGACTAAGAAACATGAGTCACCGATAACTGTGTGCGTGCGTGCGTGCGTGCGTGCGTGCGTGCGTGCGTGCGTGCTTGCGTGTGTAAGCACAATGCATAATGATATAGCCGTCCACTACTGCTCCTGAGATTTGTACCATCTACATGTAACTTATTACATGTTACTTATTACATGTTACTTATTACATGTCACTTATTACATGTTACTTATTACGCAGTTACCAGTATACTCAGAAATGGTACGCGTGGCATTAGAGAACTTACGACTGAAGTCATTATTGTAACAGCGGTTTGCAAACAAAATGTTTCAAATGTTTCTTCGGAGGTAATTACCATGTGAAATGGTAAAGCTTCTTTATAATTATTTGAAAACAAATATACAGATCGATGTGTCAGTTTGTTGGTTGGTTGAACTAAACCAATGGCACAATCGCAAAAGGGGCATTTTTAAACATTATGTACATAAAATGTTTCCAAAAATTGATGACGCATATATTAGGGGTTCTTCAATAATGAAACAGGCGTGCGACAAAATAAGGTTCGAATGACCCTGCCCTTCAATTGTATTTGGATCCGTTACTTCAAATGTTAAACGATCAAACATCACTCGCAAACACAACACCGGTCAGTTGCTATCACAGTAATAATAGTCATATTACAGTCAGTTGGTGCTCGGACAGTTGCCCAACGTCCGGTGAGCAACTGTCTGTGATTCAGTCAGACACAGTTCATGTCCAAATAACATGTTTAGACCAGTATTCGACGATATCCCACGACCTCCGCTGTTCTACTTTATGCCTGACGACAATGACGTTGACATTAACTGTATAGTCTACAGCTGATTAACTCGTTGACAGTTGTTATTTGAAGACCTCTTCGGAGTATTATCAGATTGAAAACGATTGATCCTGTGCCAAATGCTGCAGTAGTATCGTCAATTAAACACTTTGTTTTATTATGACTGCTGCCGTCACAGAATAGGCGACGCCCCCGTTACATTCCAGAAACCGCTGAATTAATTCAGCGGTTTCTGGAATGTAACGGGGGCGTCGCCTATATCTACATATAATTATATCCTGTGGTAAATATAGATGTATATCCTATACGGCCTCTACACAATTTTGCGGGCCGAGCCGGGCCGGGCTTGGGCTTACATATTGCGGGCCCGGGCCGGGCCTGGGCTAAAAAAATATTAAACACATCCGACTTGGGCCGGGCATGGGCTTAGTGTGAGCGGGCTGGGCGGGGCCTGGGCTGGGCCTGTACCTAATAAAAATATTAATAAAAAACCCAGATTTTAAATTTTAATATTAATATAAATAGATTATAAGTTGTATTTCCGGTTAATGAATGTTTAAAATTATTTCTTTAGTATTACATAGTTGCAAATTGAGACCTTGCGTGGAATTATGAATGATACCAGTGCTTTATATATTGGAACGTAGTTTAACCTCTTAGTAGTATAGGGAGCTTTTCATTCCTTAAATTTGGTTAAACTTCTGATCGGTCGAGAGCAGTCACGTGACCTAGTATCGACGGTTCTGATTGGTCGAGAGCCTATGACGTCACACCTCATTTGCAACAATGTATATCTTTGGGTAAGCTTCTGATTGGTCGAGAGCAGTCACGTGACCTATGACGTCACATAATTTGCATAAATTTGTCGCCATCTTGTTTTGCGCCCTATGGAGGCTGCCATCTTGTTTTGCGCTGATATGATCTTCAGGGTGCGCTACGGGTCAAGGTCAAAGGTCACCGACCTTTTGCGCTGATACAATCGCCAGTTAGGGTTAGGGTTAGGGTTTGTAACTCTAAGGTTCGCGAGTTTGGATCAAAGGTTACCGACATTTGCGCTGAAACAATCGCCAGTTAGGGTGGCATTCACGAGATGCTCACGAGTTTCCCTCTATAGCGAGGGTTAGGGTTAGTAACCCTAATCTTAACCCCAACCTGTTGTTAACTGTATAACCCTAATGCTTCTGTCGTCAGCAGTGAACCCTAATACGAAATCCTACTACCCCGACTCCATAACCCGAACTCCCTGTGTACTGTGGTCTGACCCTAAACACGTGTGCGATCTGTGCTTCTATCAGGCCACCTTACCCTAACCCCAAATCAGCGACCATGTTGCGCGAGCAGTCCCTAATCCACCACCTCTGAACCTCCCAACCTTACAACGTCGACGATTTGTATATAACCATGGCCAAGTCGTTGCAGTCGATACTGTGGTTTCGGTTAGTTCTACGCGTGTTTGCGTATTCGTATAAAAGGCAAACGCGTGTTTTGCATTTCCCGTGTACTAGAATCACGCCCATTTACAGGTGAAGGATTGCTCTAACGCGTGTTTAGGAGAACGTTACGATTACATAAGTTTTATTTGTTTTCCGAATCTTTCTGTATGAAAATTAGCTTCGTGAAGCGCCTTGTTTACCGAACGAGGCTGCGCGCGCGCTTCCATATTTGGCATTGCGGACGGAAGCTGATGTAAGTAGCACGTAGAACAATACCAAATAAGGATATGCAGCTGACTTAAGCCGCACGCACAACTCGCAGGTGCGGCGGTGTTTATGCATTGTTGAACTTGACCTTTTGATTTTGCGGTGTTTATGCAGGCCGTGGCATTAGAGGCAGTATATAGGTGTCGCTTCGAAACGACATACGTCGAAAAGTTCTCGATATAATGCAATGATGCGATATGTGTTGTATAGCTTACATGCACGGCTAAGTTTTCCCCGCTGCATGCACCAACATTTGACCGCTAGGTTACGGTCTGTTAGCAGGGTGAAAATATGGGATCGTGTTTCTTTTCGTGGGCGTGGAAAATTCCATGACTTCGTTCGAACATTCCAGAAAAGAAGAAAAACTAGATCAAACCAGCTCAAACCAGTTCAAACCGGTTTGTAGGAGTTATGGATAAATTGTAGGAGGTATGGGTAAATTGTAGGAATTATGGGTAAACTGTAGGAGTTATGGGTAAACTGTAGGAGGTATGGGTAAATTGTAGATGGTAGGGTTGTGCAAGCAGCACTGTCTCAATGCAGGCGCAAAACTACAAATTTACAAACTTTCAACTCATAAACCTCGAATTGTGCTTTGGAAGTTTGTAAATTTGAAGTTCTCCACAACACCGCGAGGTCAAAAGGTCAAGGTCAAGATAAACAATGCAAAACATAGGAGGTATGTGTAAATTGTAGGAATTATGGGTAAACTATAGGAGGTATGGGTAAATTGTAGGAGTTATGGGAAACTGTAGGAGGTATGGGTAAATTGTAGGAATTATGGGTAAACTGTAGGAGTTATGGGTAAACTGTAGGAGGCATGGGTAAATTGTAGACGGTAGGGTTGTGCAAGCAGCACTGTCTCAATGCAGGCGCAAAACTTCCAATTTACAAACTGTGAACTCATTAACTTGGAATTGTGCTTTAGAAGTTTGAAAAATTGGACCACTCTACTCCACTCCACTCATGCATCAACGTGCAAACTTTCAACATACAAAACTTCCAATTTACAAACTTTCAACTCATAAATTTTGAACTGTGCTTTGGAAGTTTGCAAATTGGAAGTTCTCCACTCCACATGAGGACATGTTGTGAAAGCCGTGACGCGTCCAAAGAGTGTGATTAAGAGACGAACACTGGTAATATTTACAATGTGGACATGTTGTGAAAGGCATGACGCGCACAAAGGGTGCGATTAAGAGACGAACACTGGTATTATTTACAATGACGAACACTGGTAATATTTACAATGTGAACATGTTGTGAAAGCCATGAGGCACCCAAAGGGTGCGATTAAGAGACGAACACTGGTAATATTTACAATGAGTCAATACAGCTCCTGTCCGCGCGCTAACATTTGAAAGTTTGTATTATGAAAATTTGTAAGTTCGAAGTTTGTAACATGAAGTTTGAAGGTTGGACGTTTATAAGTTGGAAGCTTGCAAGTTGAAAGTTTGAAAGTTGAAAATTTGCAAGATGGAAGTGTGTAAGTAGAAAGTTTGTGTTATGAAAGTTTGTAAGTTGATAGTTTATGTTACGAAAGTTGAAAGTTTATTATATGAAAGTTTGTGTTATGAAACTTTGCAATTTTGAAGTTTGTAAGTTGAAAGTTTATGTTATAAAAATTTGTAAGTTGAAAGTTTATGATGTGAAAAAGTTTGTTTTGAAAGTTTTTTTTATGAAAGTTTGTAAGTTGGAAGTTTGTGATGTGAAAGGTTTATGTTTTGAAAGTTTATGTTATGAAAGTTGGAAGTATGTAAGTTGAAAATTTGGATTTGAAAGTTTGCAATATGAAATTTGTAAGTTGGAAGTTTGAAAGTTGGAAGTTTGTGAATTGGAAGTTTGCAAGTTGGAAGTATGTGATTTCGAAGTTTGCAAATTGGAAGTTTCCAAGTTTATGAGTTGAAAGTTGCGAGTTGGAAGTCTGCATGTTGAAAGTGTATGAGTTGGAAGTCTGTGAATTGGAAGTTTGTGCTTTGGAAATTTCCAAGTTTATGAGTTGAAAGTTTGCAAATTGGAAGTTTTGCATATTAAAATTTTGCACGTTGGAAATTTGCGAGTTGAAAGTTTGCAAGTTGTAAGTTTGTGAGTTGGAAGTCTGCAAGTTGCAAGTTTGTGCTTTGGAAGTTTGCAAATTGTAAGTTTGTAAGTTGAATATTTGCAAATTGGAAGTTTGCATATTAGAAGTGTGATGATTTGAAAGTTTGTCAATTAGAAGTTTGCATGTTGAAAGTTTGCAAGTTGGAAATTTGCATGTTGAAAGTTAGTAAGTTGGAAGTTTGCAAGTTGAAAGGTTGCGAGTTGGAAGTCTGTGATTTCGAAGTTTGTGCTTTGGAAGTTTACAAATTGGAAGTTACGAGTAGGAAGTCTGCATGTTGAAATTGTATGAGTTGGAAGTCTGCAAGTTGGAAGTTTGTGCTATGGAAGTTTGCAAATTGGAAGTTTGTAAGTTGAAAATTTGCAAATTGGAAGTCTGCATGTTGGAAGTTGATGATTTGAAAGTTTGTCAATTAGAAGTTTGCATGTTGAAAGTTTGCAAGTTGGAAATTTGTGATGTAAAATGTTCATGTTTTGAAAGTTTATGTTATGAACATTTGTAAGTTGAAAGTTTGTGATGGGAAAAGTTCATGTTTTGAAAGTTTATATTATGAAAATTTGTAAGTTGGAAAATTGTGATGTGAAAAGTTTATGTTATGAAAATTTGTAAGTTGGAAGTTTTTGATGTGAACAGTTCCTGTTTTGAAAGTTTATTTTATGAAAGTTTGTAAGTTGGAAGTTTTTGATGTGAAAAGTTCATGTTTTGAAAGTTTATTTTATGAAAATTTGTAAGTTGGAAGATTGTGATGTGAAAAGTTCATGTTTTAAAAGTCTATGTTATGAAAATGTGTAAGTTGGAAGTTTGTGATGTCAAAAAGTTCGCTTTGAAAGTTTATGTTATGAAAGTTTGTAAGTTGGAAGTTTGGGAAGTTTGCTAATTGGAAGTTTATGAGTTGAAAATTTGCAAATTGAAAATTTGCATGTTGGAAGTTGGACTAACCAGGAAACGAGAAACGAACACAACATGGTATCGTACGAGTGCACACGTATTTTATTGAACAACACAAGCAGCATCATGATACAACAAGGGTAGCGTGTAATATCACTAAGACTACAACTATGATGTTGAGGCTCGATCGATGTACGATGTGCGATAGTACAGTCTACCTCGTCGATGCTGATTAAGCCTATCAAATACGTGGCAATCGTTAACTACTAAATCGGTGCCGAATAGGTTGATAAAAGGTCTCGCCGGAAAGTCGTTACAACGAAGCAATACAAAAGTTATGCAATATTGTCCACAAACGTTAGACTCTGAAGTCTCTTGCTATTACGAGTCCACTCGGAACAAAGTTCGTTCGTGAAGTTGCGAAACGCAGCGTGTCGTGACGACAGGCCGTACGACCCGCGTGCATCGCCTTTTCTACATGTCCACAGGACCCGTGCTCAATCCGTCCTCGTGCACCATGCGTTTGGCGTAGAAGTAGGTGAGGGCCGCTCGTTCCTGCACGTACGTCAACACGGACGAGTGATGCACCCGGAACCCGCGGTTCTTTCCACTTCCGCTCCGACGGTTGGTAAGCACCTCTAGGAACGCGTCCTTGTTGATGGCGTTATGACGCTTTCTCAGTCCTTTGGTGCTGCACTTGTCGGTGGCTCTGAAACAATAGTACATCTTGCTGCACAATCCCACGAACCCGTCACCGGACCACTCGATCTTGAACAGACCCGGTGTCCTCTTGTTGCACGCCTTGCGACCCACGGATGATCGGCGAGTCGACAGTGCACGTACTCGTTCTGATGTTCGTCGCAACATTCGGATGGCAGCCATTCGGATCGGTGTCGGAAATAATGTTCTAGTAGTTCCGGGGTCACGAGATCGTCGACGGACTCGCCGGCCAAGACCAAATAGACGGAATCCGTACCCATCTCGCAGTACTGAAAAAGAGGACGCTCTAGATACCTCTTGATAAAGTCGTAATAGAACTGCAACATGCGCATCTTGGCGTACTGAAGAACGAAAAACCCCACTTGAACGGGCAGGGCGTACGTGACGGTTTTCTTGTTCATCGCGATCTCGTACGCATCGTCGACGACGATGTCGAGTTGTCGGAACCGTCTATCGTTGACCATGAGCGATGCCATCTTCTCCGTGCAGTATTTCACGTCGCGATGTCGATCCACGTTGGTGATGGTCTTTCCGTAACCCGAATTCTCCAGCAACTTCATGGTGTCCGCAATGATGGCCTTGTGTGGGTAGACGTCTCCCTCGCGCTGGGGCGCGGACACTTGATCGCCGAACCGTCGGAAGCATGGGATGGAGGTGTACTCGATGACCTGGTAGACGCGCGTCACTTCGAGTCCGTGTTCCAGGTACCATCACAGGAGCGGCGTGGCGAGCAAAATCTTGTCGCCGCGGAAACTGCCCACGTGCATACGCCGCGGAGTCGTCATGATGTCGTGTTCTTCGGCGTATCGGCGCATGATAGGTCCGAGATCGTCGCGGGTCAGACGGATGTTCTTGAATATCGGTTGCATTTCGGCAAAGTGCTCGCGCAATGCTTCCGGCACGCACACCGCTCAGGATCTGTTGCGACGTCATCGTCCACCGCACGTGGCGTCGTCGCGGAAATGCAGCATCTAGACACTTTTTCACGACCAGATCTCTTCTCGTCTCTTTCCACTCGTATTCCCACAGCTCGACGACCTTGACAAAGTGACGTAGGCTGTGTTCTTTCGGGTATCGGCGAGCAGTTGGATCAAGGGTTTCCCGTTGACGGCGTTCGTTTCTAGACGCAAGCACGGGTGACCGTGGTAGAAACATCCGTGGAACTGATAGGCCGTATTTGTTGTACTACACCACCCGTCCACTTGACGTTTATCGATCCTTTTCTCCCGACCGTTGACTTGATGGCGTATAAAGAGTCCTGTTCTTTCGCTATCCCATGTGAGCCATTCTGAAGCCATCTGGTCGTACATTTGTGCCGCTTCGGGTCGGAAGTTATTATTTTCCCGTCGTCGCGTGTACCATCCCGTCGGCATGTCTTGCATGAGAGACCACAGGTACAGAGCGTTGGCATCGTAGCTGACGATCGACCGACACGGACGAGCGGCCTCTCCGTACTCGGTCAGGTGTAGCGTGGTGACCCCTTTCTCGTGATAGCGGTGAAAAACGAGTGAAGGTCCACCAACCACGTGATCTTTGACGAGATGATGAAGATCTTTATTCTTCTCGTTGAAGAGCGTAAAGTACGTCTTCTATGGAAGGTCGTTGAACAGGTAGAGCAAGGTCAGACCGGGTACGCTGATACCTTACTTGAACATGTCTATGCCGCATTGATGGTAGAAGGCAAACTATATGTCAATGGTCTGTAGAAAGGGAACTACGTCTCTATTGTTGTACCAGACAAGAAAGACAAGGTCGTCATGTCGTTATCGCGCCTGGCCACTTGACAACCGACGTAATCTTCGTCGAAAATACCCTCGTTCTTCAATCGACTGAAGAAGGTATCTTTCGATGGGAGAACGGTGTCGTTGAGTCTTGTAAGACAATCCATGTACTCGTACGTGAAATGACCTTTCGTCAACTCACAACCGTACGCTTTCAGATACTTGTCGTAGCTGAATCCCGGGGCTATGTAATTGGTCATGTCTATGAATTTCAGCTTATCCGTCAATAGACACATGGACGTGTTGTCGCGTTTGATGACGAAAAACGACCCGACGCCATTGTTATCTTCTTCTTCTTCTTTCTTTCTGTCGTCCTGTTCCATATCCTCCTCTTGTTGTTGTTGTTGTTGTTCCTCTTTCTTTGACGTGGACAGGAAGTAGGGAACGAGGAACTGTTTGATGGCATTGAGATCGTACTTGCCCAAATTAAACCCAATGACTGGTAATTGTCGAAGCCAGTCATCAAGTTGTTTCATCAGCGTTCTGTACGGGTTGATCGGTTGTCGCGATTCCTCGTCGTCGTCGTCGACGGACGATCGTGCATTGCACAATGTTTCATCCCACTTCTTCCGTGCTTTTGTGATGACCTCCAATACATCCTCATACGAATCTTTAATGTTTTCTTAGGCGGCTTGACCCATCGATCACAAGATGTTCATCATGGAACTCACCAACCTGTCGGTGTCTCCGTCCGTGTAGTCTGCGTACAGATCCTTCACCGATGTATCCAACCGACGGACGTCTCCACCACGATGAAGAGCTATGCATCTAAAGAGGCACAATTTGTCGGTGTACCCCTTGGCATTGATGGGTTCTCTTTCTAGACCGATGACGGCTTTGTTCTTCTTGATGTATGTCGCAAGGGGAGTCATGCCTACACCTCCTATTTGGTGATCGATTATACGATTAATAAAAAAGTTACATTTGTCATGACCTCACAGACCCACTCAGAATTGGGTCTCTGGTTAATCGCCCATTCTAAAATATCTTTTCCTTTTATGCTTTCCAGAAACTCACCAAAATCGCTACGGTCGGTGACGAGTGTGGGCTCGTTTAGATAGCGACCGCAGCAATTACAGGAGGAATGATAGTACCTATATTGTCCTGTGTTTTTGTTTCTTAGAATGAAGCCAAAACTCAAGTTGATTTTGAAAGTCTGTTGCTCAAAAAATGGTGATTAAATCAGTCTCTAAATCAGAAGTGTCTAGACTGGTAAATCGGAAATTGACCCTGGTCTGGAGGGGACCTCTTGATACGCATGTCCTAATAGGGGAACAATTGTCGTGGACGACATCTAACAAATCTGTTGACAAAGCGTCGGGGAAGGGAAGTTGATCGGGTGGTTCGATGGGATCTTCACTAATGAACGGGTGGCGAGGTGTAGTGTATTCTTCCCTTTTTGGTGATGGTGGTAATGAGGTATCGGTGTCGACACAAACCGTTCTTTCGTGTCTCATCAAATGGTGTCTTTTTCCAAAGACTTTATCACATTTTGTACATATGTGTCTTTTCATGGTGATGACTGGAGACGTGACAGGTTCGTCAGCTGCGATGTCTACTCCTCGACGTACTGCTGCATGGCTGTGGTGTTGAATTGAAGTGCTGTGCAAAGATCGGAGAACAGTTGTGATGGCAGTTGCAGTGGCGGCTCGGTTTATATAGCCTGTCGTTACTGCTGACGATGCACTTTTCTGGGTTTTTCCCGCGGTTTGAACCGGTTTGAACTAGTTTTTTTCTTCATGGAATTTTCCATGCCCACGAAAAGAAATACGATCCTGCAATTTCACCATGCTAACAGACCGTACCCTAGCGGTAAAGTGTTCGTGCATGCAGCGGGAAAAACGTAGCCGTGCATGTCAGCTATACAACACTTATCGCATCATTGCATTATATCGAGAACTTTTCGACGTATGTCGTTTCGAGTCGACACCTATATACCACCTATAATGCCACGAGTCTGCATAAACACCGCAAGGTCAAAAGGTCAAGGTCAATCAAAAACACCGCCGCACCTGCGAATTGTGTGCGCGGCTTACGTCAGCTGCATGTCAATATTTTAAAATAACGTATCTACATTTAATTATATTACAATGCTTTACTACGATGTCCAGTTATTTTTTAAATGTTTAATACAATTCGTTCTTACACTTATTAAATAGGAAGGTGTCGATTTCTATCCACGTCTACGAAAAGAAACACGATCTCACATTTTCATCCTGCTAGCAGATCGTAACCTAGCGGACGAATGTTCGTGCATGCAGCGGGAAAAACGTAGCCGTGCATGTAAGCTATACAACATATATCACATCATTGCATTATATCGAGAACTTTTCAAAGTATGTCGTTTCGAATCGACACCTATATACCTCCTATAATACCACGAGTCTGCATAAACACCAAAAGGTCAAGGTCAACAATGCACAAACACCGCCGCACCTGCGAGTTATTTGTGCGGCTTACGTCAACTGCATGTCCTTATTTGATATTGTTATGCGTGCTACTTACGTCAGCTCCCGTCCGCGATGCCAAATATGGAAGCGCGCGCGCGGCCTCGTTCGGTAAACAAAGCGCTTCACGATGCTAATTTTCATACAGAAGGATTCGGAAAACAAATAAAACTTATGTAATCGTAACGTCCTCCTAAACACGCGTTAGAGCAATCCTTCACCCGTAAATGGGCGTGATTCTAGTACACGGGAACTGCAAAACACGCGTTCGCCTTTTATACGAATACGCAAACACGCGTAGAACTTACCGAAACCACATTATCGACTGCAATGACTTGGCCATGGTTATATACAAATCGTCGACGTTGTACGGTTGGGAGGTTCAGAGGTGGTGGATTAGGGACTGCTCGCGCAACATGATCGCTGATTTAGAGTTAGGGTTAGCTGGCCTGAAAAACACCGCAGATCGAGTCTAACACACGTGCTTAGGGCCAGACCACAGTTCACAGGGAGTTCGGGTTATGGAGTCGTGGTAGTAGGGTTCGTATTAGGGTTCACTGCTGACGACAGAAGCATTAGGGTTATACAGTCAACAACATGTTGGGGTTAAGATTAGGGTTATTAACCCTAACCACCGCTATAGAGGGAAACTCGTGAGCGTCTCGTGAATGCCACTCTAACTGGCGATTGTATCAGCGGTAACCTTTGATCTAAACACGCGAACCTTAGGGTTACTAACCCTAACCGTAACTGGCGATTGTATCAGCGCAAAATGTCTGTGACCTTTGACCTTGACCCGTAGCACCCCCTGACGATCGTATCAGCGCAAAACAAGATGGCAGCCTCCATAGGGTGCAAAACAAGATGGCGACAAATTTATGCAAATGAGGTGTGACGTCATAAGCTCTCGACCAATCAAAACCGTCGACACTAGGTCACGTGACTGCTCTCGACCAATCAGAAGTTTATCAAAATTTAAGGATTGAAAAGTACTCCTATACTACTCTTTTCAACAATGGGGCTTCCATTGGTATAATTTTAATAATGTGCATTCTTTTAATAGACACATTTCATATAATAGCAATTGTATTGCATACACAGTAGTATATACATCCTATTTTCGGAATTCCCTGGAAAGTGGGTGTGGGCCTCTTGTGCACAGTGGGCGTCTTAGGCACTTTCATGGTTACAAAATAAATCAGCTTTTCTTGTTTATGTGGCTATTAGCGCGGTCTTTCGGGCTGCACAAGGCATCAAAGTTAAGAGGGTGCGTCTTAGGCACGTTCCTATGATTGAAGACCTCTTCGGATCCTGTGCGAAATGCTGCACAAGTATCGCCAATTATCACATGCTCCAGACAAGTGGAATGTATAATCACCAATGACCGAAGTCAAGTCATTTGATATGCAACAGACCTGGGGCCGAGTACATTTTCATGAGCAAAGTACGGGTACGAGTACACTGGTGATGGCTGAGTACGAGTACATTTCCACGAGTACGAATACCGGCACATCTTGTATGATATTACAGTAACTCTGTATTGTAATAATAACGTTTTTTAAAAATAAACATTGTTAATTAATTTATATAATTCAGGAAGAGTTGACTATGCAACTGCAGTTGATCAGACTTTTTATGAGGAAAACTGTAAAAAAAACCTCTTTATGTTTGGCCCCAAACTGGGGATGGCATTAAATTCAATGGTGCGATTTCCATTCAAATGCAAATGTTCAGGATATGCATTAAAATATGGGTTAAAATGTATTTCAATTGAAAATACTTTTCAAAATACATTTTATAGCACAACATAACAAGAGAAAAGAAATATAACCATTAAATATATATGATATATGAATCAATGAACACTGTTAGGCATGGTGTGGCTGGCAGTGACCACAAGTCGACAACTAATGTTTGCTGAGAGGGTGGAGTACGAGTACATGACCATAAAGCACATGCCAATGTCCAGGGCTCAATATCCCCTTTGTACTTTAACCACACTACAAATTAGCACCAGACAATACTGGTGCAGAGTGTCTGGCTTGAGTCACCAAACTTCTTCAGAAGAAGACTCAGCTAGCAGTACTTAGCACTGTCACTTGTGAGAGCAACAAAGGCACTTTATGGCTAACTGATGAATGACCCTTTCATTATGGGCTTACTG